>JARFXV010000106.1:0-352500 GCA_031761425.1 Cosmopolites sordidus | reverse complement strand
GATATACGAGTCAACAGCGCGTAGAAATTAGAATTTGGAAGGCAACCCTCAAACAATAATCTTTGTTAACGAAGCTGCAACCAACCAACATAACTGCAAAATATACTGTTTGCCGGGTAATACCCACTGTTTTCACCGTTCTTTCATTTCTGCTATGTAGTGGATGAATTCGAATTTTACCAACAGTCGAATTGATGCTGAAACTCCTACAGATTGCACTTATACATTTCTAAATGCAGCGATGAAGTATCATTTGATTCCGTTTATTGTCCACAGTGATTCTACGCGGCACCTATCATGTAGATAGCTTTCTCATGCCCCAAATACTCATGTGGAATATTATCTTGACTCTGCAATAGCCCAACATCTTATCAGAGATTTTGCTGAACATTTTTTCAGTAGTTACTCAACAAGGCTTCTGTTGGCAGGAAAGATGATGACCACTGTTTTATGGGCATTATTGGTCAAATTTTTCGAAGATATAATAAAAATGCACTTTCATTTGACGCAGAGGGATGTGCTGTTTTACAACAACAATGCATCCGCCCATTCGTTCGCAGTTCCAACAGCGAAAGTGAATAATTTGAGGTACGAATTGATGCCACTTCCACCCTATTTTCCGGACATGATCCCTCTTGACTCCTTTCTCTTTCCGAACATGAAGGAACATGGCTGAGAGAAAAGAAATTCGCCTCAAATGAAGTGATTATCGCCGAAAGTTTAACAAGTCGAACTATTTGGAAGGCATAAAAAAGTTGGAAAATCATAGGGTGAGGCGTATCGAGTTAAAGGGAGACTACATTAAAAAATAAGTATTTGTGTTTGTTTATTACAAAATTATTACCTCATTGCCTTAAGGGCCTTATAATTTTGGTTTGTATCCGCCTATTATTTCTCCAAAAAATAATTTGTGCGGACTGTTATGCAATCAAATGATCTTTAGGATGATGTTTCTAAAATATCTTTCCCTTTTATTTTTTGTTAATAGCCTATCGAGCCATTCTATCTGTTATGTATAATAGTATAATATGTTATTTAACATGTTAACTGCCACGTGAAGCAGGTATGCCTCACAAGTGACATATTCGTTTAGGCCATGTGAATTACCCGTGATTCATGTGTAAACTATTACTTTTATATTTGTAGCTGACGACGATTTACAATAGCCATATAAACATATAATAAGTGGCGAACCGTGGCCTGGTGAATAAAACTAGGTGGTTAGCCCAGGTAAAAGTGTGTTACTTTAGTTTTTATCTAACATTAAATTCAAGATTTTTTACTTTTTTTAATAATTCGAAACGCTGTTTATGTAAAACTTATTTTATTATAAAAATATATTAAAGTGCAGAATAAATAAAATAAAAAAACACATTCTATCCTATTAAAGTAGAATAATGATTAATACATAAAATGAAATGATTATATTTCGAAACATGAAAATATCTATTCTTTAATTATTATTCTATTGTGTAAACATGTGTTTTGGAAAACAAGTAACACAGTAGTGTTTCTCACACACATTTCCATATAGTTTGCTTCTTCCACATTCTTCGTATATTTTAGCACAGTAAAAGCAGTATCTTCGCCTGTTAGAAGTACTTTTTCTAAAATATGTTTTGTTTTGTTTGTATGTACATCTTTTTGCTTGTTCTGGTTTCTCGAGGACATTTTAGAAGAGATGTAGCAACTTATTCTCTAAATGCTGTAATTGTCATATTTACTGATTTGAACGCATTAGTTACTGATTTGAACGCATTTACCATTACGGTATTTACCATTGCAGCTCCCAAGAGCAATTCTACAGCAATTTTCCTATACCATTTTATTCCCTTTCTCAAACCTGAAGAATATGCTTTGATTTGGTCTGATAAATCAATAAAGGCATTGCATTTATGTAATCAGCAACATCGGGCTTTTTTAATTCCACATTACGTCGTGACTCTACTGTAACCATTTGTCCAGGGAGTTTAGTAGATAAAGTCAGGACATCTTTATTATCTTGTCACTTCGTTATCACGACTCCTGTACTACTCTCTTGGCTATATGACTCAGCCTTCTTTAGCTTTTTGTTTATAACATCTTTAGGATTAGTTTTACGGTTTTTTCTCAGGGTGCCAACTAATTGATTTTTCCTGTGAAGCAACTGGTGAGTCAGCTACATGCATGCATCGGCCATAGTCCAAAAGAGATTCACAAATATTCATAACAACGTTGGTCGGTACTCTTGATCCATCTACTTTTTCTTTGCCGCAATATACTTTCAAATCATAGGTACACCCTCCTTCAAGACATTTTATACAGTTTTACACCAAACCTATGCCTTTTATTCTTGATATACTGAATAAAGGCCAGCTTTCCACGAAAAGGGACAAGTGTTTCGTGCTTTTTGGGGATATAGCATTTTTGGAAGTTTCATCTTAAGCGGTCTATAAGAGGTCCAAGTTTGTGTAATTTATCAGAAGTACCGGCTTTTTGGTTGCCTTAAAAGTGCCAGTTTGCTAACAATAGCTCAAATCTATTATGTGACATTACACTTGCTACTTGGTTTACGTATATTTCTTTTTTTTTTACCAATAATTAGCCAGTTTTGGGACACGAAGTAAACCCATCCAAATTTGTAGGCCTATAAATTACATAATTTCCTCAGGGTTAGTATCTTTCCACTTCTTTTTTCTGACTGGCGTACTGATTACTTTCTGTTACAATATTATCTACAAGCTCTTCATCAACCATCAGCTGGAAAAAAACAGGAGGCCTATCAACATGCTTAAATAAAATATTCGAAACGCCCTTTTCAGGAATGCCAATGCGAAAGTCACTGAAATGTAGTCCAGTAACTTCTTGCAATATTAGTGTTGGAATCTCTGAGCTATCTATTTGAAATTGGTTTATATCTGGCTCTATGGTTTCTTAAATTATATCATTTCGATTCATGTTTTGGGGAGACGATAAATTATTAGTTTTGCCAGAAAGCTGCTTACTACACCGTTCCTCACCACCATCGGAGAGCGCTATTGGATAAGTTGCTGTCTTTTTGTTTTTTACTAAAGACTCGATACTACCATTCGAGCTATATGAAAAAAAAAATAACTAGTTCAGGCTCATATTCATCTGAGGAGGCTTGAAAGGGATCGTTCTCTTTGTCAGAAAGAACTTCATCTAATAGCTTCAGAAGATGTTGCTGTTCTTTTTCAAAACTAATCGTTAGCCTTAAGAAAAAAAAAAGTAAAGTTCCTTTTTTTTAACTTGAATTTGACTATAAAATCTTACATTATTGTTACAAATATAAATTATCTTTTCATCATTTTTATGATATTTGTTGTTAACATATCATTTTTAAGTTGTGGCCCAAAAGGTCATTATTTTTTTTTTGTATTGTGGCAGCTAACGTGTTAAACCATTAATTAGGGTGGTTCATAAATTTGCAAATTTTTTGCTTATCTTACATTCTCCGTTGTCTGGAGAGCCTTAGTGGCCTTCTCAGTTGTAACAAATATTATTGTTCAAATTAAATAAAACCAATTATACACCCCTTGAGGGAAGTGAACCCATGACCGTCATCGTCAATATAGCATCTGAAATCCTTGGTTCTAGAGGCCGTCTACCAATAATAAAGGAGTAGATTTAGAATATTCATTGAAAGATCGACTGAAATTAGTTTAAATTCCTTATTGATTGTAAGGTTGTTGTCGAGATTTCCTTCTATAGATAGAAAACCTTCTTTATATTTCAAATAGACAACGTTCTTTTGCAAACATCTATTAAAGTAATGAAAAGTTGTAATAAATCAATATATTCAGCATTGACTTAAAAATACGACCCCCATCTTTACGGGCAAAACAAAAAACGGGACGTGGATTGCGAAAGATCTTTGAAACTGTCTCAAAGAAAAAAAAAACCGAAGAAACTTTGACGACATTGATATATTAAAATCCACACCGACATTAGCGGAATGCAAGTGGCGGTGCAAAAAGGACGTCAGTCGAGTTTTGGGTCGTTCTTTTTGCATATTCGTTGGCCGTCTCCATTGTGGGACACAAAGAATTTCACCCGTTTCTTGAACGACACGAATATCTTTTCGAATCCTTAAAGTTGTCAGTTGCGAGCATAAATCGCAGCTCTATGAGAACAAATGAAAAGAACGTTAATCGGTTTTCCGGAGGATGTGCATGACCCGGTGATGGAAAATGTATAAAAATGATTTTTCATCCTTTCAAAAGAAAATTGATATATGATTTTGGAAATTTGCAAAACATTCAACGAACCGATTTAGCAGAAAAGAGCAAAATATTGTTCAATTTTTATTCGGTAGGTATATTCTGGTTTTACATATACGAGGGTAAAGTAAAAAATTAGATACTTTTTAAATACTTTTTACTTGAATACTTTTTAAATGAAATGTTACTTTTTTCATTAAAAATCGCTTTGTTTATCAACGTACTTTCCTTTAAGCTGGATGCACCTATCTAATGATTTTTCAAATTTTTTATGCCTTTCAAAAAGTAGGATTTTAAGATTCACCAGTAGTCACAAATCAATCTAGAAACTCTTTGAATTGCATTTATAGGAGTGACAACGCTGCGAAGTGGTTACACCAGTCCGTTTTTGTGGTCCACATTTTTTCCATATACAATTTCGCACAATTCACAAAATTTTCCTTTTTTTTCATAATAGCAAAAATATAGAACATATCGGCTTTCAAAGACTGTCAAAACAAAACTGTCACATCAATTTGAAATTCATGGAAGGTTACTAAAAGGAAGCTACTTTTCAGAAATGAAGTCACCTTTCAATTAAATTATCGGAAGATAATGTAATTATAAACTTAGTATTATATGTAGGTACCTTCTCGTATTTGGGAAGTCAAATTTCCTGCCTTGTCGACCTACAAGAAGGGGTTTTACAGGGGCCCCATAACTTATCCGCTGTAGAGTAACGGTGCTAGTAGAAATCAAAATAAGAGGATTTAGTTAATAAATGTGCTGGTAAATGTTAGTCACTAAAAAGATACAGGGTGTTGAAAGTGAAACTAAATTTTCGAAAAATTGAGATAATTTAAAAACGGTTGAAGATATCAGGTTTAAAATCGGGGTAGTTGGGTTTTCAAACTCGACAAATCCTTGAGCTTAGTTCCTAGAGGGCGCTTGCTACCTATTTTGTGAGATGTTAACTCGCTCATATTTTTTTTAGCCTATAAAGCTGCGAATATTATAGAGAAGAGTCATAATTTCCACGTAAAAAAGGTACCCTTGCCCAATATCGATATCTTAAGCCGTTTGCGAGATATGTTTGAATATTCCATTGTACATCTTGTCGATGGCTGAAAAATCTGCAATTCACAAAGTGTGCCTTGAATGTTGTGTATAAATTATTACGTCTCGATGACAACTGCCATTATTTTCTATCTGTATTGTCTATTGTTTACTATCTCCTATTAAACGTAGGTGGAAACAAGTTTCTTCAATCTTGAGTTGGTATTAAATAATTTGTAAAAAATGCCCAAACTTAATCAGTTTCCTAACCGTGATATGCTCTGCCTTTATGCACAAGTAAATTACAATAGTCGCGCTGCAGTTAGAAGGTATATATAACCAACCAGAATCATCCCAGATCGACAAATTTTTCAAAGAATTTTCAATCAATTAGGGGAAACAGATTCGTTTTATTACAACAATCCTGGTGGACGACCGAAACGTATAAAGGTAGAACCAGAAGAGGACATTTTGGTTAGTATCGCGAAAAATCCTGAACTAAGCAGGAGATATTTGGAGGCATCTACAGGAATGACCGAATCTACCGTTTCAAGAGTTCTCCACAAAGAAAAATTCTTTCCCCTTCCATTTTTCGACTGTTCAATATTTATTGCCAGAAGATTTACTGGCTAGATCAGAATTTTGACAAAATCTACAACATAAAAAAAAACGAAAACAAGAAGTTCCTGTCAAAGATATTGTTTACTAACGAGGCAACGTTTACCAGACGCGGATTTTTAACTGGCGAAATAATCATTATTACGCTGTGAAAAATCCACATCTACCAAGAGAGCGAGATTTCTAGCACACATTTTCAATTAACATTTGGTGCCGCATTATCGACTATTTTTTAATCAGCACATTTGAGTTTCCGAAAAGACTAAATGGAAATCAATATGTGCAGTTTTTAGAAAATGATTTATTAGACCTTTTGGGCGGTATAATTCTAAAATAAAGACAAGACATGTGGTTCATGCAAAATGGGGCGCCACCGTATTTTACTGTTTCAGTGCGAAATCATTTGAATCAACGTTTTCCACATCAATGGATTGGGCGCGATGGTGAGTTTTATTGGCAACCTCGTAGCCTAGACATTAATCCGTTAGACTTTTATTTGTGGGGTCATAACATAATCTTTAATTTGCCATTTTGAAATCAATACATGATACGAACTTTTACAAAAAAATCAACAAGAGGCCAATGTTATTAGAAATTAAGAAAATATCTTCTCAAATGTGAGACGTTACCTAACAAAGAGCCAGCGAAAGTGTTTTGAGGTAAACGGTGGATAACTTCAACACCTATTGAAGTAAATTTTAAAAAATTGTTATTTTAAAGAAAGTCCGTGGTATTTTTGCCATCTTAATGTTTTTTCCTCGTATTCAAGGCACACTTTGTAAATTGCAGATTTTTCAGACATCGACAGAATGTGCAATGGAATATTCGAACACGAATATCTCGTAAATATCTTGTGATATCGATATTGACGAAGGGTACCTTTTTTACGTGGGAATTATGACTCTTCTCTATTTTGTAGTCAAAATATTCCAAGCTTTATAGGGGTCAAAATATTCCAAGCTTTATAAAAAATATGAGCGAGTTAATCCCTCACAAAGCAGCTAGCAAGCGCCCTCTAGGAACTAGGCTCAAACTAGAACCACGTTAGGATTTGTCACCTTTCAAAACCCACTATCACCTCTCTACTATCTCTACTATCACCAGTTGCCCTATGGTGGATAAGTTGTGGGACATCCAGTGTAAAGAATAAAGTGTGCTGGTGCTAATTTTGGATGTCTAATAAGAAGAGTGTTCGGTAACCGAGACTAAAGAAAGCATACTAAAATCAGTGTTTACAATGCCGTAATAATTCCCATCCTTCGGTATGTTCTAATTTAAGTAAAACAACTCGAGATATTTCATCAAGATTATCTCCGGAAAATCTTGAGAATAAAATTGTAAGATTATCGGACTAATGTGGAGGTACTTGAATGAGCTAGCAGTTTGAGCAAAAAATCCCATATCATGAAAGTTCAGTCGAGATGGTTAGGTCATTGTCAGAAGATGCAGAACACTAGAATGACGAAGCAGATTCTTTATGGCGAATTAAATATCAAGAAACAAAATCTGGGGTGTTGTCCAGATAGAAAGACGTAAAGAAATCGTCTCCAAAGAAGTATATATCAAGTGCGTCTGACTGGGAAAAGACAGCAAACGACAGACCCAAATGGTGTGAGAAGAGATACAGTGTTGTGCAGTTCCACGAGGAAGATAATCAACAAAAAGCCTTCATCCACCCATTGCTTCCATTATTTTCTATTTAATGTCATCTCCTGCAAAATTTAATGTCATCTCCTGCATGTCACCTCTTTCTTCTCATGAATCTACTATTTGTTGTATCCATCTTTTCTTTGATATAGCTCTTCTCATTTTCTTGTGCCTTTTTGCATCAAAACCTCTTTTTTTTAAGGACCATTATGTTCATGTGGACTAATTTAATGTCCCCTTTCTATTTTGCTCATAATTGGTTTGCTTGGTCATTTTCCTATACTATAAATATCAACACAAATTAAGGATTCACAGAGCAGGGTTAGAAAGGAAGTTAGAAAGGAAGTACAAGATCACATATTTACTACAAATCAAATAAAAGAATAAAGAGAAAACTCTCACCCTTACTTACAAACTCACTAACCTTTAAATGGTTTTTATAGACCTAGAAAAAGCATTTGATAGTATACAAGTGAAGATAATAAGGGATGGGTCAAAAAAGAAAAATAGTAAGAGAAAATTTTTAGGAATACAATTTTTTAAAGGTTTGTATAGTCACAAGGAATTATGTGAGAACAAGCAATTCAAAATTAGAAATATATGAAACTAAAGACCACTAAAGTCAGTACGAGATCCTTGGGTCTTATTCAATGGTCCGATACTAGTCAACAAAAGAATTTATCAAAGAAATCAGTTGAAAAATAAGAAAACCATCAATAGGATACAGAAATATGGAAGTATCTACAATAATTGATTGTGCTTTCGTAGATGATCTGGCAACTTTTGTAAAAAATAAAAATAACAGCTGTTACGCAATCTGGTAATATAGAATAACAGACCTATAAATTAATCTAAGCTGGTTAAAGTAAATGACTCAAGCATAGAACAAGTAAATATTTTTAGCTACCCGAACGTCAATATACGAGGTATATTTTTTAAATAAGGTCCGTTTTTTAGTAGGAAGAAAAATACTATAAATATTATTAAAATATATTTTGTCCATATTCTACATACTTTTATTTACTTTTATACATAATTTCCATTTTCATTCAAACATTTGTCATATCGCTCAACAAGTTTTTCAATTCCTACGTCAAAGAAATCTGCCGCCTGTGAAGAAGCTCAATGATCCCACGACTGCAGTTTTAACTTCTTCATCGTCGTTAAACCGTTAACCATATGTACTCCTTTAAGACTCCTTACCGAAACAAGTAAAAATCACTGGATGCAAGGTCTGGACTGTAAGGTGGATGATCCCGTTGTTCCCATCCAAAAGACCTGATTAGAGTTTGTGTTTGTGCAAAAACATGTGGCCTTGCATTGTCATGGAGTAACATCACATCGGAAGAGAGTAGGGCACGCGGATTGTTTTCTCAAGGTGACACAATACGTATTAGAATTGATTGTTGTGCCTCTCGGCATAAAATCCACTAACAAAATCACTTTCCTGCCCCAAAAACAGTTGCTGTGATCTTTCTTGCTTTAATTGTCTGTTTGGCTTTCACTCTGGTTGGCGACGATGCGTGTGCTCATTTCATTGACTGTTGTTTGAACTCAAGAGTGATGTGAGACACCCAAGTCTCATCTCCTGTATCGATGTGGCCTAACAATTCATCTTCTTTTTGATTGCATCGAGTTAAAAATGAAAAAGCGCAGCTCAATCTCTTTGTTTTCTGATCGTCAGAAAGAAGTCTTGGAATCCACCGCGAATACAATTTTCGACACTTCAGTTTCTCCGAAACAATGGTGTAAAAAACTGACCTTGAAACCAGTTGAAATTCACTTGATAACTTGGAAATCGTGAATCGTCGGTTCTCTCGAATTTTGTTATCCACATCACAAACCAAATCTTCAGAAATCAGCGGGCGGTCAGGGTGTGGCTTATCATGCACATCAACACGCCCGTCCTTGAATATTCTCACACACATTCGAACTTTACTGTCACTTATAATATTATCACCGTAAACCTCACAAATCTGACGTTGAATTTCCACTGCTGCCAAGTTTCTTGCCCTCAAGAATAGAATTACAGATCGTATCTCACAGTCGGCGGGCAATTTAATTTTCTTAAACATTATAAACTTCTACAGCCCAGAACACAAACAGACGATTCGGTTGCAAATGGCGTCTAAACGGGCTCAAAACATGCTGGGAGCACAAACGCACTGCGTCGATTGGGCGTCATTCTCACTCTAATTCACAAATGGACCTTATTTAAAAAATACCCCTGGACGTAACGATGGTAGAAACGAGGTACAAGCATATTAAAAGCTAGGGAAAGCAAATCGGTTATAATAGATAGTTAGTCATATTTTACAAGAAGATACAAGCAAAAACAAAAATTACGTTATACAAAACAATCTTCAAACAACACTCACATACAATGTTTAATAAAACACTGTTTTGTATATATTTCTACTTTATTATTAATATTTGACTGGCTATTTTATTATAGAAACGTTTTGTATTTACACCTATTTTAACATAAAAAATAGCCAGTTCTAAAGGAGCTACAGTGTTAGGGAAACGCGTCAAATATTATTAATAAAGTGGAAATATAGACAAAATAGTCTTTCATTAAACATTTATAATGAATTTACATCAAGTAGAAGCCAACACAATCCAAAAACTCACATACGATAGTGAAGGTTAGGTTGAATCATTTTATTGAGCAAAGAAATACAGCATCTAAAATGGTCACATCGTGATAATGGACAAACCAAAACACAAAAATGTCAAGAGAAAGGAGGAGGAACAATGTAGTTACATAATGTCTAGCGAAAAAAGGATTATACTGGAAAAATAAGATATAATAGCAAGAAATAGGAAACATTGTGGAAGATTAATGCAACAATAAAACGTATATGAATAGACGGATATAAATGTCATATATCCCTATTTCTAAGTTCAGTATATTATTTTAAACATATGTTTCTTGATTCTGATTTTTTGAAGCACATTTTTCAGTGAGAGAACTTTAAAGGTAAATAAAAATAAAATAATGAATAGAAAAATTAAAGTAACACATTATCAACCAGGAGTTTTATTTGTACTTATTTAAGTGACAGTAATAATGAGACTAATAAGTAGATACGAAAATAGACTGCAAATATTTGCAGTAAAATATTAACTCCAAATAAATTGGAAGGATATGGGAACTATAGCCTATTTATTGAAGAAAGAAACTAAACTCAAACATATTCAGTCATATTGTACGGGATCGTTACAGGGCCGCACTAAGAACTGTCCTCTTTTAGGGCGGGGTCTAGCTAATACTTCATCAGCTGTGTCCGTATCAGACATTTTATGGAAACATAATATAATTATTAATAAATCGAATGCAATTCAATAAATGAGAAAAACTCTGGCCAGTTATGAGTTACTGCCGCCAACCCTGTGTTTCTGTCGACCGGCAACCACTCTATCAACTGGGTTTTCATTGGTGGTTTAAATCGGCTTGACCGATTCACGCCAATAGCAGGGGTGCTCAGCGTTTCTGGCTAAAATATCACGTGCTATTCACGCGTTGGTCATTGTTTATGTCGACTGTCTTTCTTCGGTGAATAGACTTTAGATTCTTAAGAACTACAAAATATACAGCACGGAAGTAATATGAATTCTAAGATATTGCTTTAGGAATTACACAGAATTAAACTTCTTTGGTGAATATGCAGTTCAAAATAGACCTAATATATATTAATCATCTTCTAATGATTGAATAACAGAAGAAATAATAAATGTTTATTCAATCTGTAATATATTTATACAATATCGTATTGAAAGTATTGGATCCATCTTGAACGCTTCATATTTGGGCGTTTTGAAACTAAAAACACTCATCTTAATCTAGTTTTTGTAAAACTTCTCTATTTTCCATTTAAACTTCGCCAGCTTGTCGATAGTGACAAATACGAGACTAGTTTTTAAATTTATCACCTACAATGGCGTCGCGCTTTACTTAATTAAATTAAAAAAAACGTCTCAAACTTTCTAGCAAAATTAAAAATCCTTCAACAACTTTTAACTGTAAGAAAGCTCTCTCAGAGACTAATTAAATTAGTCCCTTCGTAGATAAAAAAGTCTTGTTTAAAGAGTCCACTTGGCACTCTTGGCAGTTTTGGCTGGATTCAAAGTTGTTCGTACAGTATCTAACGAGAATGACTGATTCTTCTTTCTCTCTCTTTTTTTGCGAAGTGATTGTTCTTTTCGCAAACAGTCGAAAAGTTTTTTGACGACTCGCTGGAGTTTTCCTATTGTTTTGCTTCAGCTGTACTTTGATTCGAGTATAATTTTAGGATAATATTATGAAAGTTAAATTGTTTCAAAAGGTCGTAACCTTTTAACGCCAATGATAAAATGAAATATATTTATAAAAGGAAAGCTTTTGTTTAAGAAAATACTTTCTATTTCAGAATTGATATTAAATTTCAAATATTTAAATATAGTATAACCTCATTTCTCTCTGTTCTTATGTTAAAATTAAAACAAAAATATAAAAGAATCCCTCTAGAAAAATATTTTCTAGAGGGATTCTTGGTTTTTAATCGAAATGTAAGAATGTGGCTATACGTCAATAGTATATGTCGGAATATTGCGTGTGCAGCAAAACTTTTCGATTTTATGTATTAATTCACGTGGGATCATTAGAACCATCTATGGAGGTCTTCAATCATAACTGTTATGTTTTCTTAATTCGAAAGAGAAGTAATTGTCTTTAAGTTTTAAATATGATCACTTACGGTACATCTAATGCTGCTGTAAAATGTCCATTTTTTAGCTTACTGTTGAACACGTTCATGATATCTGTTCTAAAATATATCTGTTGTTTCAACAGTTTTGTAGGGTATAGCGCCATCTATATCCTACAAAACAATCGAAAATATTTTTCCTCCAGGCCGTATGCTCTAATTTCGTTCACAATGAGATTGTTGTTAGTTTTCTCCAGGTTGGTCATTTGACGGTAATTATCTTATCAATATCTTCTTCTTCTTCTATTTATGCCGTCTCCATCAATAAAGATTGGCGACAATATTTTTAAAGCATTTTCTATCTTTCGCAACGCGAAATAGATCTTTAACGCTCATATACAGTTAGTTCTGTATATTCAGCCAGGACTCTATATTACTTCGTCTGCTCTTTCTCCCGTTCACTTTTCTCGGCATCGAAACCTAAAGTAGGTGCAATATGTAGCCAAGATAAGATGTTCTGAGCATTTTGATGATTGCCGACAGCTTTTTTTGTTGATACGTTCTTCCAATCACTTCTTCCTTGGTCACTTTGACAGTTCACTATTTTTTTAATACATATCAACTCTTCTGCTGGAACCTTTGGTGTGAAACATAAGACTCAAAGGAATTTATCACTAAACACCAAATCACTCGTTTTTAATTATTCAACGCGCGTTTCGCTGACCATCAGCATATGATTCACTCTAATTGGAAAACCAAACTATGTTCTAGTTATTTAAAGAGAAGCACATTTCTGCCTACTTGATCGTATTAATTATCAATATATAATAATTAACTGTATTTTTAAATACAGGTAATATGACTAGATGAACTGTGTCTCATTCGATTACTAGGAGGAAAATTCATCCAGATCTCAAGACCGGTTTCATCCTTTCAGAATTCATCAGATAAGCTCGGATACACCGCCCTCGAAACAATCGACCGCTCCCGCTTTTTCACCCTGGTTTTGGGTTAGCCTCTGCAGCTCTTACCCCTCTGAAATTAACTATACCTAAACGGGTGTATTTCCACCCCTGGAGGTGTCGAACTTTTCCTTGACAGGTAGAGTTCGACGATCTTGAAATTTGCTTTGCTCGAAGTCCAGAGAAACTCCATGGAGGTTAATTAGAAAAAGAAAGACTTTTGTCTTCATCGAAAAATTGACGAGTCCGCGTCCAAATGCTGACGGCCGGCGGGTGCCGACGGTCCATCATTTGAAGACAGGATACAGGGACTTATGATGGTGGTTCTTAATGGGTCTTACGCAGGCTGGAAAAACCCGAGAAGTTCGGGTCTCATGGGCCTGCTGCCTGGAATGGGGGAACGAAACACGGAATTAGTTTTTAGGCTCTCCAAGGACGGTTTGGAGAGCAGCGGACAACTGGTGCCTCTGACAAAGCGAATCCTGTTAATTATGTTAGCTTCCTAGAGGTCAATATTTGCTCGTTTATCGGCAGATACCAACTATTTAACATAACCCGAAAGAAAATAATCTAATGGTGTTAAATAACAGGACCTTAGTGCCCTTAGCCAATTAACATGTCCATTTCTTGAAATAATTTTCCGAATTGTTCCATCAATAATTCGATTACTGCGTTGACATGTGGAGTATGACATATGGCTGTATGACATGTGGTACCACCCTGTTGCAACCACATCTCCTCCAGATCAATATCATTCAAATTCGGAATTAAATATTCCATGTAGTCGAATAACAATGCTCATCTTCCTGCGAACGGCGATGAATTGATAAATTTGGATCTTCATCAATACTGCCAGCAACAGCAGCGATATTTCTTTCGGAACGCACATTTTTTGTTTTAATAGCGAGCAGCGTGAAATGCGTTCGGAATTTGTCGATAATTCGGCGAATGCATCACGAAGTGAATTGGTACAGAACACCGGTTTTCATAATAAATTTCGACAATTTGCAATCGTTGTTCTGATCTTAAACGTTCCAGTTTGTTTGACAGCGACCCCTATCGGAAGTTCGGACATACTAAAATAAGTACGCTTATTAATATTATGGTTATGCTCGAGGGCATGCTGGACAACACAAGATTTCTCATTTCTCCCATATCTAATGTGTACAATAATGTGGACACTCTTTATAACTAGTTAATATGGATATTTTGTTTACCTAAAATATCTCCGATCACAGTGTGGACAGATAATTTCATAAGTTCCCGTTTCTTCATGTTGGTTTATTTTATCCTTTGGATTGTCCAGGACTTAGCATATTGCATGGTTTACTACCATAATGTCCTCCTTTGACTACCTTAGTGTCCTTAATTTTTTTCAAAATTCTGTCTAGCCCTCGTGTTGGGTATCAAACGGTATTATCATGAATTAGTTTTTGCTTTGATTGGCTTGAAAAGTGGAAAAGTCGAAAAGTTTGAATCATCTCCTGGTGATGATAATAAACGAAACTCGCATCGAGATATTAAAAGAAAGTTATTTGGTGTTTAACGCTAAATCTTTATGTCTATTCAAAATTCGAAAACCTCTTTTTTTTCTTATTTGAGCCATCATATATTCATTCATTTTCATTAATTCATTCATTCATTTTCATCCATTCGTTCATTTAGTAGTTGGGATTAGACGTAACACTCTATAAACCTTAGTCTGAGTAGGAACTTTTAGTATAGACCATCGACTTAAATTTAATTTTAAACACATATTTCTTCAATTCAATTCTAAAACGATTTTCATTGTCATGATGTAATTCAAAATCGAGAAATGCTCCTAAATATTTGTATTTCTGAATTATTTCTATTTCGGTTCCATTTTCTAATAATTGTGCCTTGTCGGTTGGGGTTTTAGTGATTATCGTAGGTTTAGTTTTTGACGATGATAACATTAAGTCTTATTTGTAAATATTCCTTATATATGGAAAGCATCAGTGTTTCTAAATATTCTATAGTTTCTGCCAAAATTACCATATCGTAAGCGGGTCTGTGTGTTTATTACCTCACCTTGCATCCTCTTTTGAAGAAGAAGAAGATAATGACTTATACACACAGCCTTCTCTAACGCCTCGAGCAATGGGTATGCCATTCGTTACTACATCATTCAGTTTTATGTCTGCTGACTGATTCCAGTATTTATTTTTAATGTTGGTTAGTTGTACAATTAGTTTTATATGTTGTATGCGATCAAAGATTTTTTGAAAATTAATGACGAACATACAGTTTTGTTATATGCTCGATATTTTTGAATGACAACAATACTTTTATAATTGACATGCCACCATAAAATCTAAAATTCATTTCGTCCTGCTGTGTCTCACATTTTGGGTAGATTTTATTTTTTATTGTTTTTAGTACGTATATATATATATATATATATATATATATATATATATATATATATATATATATATATATATATATATATATATATATATATATTGCATTGATATATATATTGTTTAACAATTGTTTCGACACACAGTGCCTTTTTCAAATATAAACTATGCTAAACTAACAGTGAGGAAAGTAATTACAACCTAAAGTGTCCATCGACCTAATAATACCATAAAACAGGATAGTGGGGAAATCCATTTATTGTCAACGTCTAGGATGGTATATAAGTTTACTAACGGTAAACCATACAAGTCTAGCTGGTCATTTAGCAAAATATCCAAATTTTTTCTTTTATTAATTTCTAGGGCTTTTGAAACATTTAATTTTTTTGATTTATTCTCATTATGTGACATTTTAAAATTATTATTAATATGCTTTTCTAACATTAAGTGGTTAGCATAATGACAACTATTTTGGTGTTTAGTGTAACTACCTTTATGTTCGTTGAGCCAAATAGAGGACGATCTTCCTGTTTGTCCAACATAGTCTTTTGGACACGACCGGCACTCAATTAAATAAACTCCTGATTTATACGGTTTATTTGTTTGACTTTTATTGTTTTTAATGATGCTTCCTAGACTATTGTTTGTTTTAAAAGCAATATTTTGATTGTTTGTTTTGGATAAATGTCTCGACACTAATTTGGTAACTTTTCCCGTATATGTAATTGTTCTGAACGCTGTATTTTGAATATTATTAACCGGATATATTAAATTAATGGTTTTATTATAACTTATTTTATTAATTTGTTTATTTATAATGTTTGGATCGTATCCGTTATTTACTGCGATCTGTTTAATGACATTCAATTCTTTAATATAATTTAAAAAGGAATAACACAGTTTTTTACTTTGTTATCTATCACTTTAAAAGATATAAAAGTGATAGATAACAAAGTAAAAAACTGTGTTATTCCTTTTTAAAAAATGAACTATCACAAAGTAACCTACAAATTAATCAATAATTTTAATATAATTATTTATTGACATGGGGATATTTAATAATCTATGTAAAAAAGAGTTAAATGCTGCCATCTTTTGTGAATAAGGATGACAAGACTTATTGTGTATAACTAAATCTGTATTTGGTGGTTTATAAAAAATTGCAAAATCATGTTTATTGTTTTTTTCTAGTAATAGTTAAGTCTAAAAAGTTAATACTATTATGTTGGTCTTCTTTAATTGTGAATATAACGTTCTTATGTAAAGAATTTATATGAGTTAAGAATTGGTTTAATTGTCTATCAGAACCTGTAAAACAAATTTGAATATCATCAACAAATCTGTACCAGTAAAGTGATGATTTAAACAACCGATGTTGATTTATTTTATTTTCTAAGTTGTCCATCAAAAGTTCCCGCCAGTAAAGGACTTGAAGGGTCCCCCATTATCAAATCGTCTTTAGAATAAAATAAATTATCATTCAATGATAATTTTAAAATGTTACATAATGAGAATAAATTCAAAAAATTAAATCTTTTAGAGAGCCTAGAAATTAATAAAAGAAAAAAAAACTATTTAAGTTATTAAACTTATATTACCCTCCTAGACGTTGAAAAAAAATGGATTTTTTACTATTATGTTTTATGGTATTATTAGGTCGATGAACACTTTAGGTTGTAATTACTTTTCTCACTGTTAGTTTAGCATAGTTTGTATTTGAAAAAGGCATTGTGTGTCGAAACAATGGTGATACGTACAATTTTAAATATAGTGGAAATTTTTAAATATTAATATTTGCTTATTTATTTATGATATTTTAAGTAATACTGAGTTTATTTCATGAGAGACTTTTCTTGTCTAATTTGTACTTTACTATATTTATATTTTACGCGTTTCGCTTATATTTGATGTTGACAAATAATTATTTTCAATATTAAAGTATTCGTCTTAAATTAGATAAATCTACGTTGTGTTAGTTTTAGTGAAACGGGTCAAAATTTTTTCACAGTGAAAAAATATTTGAATTCGCTTTTAATGTATTAATTTGATGATAAAATTAACTAACAGCAATGTTACTGTCCATTAATACAATTCCAGTCTAAATCTTATCAACCAAAAGGCAGGTCATTTCTTAATTAAAACAGAGCTTCTTCTTCTAATCAACTTAGGTTTGTTATTTTGAAATTAATTGAGGAAATTCAAGCCGTTATTTTAGATCTATTTAACAAAGACGTTAAAATAAATGGCTCTGTAAAAGTTTTGGAGAAAACTTAGCAGATATCTCCTTGAATTAAAAAAAAAAATTATAATATATTTACAATTAGAGAAAATACAGTACTTATGCATGTTAACAAGTTGACGATTAACTTCTTTTTATTAAATTATTCGCTGTTCATTAAATATATTTTTTTTTTGTAATTTTATTTGGTTTTCGAAAATAGAAAATCTTCAAGATGTTTCGGCAGAATATCATATTGAAGGTTTCAAGATGAAAAAATGGCATCAATGTGCTGTTTTTGGTATTTATTTGGATCACATTCACTTGATGCTAATACTAGTAAAGAATTAAGAATCCAGTGAAATAGTTATTGCCTTAATAAACTATTTCATTGAAAAAAGAAAATATTTTTATAACATGTTGTCTAATTGGTATCCACGGTACATATCATAATGTCGACAAAATTATGCGTGAAACTGACCAAACCTTTATCGGTTTATTTTAGTTACTTAAGTTTACGGTAAGCTTCGTTAATTGAAATATAATCTAGGCTATATTAGTAATCCAAAGTATCACAAGGTACACAGAAAATTCATCCAAAATAGTTATAAAATCAATGAGAAATACTATTTAAGTATATTTTAATGATCAACTCTTCTGTTGGAATCTTCGATGTGAAACACGAAACTCGATCATATTTTTAGAAATATATCAAGTTACAGAAGAAAAAAAGCATTTTAATTTTGTGTTAAATAAAGTTGTAAAAACCATATCTAGACTATGTTTTTCCAGCCTGCTCAATTGCCAAGTCCAACGTAACGCCGTCTCCTCACGAGAACCTCAGTCGATAAACGGTTCGCCTCACTAAGAATTTCTTTATATGACCTTTAATGGTACTATTTGATCACTGTTATCTGTCTCAGGTAGCCTTGCTGAATGCTTTCGAGAGATTTTTCCTGTAGGGCACCCACGTTTCAAATTCGTATATAGCAAAGATAGAATTACAGCTCGGTACTCAGCCACCTTAATTTTCAGGGACACTTTATGATTTTCAAAAACTTTATGGAGTTTCCAAAAGGCGATGTTCTATCGTATTTCAACGTTTTTAGTGTCGAGACACACTAAATAGTCAAAAAGTTTAGTAAAAAACGTTCCAATCCCCTCACTATAATATGTTAATTTGACGACTATCAAAGTTTTACATCGGCCGGTTAACATGGCGACGATTTGTCCTTTCTTCAGCATCGTGATTTATGAAGAATCGTTTTTATTTTTAAATGGCTTATAAACTCCTACGAGCGTGTTCACACGTTTACGAAGCGTGGAAAAACGAATCATCTATTTGTCTTTATCGTCAATTGTGTATGTGTGAATGGGTCGTTACACTTATATTGAAATACCGCACACAGCCACAAATACCGAACTACAAGATTTGTGTAACCCCTTGTTCTTATATTACTTTTACTGTTCCAACCTGTGCCCTGCACTTACACGCACTTGTAAAATGGCCTGCCCGCGCATTCCAGACGTATCATTCGTCTCGAGCGCGCTTAGACTGATTTGTACAAGCTATGCGCTTTGGTAATAAAACCAAAGGAAAGAGACGAAGAGTTTCAATCTTAATGACGTTCTTACGTAAACAAGTACTACGCTTTCTTCTCTTACCCAGTGTTAAATACTACGATTTAGTCTCTCACTCAGTAATAAATAAATTAATAATAGTGTGATAATAAAATAAATTAGTAATCTTAAATAAAATGGACAAATTTGTGACCAAACAAAATGCATTGTCTACATCTGGTGAAACACTAAAAGATAGACACTAAAGACCAGATTGTACCATTGTAACATATTTAAAATATGGATTCATTGCCTTGGATGATAAGCCGCAATGAGTTGTTTGTTATCAAGTTCTGTCTGCGGAAAGCATGAAGCCTTTAAAATTAGTCCAGCATCTGAAAACAAAACACCCTTTACAAAACAAATCATTAGAATTTTTCTAGCGCAAATCACTCGTCTTGAAATACCAACGAATTGCAATCAACAAATCAAGCCGTAATGCGACGTCAGCACTTCAAGCAACTTATTTAATAGCATTAAGAGTGGCCATGGAGTATAAACCCCACATGATTTTGGAATGGAGCTGGCATTGATATGGTTAATGTAATGATAAGTCCGGAAAAATGAAAAAAGTTGAAAACTATACCACTTTCAAATGACACAATATAGAGACGTATTAATACAATGACCAATGATTCACGATCAAATAACTGAAAAGGTTAAATTAAGTGAATAGTCCTTTTCATAGTTAAACATTTTTTTGCGCATGCCTCAACGTTGCCGCTATGTTTTTCGGGCACATTATGCGTGTATAAACTGTGAATATTAGGTTTTCAATATAATTAACACAAAAACATATTTAATTATTAATTATTAATTCACTATCAATAGTTTTAATTATATATTTGAAGTAAAATATTAATACAAGCGTTTTAATAAAAATATATAATGTTTTTTATATCAGTAAATATATCAGTAAAAAAAAGGAACAAAAAAAAACGTTGTTGTTATGGTATATGTCGCGGCTATATGTGTAGTAAATCATTTTCGGAGCATTTATATTACTTTATTAATTTTCCAAATCTTTATCTGGAATATCGTCGAAAACTTATTAAATCAACGAAACAAAAAAATTTAAAAATTTGATCAAAGTGTACTAAATGTAATTTGTGAGTTAAAAAATGAGGACGAGGTGATAGTCGATTTCAACTGATTCATCATATTAACAAAGATACGTATATTTGTTCAATTCATTTAACAAAGAAAGTGGTCTAACAACAAAACATTCTGACCCCATCAGTTGGGTAAAAAAATCATGTAATCAGGTAATTTTAATCCATTTAATTGTTAATCTAACAGCTCATGCTATAACCTCAAATGATGAATGTTTTGTAGTTAAAAGCAGCAAGTATCTGGGTAAAAATACAAGTAAACTCATGGCGCAAGGTAATTATTTCAACTGCTGCTAATTGTTCCTATGTTGAGCATAAAAGTATTGAAAGAAAAGAAAATTTAAATTTGGTCCAAACTTAATATAAAAATAAATGTAATGTTATAAATCAAAATAGAAAGTTAAAAATGTAAATATGTTATAAATATAATAAATATAATGTAAATATAATACATATAAAACTAATATGAATATAATTTTCATCTTAACCGTTCAAAAAGTTCTACTGTATTTCATGTTGGGGACGGCCATGGCTTTTTAACCATCGTGATAATCGAATACAATTATATGCTTCTATCGTGGGATGCACTAATAAAGCACCATCAATTAATTTTTCATTTAGTTGCACTGGCAATTAGGGTAATAATTCTTGTTATCCAGCCATATTTATAAAAAGTACCCGAAACTTTCATATTAACGCCTCGTTAACATGCTGGACGAGCTTGCGCGCAACTAGTCCTGAAAAGGTCTATTCTTTGTTATTCAGTTCGACGACAGACGTGTCGAACTTGGTGCAATGATTGTGTTTCATCTGATACGAATGCGAGGGGCCAATTAAAAAAATATGCTATTTTGCAAATAAATCACTGGTCGTTCAACTGGCGAGAGACTGTCTAAAGTTTTTATTGATTCCACATAAAACGAAAACTTGGACTTATAAATGCATTGCGGTATGTAGTGATGGCATGAAACCGCTAACGGGGAAGAACAGTGGTGGGGTAGTAAAATTAAAAGGCGTCATGTCACATATAGAATGGACACACTGATTTTTTCACTGAAATGTGCTTGCTACAAAAAAGATGCTAGATAATTTACAATGTTCTTTCAAAAGCCGTAAAAATTGTTAATTTTATTAAAAGTCGACCACTGCACACTAGACTCCTTTCCACATTGTGCGGAGAAATGGGTGCCAAATACAACTCACTATTTTTGCATACTGAAGTCAGATAGTTGCTAACGCCTTCTAACGAGGTTTTTTGAACTGCGAGATGAATTGAAAATATTTTTTGTAGATAAAAAAAAGCTCATTTTCAGAGTATTTACAAGATGGAGAAACTTTATTACTGTTGGCTTAGTTGAGTGGTAAGTAATTGACTTGAATACGAGTTTATAAGGCCGTAACAAAAACATTTTTTTAATGATAGGCAAAGTCCTTGGCTTCATTAAGAAGCTTGGTATTTGGATTATACGTCTTGAGAAAAGCAATTTGATACATTCACTTTAACTTCGGATTATATTTCCAAAAATATGGATTTAGAAAATTTTGCTATTGATCGCGTGTTGGAGAACATGAAATCACATTTACGCGAATTATAAACTCAGTTATTAGAATATTTTCCGGATAACATCGATGATTTGTCGAAAAGATGAGTTCTCAATCCGTTTGTTGAAAATGTTGCAGCTGCTGAATTACTCATTGAGAACTTATTGAAATATCGGCCGACAAAACTCTACAACTAGAATTTTTAACTCAGGATTGAACCTGTGAGTTGAATCACGTCGAAGAATGGCCTTCTTGGAAACTTCTTTTTCAGTACAGAACCAGTTTGTTCAAAGTTTTTATCTTATCTTTTTATATCATGATGTGACAATATCAATATTAAATTGGTGTCAAAACAACCATTTAGTTGTCATTACTTTTGTAACATACCTTAAAAGCGAATGTATGTTGTGCACCGTTTCACTGATTCATGGTTACTAATATTATGTTGCTGTCAACTATAGTGAAGGTTTGTAGTGTATGCTTTCGAGAGATGTTTCCTGTAGGGCACCCACATTTCAAATTCGTAAATAGTAAAGGTACAATCACAGCTCGGTACACAGCCTCCTTAATTTTCAAGGACGCTTTATAATTTTCGAAACTACAATTCTATTTAATATGAATTCTATTCAATTCTTCTCATTAATTTTATTTAATAATATCAATTTATTTTATTTTCACACTGTTATTAATTTATTTAACACTGAGAGAGAGAAGAGATCGTAATACTTAACACTGGGAGAAAGAATAAAGCGTAGTACTTGTTTTCGTAAGAACGTAATTAGCAATAAAACTCTTCGTTTCGTTCCTTTGTTTTTATTACCAAAGCGCATAACTTGTACGAACATGTCTAAGCCCGCTCGGAATGAATGATCCATCTGGCATGCGCGGACGGGTAATTTTACAAGTGCGTGGAAGTGTAGGGTACAAGTTCGAACTGATAAAAGTAATATAAGAACAAGGAGTTACACAAGTGTTGTAGTTCGGTATTTGTGGCTGTATGCGGTATTTCGGTATAAGTGTAACGGCCTATTCACACATACATCTGTCATTGACGATTCGTCATTTAATACAAAGACAAATAGATGATTTTTTTTTCACGATTCGTAAGCGTGTGAACAAGCTCGTAGAAGTTTATAAGCCATTTAAAAATAAAAACGATTCTTCATAAATCACGACACTGAAAAAAGGGCGAATCGTCACCATATTAACCAGCCGATATAAAACTTATATAGTCGTCAAATTAACATGTTAGAGCGAGGGGGTCGGAATGTTTTTTACTAAACTTTGTGGCTATTTAGTGGGTCTCGATGCTAAAAAGATTGAAAAACGATGTTCTAAAGCCTTTCGAAAACTTTAAAGTCGGCGACCCGGCTTCACAATGCAAGAGCCGTGAGCTACATCACTCAGACATTTCCCATTATTTAAGTCATCCAGATAGTTCCCATTATATTTATTAATAAGGCTCATAAAGATATCAGCAATTTATTTTTGCTCCTTGAAAAGGCACTTGGAACTTTTGTAAAAATAAAAGTATTTAAAAACAATGGTCTAGTATCAATTAAATTGATACTAGACCATTATCAAAAAATGTATGAAATTTGATGTTGAAAATCGTTTGATTCTAGATTGAACCTAATATTTAGATAGTTTCGTTAATAGTTTCCATTTTATTACACCCATTCTGATACTTTTTGAGTGTTATGGAATAACCAATAACAACATTATGATATAATTTAACGGATAATTTTCATTTATATTACAGTCGCGGTTATATTGAACGGAAATCTATATTGGTTAGTTATATGCGACAAATCAGCAATCGATTCGATCCCAACTCGACCACTCAGAATTCCTTCTGTCGCAAACCCCTAAAATAATGTTTTAATAAAGGCGAATAATGTTCGTTTCCTTCCCCATTCCGAACCAGCGACGAAAATAATTTAAGGCTCCGGAAAACCACCGGCCAATTTAAAAAATAAGCGCCCCAAACTTTCAATATGGCTTTCAATTTATCTTCGTTTGAAGTTGACTTTGGAACTTTCCGCCGAAGCTAATGCCCACACTTTATACGTAAAATAAAAACTCAAGTATTTCATAAAAATGAGGAAGAGTTCGCCCGCATTTACCGTATTTTTGTTAGTTTCCATGGAGGGACTATCGATTTTCTCAACTCTTTTGGGTAAATCGGAGCCCGTATGCAATGACGATGTCTTAACCAGATTGATTGCGCTGTGCTAAAAACTTAGATTGATTTTGGATCATATTGTAAGAGGGTATTGATAAAATGTTTTGTTCTTCTTGGAATATTGTCGTAAGGATTTTTTGTGATCTATGAGTGAAAAGTTTAGAGCAGGAAGTCAGATACTTTTCGTGTGTTAATTAAAGACTACTTTTAGTATGGAAAATCTTGAAATATGAAAAAAAGTTGAAAAAGTAATTAAAGACTCTGCGCTTTCACATTGTATAGTTCATAAATCAAGTTTCGATGTGGTCTACTACTACTACGAGTACTAGACTGTGCTTAGGATACTCTGTTGAGGTTACTACTCAGGAAAGTTCAACAAAATCCAAGAAATCGCTTCGTCGGATTTTAGAGTGATGATTAGAGATATTGTTGAATTGATAAACATCTTGGATGAACGTGTACGAATATCTAACATGAACATTTAGATATGAGAACGCCCTCAGCGCGATGGGATAAGTGCAATCTGAAGGAGTCTTTGTGATGATTCGTGACTGATAATTTATCCAGACACATCAGAAACTAAGAAAAAAGTCAAAACAGTAGGCTTTTGACCCGACCCGGCGGTCATGCCCCGAAGACTGCGAAGACGCTTCCATGGGCTGGAAAGGCTATAGCAATGGTTTCCTACGATTTACAAGGCATTATTCTCATCGACCATTTGGAAAAAGGAAAGATGATTGCAAACAGTACTATGCATAGTCATTGTTCAAATTTTACGATAAGTTGATAAAAAGGCCCTAAGTTACTGAAGAAAAATGTGCCATTTCACCACGATTATGCACACGTCCATTTGTCTGTCATAGCAATAGTGAAATTGGTCAGTTTAAGATACGAATTAAAGCCATATTAACCCTATTCTCCGGATTTAGCTCTCTCCGACTTGTTTTCCTTACCAAACACAAAAAAATAACTGGCTAGAAAGAAATTCACTTCAAATAAAGATATCATTACTGAAACAGAGTGATCTGACTCTGTTTATATTTCTAGGTAAAAAACAATTCTTTCTCTACCTGAAGGCTCTCTTTTCTCCTTCTGGAAAGGACATGAAGAAATACAAAATTTAGAAAAATAATTAGAACAGCTGAAAGACACAAAATTTATAGAAATTATGTGGAAAGCTACGCGATTCAAAAATCGTGTACAGTTCGCTAGTTTATTCGAGTGTTGCGTAAAATGTATGGTCACCATAATCGATTTGGTTTCGATTCGGCTCAATCAACAGGTTTTGGCTGATGAAAATTTTCTAGTGATTCAAGGAGTTAATCTTCATTCTCAGAAAATCAGTGTTTTTTCGGTTTTTGAGTTGAAGCAGTGATAGGACCTTATTTTGAAAACGATGCTGGTAATCATGTTACTGTTAATGGTGTATTTCATACGAATGTGCTACCAGAATATATTTTACCCTGAATCGATAAATGTGGATATCGTAGACAAAGTTTCTTTTAAACAAGCTCGTGCGACTTGTCATACATCTCGCTAGACAATCGATTTATTGTAAGAAAAGTTTCCTGGATGCGTTATTTCCCGAAATGATAATATCAACTAGCCACCAAGATCATGCCATCTCACGTTCTTGGATTATTTTCTGTGCGGTTATGTTAAATCTCTGATGTAGAGAAAAAATCTCCGAACAATTCTTGACTGTTTAAGAAATATTCAGGCCACTATTGATGATAATATACCACGCAATGTGTGAGAAAGACTAATCGAAAATTGTGTCTCCAGAATGTATTCCACGAAGACAAGGGGGATATTTGTATGACGTTATTTTCAAAATATAGTATCATTGTTTGTTCTTCAAGATAAAATTCAATTATCAGATTATCACTTGAATTTATTATCGTGCCTCATTTTAAAATTCTGACACACTTATTAGATAACCCATAATCAAGCATATTTTTGTAATATGCCTTAATATGGAACATATATTGTGTAGAGTGGAAGCTATGGATTTATTCCCAAGAGACATTTTTGGAAAAAAATCGTAGAGCAAAATACTAATCCGATTTCAACTTTTTGCTCCGACTACTAAACATTTTTTCTTCAGTATTAAAGTGAGTCCACTATATTCCACTAATATTCAGTTGACGGTTTTTAATAAACACTTTAAAATCAAATCAGTCAAATAAGTCGCAAAACTAGGGTAATTTTGAAGGCATTAGTTTGAAAATGGTTTCAAGGCGCCTTACACCGCTCGTGTGATTTTCAAAGTAGAAAGGGAAGGTGCCGTATCAATACGCACTTTTTAAATGAAAATAACATAAGGATTGTTTTGCTGCTAACACAGGTTTTTCCGATTTTCAATCAAACCGTTTAAAAATGTCTAGAAACATGATATCTCATTTTAACAGATCAAGAGTAATTGCTTTGTTACAACAGGGCTTTGATCAAAGTGATATCGCGGAAATTATAGGCGTTTCCCAAAGTGCTGTATCGAAAATTCATAAAAAAATCCAAGAGACAATTGACGTTGAGGATCGTCCCAGAAGTGGTAGAAAACGATGTATATCAGCTGCACAAGATTGGCAGATATCAATGAAAGATCGAAGAAATCGATTAGAATCTACAAGTCGTATATCAAGGAAGCTTGTTAGGCTTGAAGGGGTAAATGTTTCACGACAAACGATAACACGCTGACTAAAAGCGGTGAATTTGCACCGCAAAAGACCTTTACATGTTTCCAAACTAACCCTTCAACAAAAAAATATAAGATTGCAATAGGCTCGAGAAATGTTGGATCATAGACTTAAATGGAATAACGTGATGTTCTCCGATGAGACGAGAATTAGCTTGGTTTCTGATTCACGAACAACATTAGTTTGGAGAGCTCCAGGTCGACAAGCCCGACTAGAAACAGTTCAAACATGTATCCCATTTGAAGGTGGGAGCGTCATGTTTTAGGGTGGTATTATGAGGGATACACGGACACCTCTACTGGTCCTGGAGAGAAGAGTTGCTGTAAGTTTTAAATCCTATTGTGCGTCTGTTCCGAGGCTCAGTGGATAACGGATTTGTTTTCATGGATGACAACACACCCATCATCGAACAGTATAAAATTTTCTTGAAGAGGAGGGAATAACCAAGTTAGGGTTTCCAGAAAATTCCCCTGTCATGAATGTCACTGAACATGCTTGGGATATTCTGAAAAAAATCCACCAAGAAACGAAACAAATCTCCTCTTATCGTGCTAAAATTAAAAGATGCTGCTCGTGAAGAATGGAAGAGAATTCCACAAGTCTAAAATTATCATTTAATCGACAATATGCCAAATAGGCATGCATGCAGACCCATGGAGTAACTACTGCTTATTAGTTTTATTGAAAGTTGTTCTTTTTATTTTTAAATTACTTTTGAAGACAATTGGTACTTTGTAATTTTTTGACTCCAAAATAATCAATCAATTTTACACACATTGGTCATTTGGTCTCGAGTTTTAATTGCTATCCGTGAGAGTTGTAATAAAATGATGATTACGTAAACGAGTAAAAGAAAACTTTAATATCAATAAAAAAGTGAAATGTTTGAATTTTCCAAACTTTTGGACATATGTGTATTCCGAGAAATAACCTCCAGGTATAAATTTCTTAAACAGTAAATAATAAAGTACTTCAAAAACGCGTATACTTTTGACACCCTAGTATAAAAGAATTTGAATTCATATAATGCATTAATACCTACATAATACAAATTAAAATTCTATCGGTATCGTTTTTAACGATCTCTCTAAAATGTATCGATGTTAGTGTGAGAATCGAACGACCCTTGACCCTTATCCTAGATTTTGCTGCGTTAAGACACCATCCCTCGTTGGTAAAAAAAACATGCTTAGGGGTGTTTTCTTCGACCCTTTGCGATTTGCATAGATATTTCACGTTTTAAAATGTAAATGTTGCCTTCGTCGAGACGATAACATTAATCATGGTCCTAGACGCAATGTTTCTAAATTGTCAGAAAAACGATATTAAAATTTAAAGGAAATTTATTTTATTTCAATTTTTAAAAATAATTACAGGGGCTCTTAATTTATTTTGACAAAACTTATTTATTTTAATCATTTTTATTTAATATTTATTCATATTTCATCTGGGAGGAGTTGAATTGTTCCCACTAAAAATTACTGATAATCAAGTAAAGATCTACAAATACCATGGTATCAAAATTGACCGGGACTCAGTTATTTAAACCGCGCACCGTTTATGAATCGGTAATTTTTTTCTCAGGTTGGTACAACCGTATGTGACATATATGTGGAGTTTAAGCGCGATTGATTTGAACAAAAACATTTTAATTGAACAAAGAATCTGAGTGAAGTTTTGTGTTTCCAATGGAATTTCTGCAACGGATGCATTGAAAAGGTTGCAGATAGCCTGTGAGGATTTTGCTATCTCAAGAATTTGGCGAAGGCCGTGAGATCGTTAAACACTTCTAGCTAGAAAATGACTAGCCGGCCATCAACCTCTGTTAATGACGATAACATCGAGAACATTTAAAAAATCTTGCTTGAAAATCGTCATGCTGGCATGACGATAGCAGAAGATCTCTTATAGAAACGCGCCATCTTATACGGCTCTGAATGTGTGTGATTTTTGGCCAAACATAGTACGAAAATAACCGCTCAAGCACCATATACGCCGGATATGGATCCGTGCGGCTTTTTATCTTCTCTAAACTCAAATATACGCTCCACGTTTTGATTGAGAACATTATAAATAATTCGCTGAAGGAACTGAAGGCTATTCCGACCGAGGAATATTCCAAGTGTATGGATGATTGGATCAAGCGTTGGCATGGATGTATCAAATCAAATGGAGCCTATTTTGAAGGCGATAATAAAGATTTGTATTAAAATTACAAAAAAAAATGTTTTTTACCAGTCCCGGTCAATTTTGATCACATATTTTATTTAGTAAAATTATCACTAAGCCAATATGAAAATCAAACATTTTCATCATAAAATATTTCTTAGTATCATATAGGGTACGACTATGGTATTAGCGTAAAAAGATGATATAAAGCTATGATTATAAAGCATTTACAAGGGTCACTGGAAAAGTTTTCGGCATAACCAACGAAGCTTCCACTTTTTAAAATTGAATCATCTAACTTTGCAAAATAAGTGGTTGCCTCATTTAAATTGAATTTTCGTTCAGCGAGCGATTTCTTCAGGTTTATACATATGGGAGCAATCTGAAGCATATGTCATAGAGTTTTGTAGCAACCTCCCAAGACGTGTATGCAGGCCCATAATCGTACTGAAAAAGGACTTTCTTCTTAGTTAGATGTGGAAGGTTAGTCTGAATAGCATCTTTAAATTGCCCCAGTAATGAAACGTAAAACTTCTCGGTGATGGGACTTTTGGCTAGGTAGTCTATGCGTACCACACCACAATAATAAAAAACAAACGGTATGCTTTCTTGACGTAGAAAAGCAACTTACAGTAAGTAAGTAAGTAAAGTGTCTTACCGTAAGTAAAAAACTGTAACCTTTTTTTAGTACATTTTCACCTGCTCCTATCATCTGTTTGGTTTGTTGCTTCATCTGTGTGCGCTGTATTGGTGTGTAATAGTAAAACAATGATTATAACTCGAGCTGGTTTGACCACAATGAAACCTAATAAACCACTTATGTGAAGGATTTAGGGTGTGATGCTTATTCAATACAAAAAGTAGTGTTTAATCGTGCATTTTTCCATGACAACAAAAATATCGAGCTTATCTACTTTCGAAGAGTGTCAAAATACAACTAAGCCTTATATCGGCATGACATTTCTGGAGCGTTACTAGAAAGAACGCTCAGAATTATTATCAGTTTAACGATCGTGCCGCTATCTACCAGAAAAGTATCTTACTGTATCCTCGTAAATACACCGTTGAAAATAATTGCCATTCGTAAGCTATAAGTAAAATCTCTAAATCATAAATAAACCATCTCTAAATCATGTAAAGTAAAAAGTACATGTACTTTTAAAATCATATCTATAAACTTCTGGCTAACGCTAGTTGCACAGTATTGCAGACTTCATCCGAAAAAGCCGATATATACGGTCGTACCCCTCGGTCGTACGGACATTTCTTCAACTGCCTTCCGAACGTTTAGCTCGAGCTCAACTGATGACGGTTTAATGCCAAAAACTAATCTTGGGAGACGCTTGCTGACGTTTGGGGGTGGCTGAAGAAATGAGCAATTATTACATGGAGCATGGAAAAAAATGCCCTGTTTTATGAATATTTTTAAACTCTTATTTTACAGCGTTGTTTTTTAATTAAAAAAATAGTTAAAATTTATCTTCATATTCGTGAATACTGATTTCTTACCGAATTTGGCGACCACGATGTGGATGAAGCTGCCGCAACTGTTTTGTCTTTCGTTTTTCCATTGTTCGATTTCGATTTTTTTGGAGAAGTTTTGGATGAAGATGGTGACGTAGATATGACGTGGTTTTGTCTTTGAGTTTGTTCCATGATTTGGTGGATTAGGTCCAGTTGTTGTTTGGTGAGGCCATCGTTACTGCCAGAGGAATTCTAAAAATAAAGATTGATTTTAAACAATATTGAATAATGATAGTAATGGTGAAAAAATAAGTGATTTATGCACCAATGATTGGAGATAATAGTAAATGATTAGAGGTTAAATAAAAAATGTTTTGAACAGAAAATGTTTTGGAAGAACTGCAGTACAAGGGCATATATTCTAAATAAAAGGATGTTAGCAACGGTATTTCAAGGATATCGAGGCGCAGACGTGAACTCTGATCATAGCTTGGTTATGTTTACATTTTGGGTAAAGGTAGGTTGGTTCTGGAAGGCAACAGAAATAATAAAAATAAATATGTATAAATATTTCAAAATAGAGAGTTTAGAAATTAAAAAAGTGTTCATTACCAACAAGAATTAAAGATAATTCGATACGATACACGATAGACGAACAATGTCTGGTCATTGAATAAAATGTTAAATTGGTAATTGAATACATAATAGAATACAAAAAAAGAAAGAATCGTGATATCTGGTTTGACACAGAATATAAAGACGTAAGGTTGGAAGGACGGAGAGCAAGAGGAAAAAAATATTATAAATAAAAAACAAGAGGTTATAGAAAAACTTAAACAGAGAAAGAGAAGATCAAAAGAAACTCATATAAAAACAAAAGTTGAATACATCAAAAATAAATTACATCATCTGGAAGAACATTATAAGAAAAAACAGTTCACAAAATGAAATACAGAAATATAGAATTCAAGAATGGGATACCATCAAAAAGCATTATTTTATAAAAATAAAGAAGGAATACTACTTGGAGACGATGAGGAAGGAGTTAGAGTATGGAAAGAGCAGTTTAAAGGAAATGCTGACAACAACACAGGAAGAGAATGTAGAACACCAAGTATTTAGGAATATAATACTCGGAACCGATATTTTAGTCCCATTGGACGAGGAAATTAAAAATAATAATTAAGCAATTAAAAAATGGAAAAAAAGAATATGATAATTATGATAATGATAATTAAAAATTATGAAATAAAAAAACAAGATGATATGCAAGAATTATAGGGAAATTCCTCTACTAGACACTGTATATGAAATATTAACCATATCAATTACAAGTAGATTGTAGACATATATAGAAAAAGAAATAGGTGAATATCACCGTAGTTTTCCGAAAAATCGATCAGTTGCAGACCAGATTAAAAGAGATACAGACACAGAATAAGCTATAATCTATCATTCAATTACATAAGATGTTTATTGACTTTCAAAGAGCATATGACCGGATAAAGAGAAAAGAAACATATTAAGTGATGATAGAGGTAGGAATCGTTGATAAATTGGTTAGGTTAGTAAAAATGACATTAGAGAATACATTTGCTAAAGCTTAAATAAATAACATCATATCCGAATTCTTCAGTATATTATAGATAAGAGAGTAAGACAAGTGAGAGGGTCTCTCTTAACTGTCCTTCAACCTTGCCTTAATGTCTAGTACAGGGCGATGACAGTACAATTTTTTGATAGCACGACAATCACATACAATTCGATATGACAAGGCGAGTTGAGAAAAGTAATAAAAAGATTGTCACAGGAATTAGAAAGTCAGTTTTACAAACTAACTTACAAACAACAAAATATATGATCCTAGGACCCACAGTGTCACCCATTGCACTATATCAAGGAGAGCAAACGAACATATGTACAGGACAATACTTAGGCCAGTGGTTTACAAGTTATGGCTGTGAGATTTGTGTACGTATAAAACAGATTCAGAAAAACCGAAAATCTGAGAAAGCAAAGTTATGAAGAATATACGAGGAAAAAAGTGAGGTGAAACATGGGATAATAAACAAATAAAAAAACGAATTTTGCCACATTCAATTTACAGTTACGCCGACTGTTCCAAATTCTTGAAATTACTCGAATAAATGATACATTGTCGTTTTATGATACGCCAAACGATTAAATTCACATGGAGTTGCAATAATTGATTTTTGTTTAATGCAAATTAAAACAATTTCCGTGCGTGAATTTATCCATAATAAACATTAGACGTCTGCACTGCACAGCAGAAAACCCTAAACTGTCACAGAAGCATAGAAAGTAGTAATTATCGCGACGAACAAATATTGATGACACAGTGCCCGTCTAAAGTCCCTTCCCGTCCTTTTAATTTTTGATTTGAAAAACACAAAACAACGAAAGTTGGCATACATAAATTAATGCGTAAAATATATTTTGGTTAATAGGCAGAGATATAATTGTCAAAGATGGCGCTGTATTTTGATTTTTGAAGTTAGTTTGAGCTTACATTTAGAAATAGAATACTAATTTAATGGAAAACAATAAATTTTATTCCAAACTAACAAAACGATGAAAGTTAAATTTAATACCAGATTTATTTCAAAAATATTCTGGAAATATTAGAATAAATGCTCAATATGGGCACCTCCTTCTTGCTGACAGTACAACATCCTGTTAAAAAATTCTTCCCTTACTGGTTCAAATGTTTCCGCAGAAATTAACCTACATTGTTTCGTAATTATCTGCTTCAAAACCTCTGTTATCGGGTTGCGTAACGTATACCTTAAATTTTAAGTACCGCCATAAAAAGAAATCTAAGGCCGTTAGATCTGGAGATCGAGCAGGTCATTCTATTATACCATGTCGTCCAATCCATCTATTAGGATACTGTTCATTCAGATATCCTCTTACTGCACGATAACAATGTGGAGGAGCACTATCCTGTTGAAAAGTCACTTCCAGATCTCGAAATTCATAAGAATTTTTCTTTTAAAGTAAAATAAATTGGAATATACAAAAACGGTGAGTTTTTGTGCAACTTCTATCAGAAAAAAAACTAATATTTATCTTTTACAGGGAAACCCTGTTTAAAAAGTTTGATGACATGCTAATATTTTTTTAAAATTTAATCGTTTTTTTTAAAAGCAAATTACATATGTTAAAATAAATACAACGTTTGAATAGGTATTTGAAACATCTTTGAAATAAGGTATTACTAGCGTACTGTTGCCATTCAAAATGGCTGCACAATACCATCTTTGACAATTATATCACTGTCTATTAACTTAGACATTTTTTACATTAAAATTTATGAATGCTAACTTTCGTTGTTTTATATTTTTTAGTTCCAAAAGGCAAGAGTGAAAAATCCGTAAAGGAATTATGCCAGTAAAAGTCATGCCAGTTAAAGGCTGGGTAAGGCCGGATGTCTTCTGAGAAGTGTTCTATGTTGGTCACTCGCCAGTCGGTAGGCTTCCTGATAGTCTTATGGGTAAAACACATAACCAAGGATTGATAGCCTAAGGAAGGTGCTGGCCTAGGTCATCGGTGGCTGATGACCGTGGTTCGAAACTCGTGGTTCGTTAAGGTGTAGGTCCAGTCGCTAAATAGTTTCTATTTATGTCTATTTATATAGATCAAAATCAAATAATCCAATGCACCTTTTATACATATATAGTTATGAAAAAAAATCGATGTTTGCATTTCATCAACAATAATTCATGTAAAAAATTTACGACATGAGCTTCTCTTCTTCTTTTTTTGTTCCTTGTCATCTGCTCCGGGGGAGTTATTTTACCATTTTTTTAAACTTTAGTGAAGAGGTCAACTGACCCAACTAGAATAATGAGTATTGGTTAGTTACTTGACCGGGAGAAAGCTCCACCCATCCCTTTCATGTTTCGTCTGTTGGTGGTTAGAATCATCAGGGTACCAACATTGGACGCAGTCCAAAGAAGTCAAAAACTGCATATATATATATATATATATATATATATATATATATATATATATATATATATATATATATATATATATATATATATATATATATATATATATATATATGGGCTAAATAATAAATTGCTTAAATATTAGTAAAAATGGCGTTACAAAATTGTAATATCCTTGCCGATGTTTAAAATTAACTGAATGTGGAATTACCATGGAAAACTACATTTGAAATGAATAAAATAACTCTGAAATAAAAATAAAGTGAAAAATATTATTGAATCAATTTTAAGTGCAAGTAACCAATAGGGCAATATATTCATAAATGCGATGAAGCTCTTTAAATGACTATTGTTCAAAGGAAATCCTAAGATTAGATCCCTTTCCTGGAGTTCAAGGAAATGGAAAACAATGCTTTTCAATAATGAAAGCAAATGTTTGCAATATATATATATATATATATATATATATATATATATATATATATATATATATATATATATATATATATATATATATAATCGAGTAGAGTGTAATAATAAATAATTTTAATTCAGATTTCTATACTAACGTATAGAAAACATATTTCTACACTAAAAGTAAAGTTTTTTTTTTATCAAGTTATGAAAAATGTTTTCTATGCTACAAAGCACCATTACAAACTAAGCACTATTCTTTTAGTTAGATTAAAAGATAAAAAGTACTACAAATTTATACACCACATTGTTGCAGGCAATTATCCAAGTCTAAAACGGAATGAACTATTAGCATAAAAGAAGCCGGTAAATTTTTGTGAAATAGTAAGACGAATAAACACTGCGGCTTATCTGTAAGTACGAGGTTCTGGTTGTTCCAGAAACATCCAAGAATTTGACAAACAGTATCTTAGACCTCTCTTCTTTCTGTACAAAATCGACATGAAAATATTCATAAAATCTGTGATTTGAGGATGACTGTTTCGAGGATGACTCTTAATCCACCTTTACTTGATGCGTGGTTATTGTCCTTATTGGGTGCTTTTTCTTACAGCGTGTCCCAAGACGTATCGCTTAAAATGATGTAGCTAGAAATAAATGAGACCTGGACTAGAAATCTATTTATTTCACTGATAAATCTAGATATTGTTTAGCTGGTCATGATGGACTTAGGTAACCATTTTCGGGGTGATAGGCGAAATTTAAATTATAAAGAACTACTAATTCTATGACTTCTAGACTAATTCTGAAAATGTCTCGTAAAATTATAGTGTTGTAATAACCGTGGTGGATTAATGATTTGTTTATATTAAATTTAGACAGAATTTCATGTTTTTTATCATTATATAATATCGGCATTGTGTGTACAAAAGTTACAAAATTAATCAAATTAAATATATATTTTTAAATTTTTTTTTACTCCAGTATGGACATTGACACCATTTTGAATATTAATTATTTTATTTTTGATCGACAGGATTCTTTTTATCGAGTTAAAGCAGCTAAATACTGAAAGCATCCTTTATGTAATTATCCTTTAATATATTTTTTATAATTTTTTAAAAAAATTTTAATCCTTTTATTAATTAATTAATTAATCCTTTAATATAGACTAGACAGGAATAACACTAGCTGCTAAATGTGGACTTTGAGTCCTGAAGATTGGGGCAATGATTATTCCGGTAAGTATCTAGCAAAAAAAATCGAAATTTAATCGAAGTAGCCGATAGTTGATGAAAATTCATTTTAAATAAATAAGCAAAGATTAATATCTAAAAATGTCCACTATATTTAAAATTGTATGTAAAACAATTGTTTCGACACACAGTGCCTTTTTCAAATACAAACTATGCTGAACTAACAGTGAGGTGAACTAATTTACAAAACCAACAAAATATATTATCCGAGATGGGTTAATCACCTCAGCAGTCTCTCTAACCTTCACTTTGCGATCAGGTAATATGATATCAAGAATTTTTATGATGAGCAGCACTAGTGCTGGTTTGACCACATTGAAAATTAATATACCACTCCCACCACCATCATAACGGAGCAAGGTCCTGAGTTCACTCTATGCTCGTTCAAAATTTGGAATCCACTGACTGGAATAGAATATATAGATAATGTTTCAATATCATATTGGTGTGGCACAAAAGTAACATTAATTACTGAGAAATAATGTTATATCTCTTTACATATTACAAATTAATTTGCTGTTTCGTCCAATTTCCAATAAAAAAAAAAATAATGGTGATCACATCTATGTATGAGATACAATTTTCAATTACAGGACTTTTAATTATGCCCGTAATCGATCTGATGTCATGTTCGAACTACAAAACAGACCAACATAAAAAGCAAAATTATGCATCGTCCAATTACATGAAATTTTTGAAGCGCGGCGACGTAAAATTGCGCTTGCATTGAAAATTCAACTGATAACTAAACATTTTCTATAATTATTCATATCGTCGCAATATTCACATAAAAGTATGGACAGAATGGTTAATGAACTTTTACAATATTTAAATATTGTATTCCGTAATAACGATACAATTCTAGGTTCATTATTACAGGAATATTAAATTTAAATCAAAATAAAAACTATAAATAAATATAAAAACATAATTCATTAATTCCAACTGTAAACAGTATTTCCAAATGCAGATTTCAGCAATTATATTTAACAATAATAATATTCTGTCTATGTACATTAAAATATTAACATTTTCTATTTAGACTATAATTTGAATAGTCAATTAATAGTATGAAGGATGACGAAAATAGAAGATGAGAAAATATAAAAAAAACAATTAACTACAGAAGTAAAAGATAAAAAAAGTGAAATTGATGAAAAGAGTAGGTAAAATAAGGCAACACATGAAAGAAATGTATAAAAAAATGACAAAGAGGCACAGATAAAACAACTGACTAGTTGACTATACTCCACTCTAGGCTACTACAGACAGAATTAAAAATAGTTATATAAAAATATTCGACAATGACTAAATGAAGATAAAGCAAAAACAGAATTAAAAACTTAAAACTTTTAAAAAACAAAAACAGGCGAAATGTACATACCGAACAAAAGTAAAAAAGATAAAGATAAATATAAATATAATAGATACAACTCAAGAGATTGATATATCCCAGTTGCCAATTACACAAGTCTACAAAATAAAACAAAAATTTGGTTTTGCCGAGACTTGAACCTAATTTTAAAGTATAGTGTCTAGTAACACTCTGAGTAACATTAAATTTTCAAAAGTACGTACAGTTTTTAATATACTCACCTTGATGATATTTTCTTCTCAGTAATCATTATATATTTATTTTTGTTGTTTATTCAGTTAAAAAAGTTATTAAATAAAACCTGGAAGATGTCATCGTCAAAACGATCGTGCTTAAATGACCCGAACACCTTTAGTTACGTTTGTGGCGAGTATACGGTAAAAAAGTTTCGAAAATCTATGTATGAATTTGTGCAATATGTGTATTTCGCTTTGTTTAATTGATTCCAAACAATGTTTGCAAAATGTGTAGTGAACATTGAAGAAGAAGAAGAAGAAGGAGAAGAATAAGAAGAAGAAGAAGAAGAATAAGAAAAAGTCAATTGAAATTAGGTGTGCCTATTATTTGGAGAGAATCAAAAACTCACTATGATAACTGTAATTTTTGTTTAATCAAAGTACATGGTATTAACCAAAAAATATTAACCTATCCCGATCTGGTATCACTAAAAGAACTGTTTCTCATTCAGAAAACATCCTTATTCAAACTTTTCGTGGCCTGTCTGATGTTTCAGATACAAAATGTAGTATATTCGAAGATAGGCAAGCTTGAACTAGCGAAGAAAATGATAATTTTCAAGCTACGTTGTCAAAACCCCTACTTTCTACACAAGACGCTTTAAGTGACGTTATCAGAAACCTTGATCTTTCAAAAGACTGTTGGAATTCAGACCAAAAAACTGTCGGTATCCAGACTCAAAGAGAGGAATTTACATTCTTCAGGTACTAAAATTACTTGTTATCGTGCTCGAGAAAAGAAATTGCTTCCTTTTTTTGCTTAGAAATTTATTTTGTTTTTTGTAATGATGTCAGTGACATTTTATCAAAAATGGGTTTCTTGAACTACCAGCCAAATGAATGGAGTTTTTTTATAGACACTTCCAAGCGGAGTTTGAAATGCGTTTTGTTACATAATAACAAATAATATAGGTAATAAGCATGGTCCGGTTCCCATTGCTCATTCCACTGAATTAAAAGAGGAGTATGAAACCATATATCCTGTATTGGCAAACTCAAGTAGCATGATCATAAGTGGGTTATATGTGTTGATTTAAAAATGGTAAACTTTTTATTTGGTCAACAAAGCGGCAACACGAAATTTCCATGTTTTCTTTGTTCGTGAGATAGCAGAGCTAAAAGCGAGCGTTGAATTAGGAGTTGGAAAGACTTCCATTGCACATAAAATTGAGATTAATGAAACAGTATGTCTAAGCATTGGATAAACATGGGTCTTGTTTTAATTATATATCGAGGACATTTCCGGGTTTGAGCAAAGAGAAACATACGGCTGGCATTTTCGATGGACCGGAAAATAAGGCTTTTAATGAAATATAATGATTTCGTGCATTCAATGAATGATATAGAATCATTAACCTGGTTTTCTTTCGTCAATGTTGTAAAAAAAATCCTAGGGAATTATAAGTCCCAAAATTAACGCGAATATGCTGGAACATTTCGGAAAGCTTGGATGTAAGATGAGCATAAAAGTTCACTACCTCCACAATCATTTGGATAAATTTCCGGACTATCTTGGCTCGTACAGTGAGAAACAAAGAGAGCTATTTTATCAGAACCTAAAAAATATGGAAGAAAGATGGCTGATTACTGCTGTGGTATCATGCGTGAGTGCTGGAAGGAACTCACTCGAAGAAATCACGAAAAAGAAGCTTTCCCTATGTCTAAAAACTACAAACTGGAAAACTACATGTACATTTGAAAAAATATATGTACCGTTAGAACTAACACAACGAGCATATTTAAAAACAGTTTTAATCTTTCCAGCATTAAATCATTGAGATTTTCTCAATAATATGATTCGACTAATTTATTAAATATTAAAGATCGGTATAAGTTTAATAGTGATTAAGATTTCAAACAAGCACTCGAAAATGTAAAACTGCAAAATATTCGGTTGGCGTTTTTTTATAAAAACGTTAAAATGAGTAAAATAAATCGCGAAATTGGGGTAATTTTTAGACATTATTAAAAAAACCTACAAAGTGACTGGCGCTGTTCTGGAGAGATGCGAAGTAGAGCGGGAAGGTGCCGTGACAATCCGCACCGGTCAGCACTGGTTGAAAAAGTTCTAGGAGGAAGGCATGAGTCGTGAAGGTAGGGGAATATCAAGTCAAAGGTCTCTCAATGCCGACATTTTAAGAGCAGCTGTGGCTGTAGGCAATAGTTGTACGCAATAGTTACACAGAAATATCTCGTAAATGCAACTTTTAGACTAAAATATGTACCATTGATGTGGAAAGTAGCAGAAATCTTAATGATCCCCAAACCTGACAAACCGCGACATGCCGTTTCCTCCTACAGGGCAATTTCTATCCTGCCTGTATTACCGAAATTATTCGAAACACTTCTATTAAAACGACCAAAACCAATTATAGAGGAATGTAATCTGATCCCGTCACATCAATTTGGATTTAGAGAAAGTCATTCCACTATAGATCAGATTCACATAATTACAAATATAATAGAAAAGCCACTAGAAGAAAATAAAGTCTGTTCTAGAATTTTCCTTCAAGTGGTACAGGCTTTCGATAAAGTTTGGCATAAAGGTCTAAACCATAAAATAAATGTGTATTTACCTAAACAGTTTGTTCATATTCTAAAATCTTACATTTCAAAAAGACATTTTATAATTAAGAAAGGAGTTTATTCTCAGCTTAACACAATTAATGCGGGACTACCGCAAGAAAGTGTACTAGGACCTGTCCTATACCTTTTATACACAAGTTATATTTCTAGATTAGAAAATATAGACTAGATTTGCAGATAACACTGCTATATTAAGAGTAGGTAATGAACATAGCAAGAAAGCAGAAAGAAAGCAGCAGAAAAATTGCAGATATCAGCCAACAAAATTAACAATTAACAATTGTCAATTAAAGACAATCAAAGTCCATAATAAATGATAAACGAATTCCATTTTCAAATACTAGCAAAATATAAATATTTTGCAGTTTTAAATCAGTGTTATCCTGGCCTCTGAAGCTAAGCTGAAAAGTCCATATCATAGAATATAGTAAAGTATTCTGGCTGATTGGAAGAAACTTCACTCTAACTGTTCATAAGAAGGTTATGTTATATAAGCAAATACTTAAACTGGTATGGGCTTATGGAATTCAGTTGTGGGACTGTGCCAGTCCGAGCAACGTACAAATCATTCAAAGGTTTCAGAATAAAGTGCTAAGGGACATTGCAGATGCAGCTTGGTACATACGAAACAGTAACTTACATCGGGACCTTGCTATGGATACTTTTGAACAAGCCAGATCTATGATTGCCAGGAGTCATGAATAACGACTCCTCCAACATGTCAACGTCGAGACGATCTAGTTCTTTGACAACGCAGGATTAACAAGAAGACTCAAGATAATTAAGCTCTTTGAATTAGTTCAGTTCAAAGTTCATTAGTTCAAAGCAGAGCATTCGGCGTCCCAATGTATACGTATAGTTGTATACGTATATGTATAGTTGATTAGAAATCTAAGGATACTGTTGAGTAAAACATTAGTTCTAGACTTTCTAAGTAGTATTATAAGTTAGATAAAACATAGTTATTAATCTTTGTGTTTAGATTTTAATGCCCATGAATACACTAAAAAGTATTCATAATATAAAAAAGGTCCTGGAACAAGAAATAGAAAATTTTCAGGAAAATTAGGACAATCCCACACTACCGTTAATCCCACACTACCGGCATTTACGAACCATAGAAATGGTGGCAAAGAGCGAATAGCAGTAACCAGTGATTAAATATGTACCTCAAGAACGCAAATTTTGTTACACCCATTATAATCATTTATAGTATAGTTTTGGTATATTTTATTTGCTATAAATTCAGCTATCATTCAAATTATCAAAATACGATGGATTAATAAATATTTTTTGTATTTTTGATGATTATTTTCAAAAAGAAACAAAAAGCAATATCATTAATGAACTTTTTTAATCATCTGGTCAAAAGAAGGCAATTAAAAACGAATTACGGAAACGTTACAGTCGAACGAAAAAAGCAATAAAGAAAAATATGATATTTCCCTTTAATTACGAATGGAAGTCTTTCCAAACCGATCTTCATAAAAAAAATAACATTCTCTTTATGTTGCTTTAATTTTATTAATACGTAATTCTGATAAAATATATTATCCATAAAAAATTATATATAATGAATGAGTTCCCCGTTTTAACTGGTGTTTTACGAGTTGCTTTTATATCTTCGGACTTCTATTACACTTGTTTATTTCTTTTGCCATTATGACAACAATAATGAAGAAGGTATATGTTAAAACAGAAATACAACTGAAGGAAAATGTGCAATAGAAATAGCAATAACCTTAACCGTTGTTATAGTCACCATATTTAATAATTGTAATTTTCAATATTTTCATTTCACGCCAAGTGACAATTGAAAAGGGTTATATCTCGATACGTATCAATTATTTCATTTTCTATTATAAATTGAATTGAATTAATGCTATCAGGCGTTGTCATTATCTAATTTTAGGATAGGTAGCTAGTTAACCTGGAAGTGACAGACTTTAACAGATTTTATCGCAGCGTTTGTTATTAGAATTGTAGGATATATAGATGGTTAATTAGAAGATTAGTTAAGTAAAAGTTTGTCAGTTACGAGATGTGTGTTTGTCAGTTACACTATTGGCTTCCTATTTGAAGGGGAGGCCAACATTTAGAAGCGTCTTCAGTATAAGTTTTAATTTTTTAGCCACTTGGTGATCCGTAGCAATCATTTTTGAGAACCGGATTTTTATAGTGCGTTCTAAAAACGAGTGACAACAATTTTGGCCCGCTATCAACACTCGTTTCAGACTGGGGCGCAGTGTAGCGAAAACTTTTTCAAATCTTCAACCGATTTGCGGAAACACCCTTTTTGTCAAGGGTCCAGGTTTTCAGGTGGTTTAAAACATTCTTCAGGTCGATCTGAAGAATCTTGATTGAATATAAATCTCGTAGCGGCCTTTAACTGAAAGAAGTGATTAAAATGTCGGACAAATCCGGGATATTGTGCGTTCTGGTCGTCGGTTAACGATTGATCTGATTTTAACCAATGAATTGAGGATGAAGAAAACCTGCGTGGTCTCACACAGTTTCCACACTATTTACATAGGACTGTTGAAGTTTTGCAAAAGTTTCCGACGTATTGTACCCAAGTCTAACTTCATAGCTCACCGTTGCTCAAAATTGTTATCATTCATTTTCAGAACGCACTAGAGAAATACGGTTCGCAGAAAGAATTGACACGGACCACCAAGTGAGAAAGTTTGAATTTGGACTGAAAACGCATTAGATGTCTTTACACTTCCCTCGGCAGGAAAAGCCAAGAGTGTTGCCAGATCGAACGTTACGCCACCTGTGTCATTACTTTATTTTACACACCTCGTATGTAGTTTTTAAAAATTTTATTTGTTTATTGATATATGTGTTCCCCAAAACACGCTCGATAAGGTCCATCGACATTTTTTTTATAAAGAGGAACATGTAATATTGTTAATAAAATGTTCAAAGATGTAAATCATATTCCAAAATAAGGACGCTATTCCAGAACTAATTATTATTCAATCATTATATTCGAACGATAAAAAAACTGTAAATGAAAATAGGAATCGAAATATTTCATTTTAATTGCAAATGGAATTATTTCCAAATGGACTTTTCAGCGAAAATAATTCACAATTATGACATTCTGTTTACGTTGTTTTAATTTTATTAATATCAAATTTTGTTATAATATATTACCCAACAAAAAGTTAATGTTAATATATAAATTTACAATTTCAGTTAGTATTTTATCAATTGATTGTATGCGCTGATGAAACGCTTATGAAGGTTACATAAAAACATTCAAAAATAACATACTTGGAAAAAACTTTAGAATATAATATTGAATTAGATGAAGCCTTAGAAATAGTAAAGATGAAAATAAACAGCATGTGTCAAGAGGGGAATCAAAAGAACAGAAAATATATAAGATTGAATGAAAAAGAAATAAAACTTAAAAATTATGAATATTTAGGAAGGATAATTGAAAGAAGTGGCAAATATAAAAATAAATAGATGAGAGAATAGGAAAAGAAGGAAACAATTTCAATATGATTTCAATATAAATATTTTTGAAATATGAGAGAAATTCCAAAGAATATAGAAACGGTAGTAGCAAAAAAATAGGATATTGATCGAAAAACAAAAGACATAGATTGTTGTAATGGAAATGTGATCAATAAATGAAAAATTGATAGAGGAAATAATTTAGATCGTTCGGATACGAACTGGATACGATGCTGCCTCACGAAGGCAGTGTACGAAATGAAAGCAACCGAAACGAATTATGACAGAGGCCGATAAAAATGTGGATTGAAGAGATTGAAGAAGAAGCAAAAAGTAAATGAATAGAGTATGAAGGTATAAAACAGATGACACCAGATAGTAAGAGATGGAGAAAGAAATATATGGCAGGACAATAAGCGTAAATAAAAAGCCTTACACCAGAAGGTAGATAGGCGTAGGTTTTAAAAAAAAAGTATTAATTCGCATTTAGTCAACGAATTTAAAATAAAATGATATATAATTGTTAATATACTTGTATTAAAAGAATGTAAATTAGCAGCGTCAATTTTCTTGACTGGCTTTTAGAGACTCAACACATATTTATTTGTTGTCCACAAAGTGATTTTCGTAATCCAAGGAACAGGAAAAAGTCATACAGTGCCATATCTAGAAAATATGGTGCTTGTGGAATGGCATTTGTTTGATTTAGCGAAAAATTGACGAATAATTGGGTTTTTGACGAATAATTATCGATTTTTTTACTTTATTTTAAAACTTTATCAAAAATAATATTGATAATCGATTTAAATCGATAACTTTTTAAAAACTTGTTACAATTAATTATAAATAAATTAAAATATATAAAATATAAAAAAAATCACGTGACTACGAACACGCCGCGATTGTGACATCAGAATACTAAAGTGTTTTCACGTCAGTACTGTCAACAGCTTCTATTCGTATATATACTGTAAAAATTATTGTTGGTTAAGTATGTTGTTAAGTAAGTAATAAAATATTGTTGATTACTAATTTAGTTCAGTAATGTATGATAAAGGGTACATAAAGGTTAATTCTGATAATATACCTTCTGTGAATATTTTTATGGTCACAGATTTTCTGAAAAATGACATTCGGTTCAATTCAGCTGAAGTTCAAGGTGCTAAAGCATCGATGTAAGTTTCTTAAAGAATAATAATACTGTAAATGTAAATAAGAAACAAAATATTTCTTATTAAATATAATTAAAATATTTATAGGGTGTCACGAGAAAGTTACGGTGATAAGGCTATAGGTTTTATTCAACATAACCGCAAAAAAGGTATTTGCACTGTTAAAGGATGTGTATGTAAGAGTAAAGCTTATACAGTTACCCTAATAATTAATGAAAAATTAAGAAAAGTTCAAGACATCAATGTCACGATTGTGAAGCCTCAGCAGATAATAAATACTCAAACAATAAAAATTATATAATGTTATAAATATTAATCTTTTGTATATATTTGTAATATTGATTTTAAAAAATAATGAAAAATGTTAAATATTGAATAACCAAGAGATATTTTCTAGTTTTGTAAACATTTTTTGAGCGAAAAAACAATATAAATTATAATTAGAAAAACAAAACACATACATACTGTTTAAATCGCTAATTTTATTTGAATAAAAAATATACTGTCAAATATATATACATTATGAAACTTTCTCCAACTAGGATAATATATTACGGTAGATTATAATATGTAAACTACATCACTACCCAAAATTATATACATATTTGTTTGATTGCTTGCATTGAAGTTTGCAATATTTTTAAAACCACACCGATTGTTCAAACCGCCATACTAAACTCTATTAACAATATTTTCAAAAAAAAATCACCCATACTACAGGTTTTCAGTATTTTTAAAACGATGGCGATTTTTCGCCTTAAATGTTTAACAAACTACCACATTAGACTCTTAATAATATTTCCAAATATAAATAAATCTGGCTGCCAACTAACTCTAATGCATGATCAGCCAGAGATTTCCCAAATAAGAGAAGGCACCTTTTTGAGTGGAAAACTTTTACAGTCGAAGTGTGGGATTCTCCTGTTAAGGTCTATCCACTAGAAAACCACTATGTACCTCAACATATCCTGGAACTACTGTCAGCCTACCATCAGTCTTCAATGCCTATAATAAATTTCTAACCTATGTTTAAACATATCTTATCAAATAAATATGTTCAATTAAAAATGAAATGTACCAAAATCCTGAAAAATACTAAATATATTAACTGTTTTGTTTTATTTAGTATAGAAATATACTATTTTCTTTATTTTTTGTTTGGATAGTAGGTTTGCTTTTCTATTTTTCTTTTTTTATATACTGCTTCAGATGTTTGTTTTGATTCCATGGAAAACTGCTTTAATTGCCAGACTTTAATTTAACTAGTTGATGTTCATCCAACTGATTACACAAATTTATGTACTCTTTTACCATCTACAAATTAGATTATCCTGTAAAACTTTCATAAGTGTAAGACTTTTCATATACGATTAACTTCCAAATTGGTAGTCGAATTTTGTTCTTGTCTATTCTTGTCTAATTTTTGAATATTATTATTCGTATCCTACAAAATAGACAATGCTGTAGGGCTTTCATTGTTACTACCCTCGATTGTGTTGCTACATGTAGATTCTTTGCGAACACGCAGGAATATTCTTTCTTATACATTTTGCACGTTAATTTGTTTTCCCAATATGAATTAAATAATATAAATAAAATTTATAAAAACGAATGCAAAAAACAAAAGGAACCCTAATCTGATTTCATTCCAAACTTACCTTTGAGCCTCCATATCTTATGTAAAGATATATAAGCATAACGTCGAAAACAGCACCGAAAGCCTAAATAACAATTAAAAGCAAGTATATTTTCAAATCGATAGCAAACAAACAAATGCAGTCAAAGATATAGGTTAAATCTATAGAACAATGACTAAGATCGATAAATTGTTTTAATTTACCCGAAACTCCGATTCTTTCCGAACGTCTTTTCAGAAAGAGCGTGAAGAAAATTTCTGTATAACTGAATTGCTCCGAACCGAACCGATATTGGCGATATTTGCCTTCGGTACAATTGTAAAGTCACAATGGTTCCGGTTTTTTTCGGGAATTGTCGCCATGTCATCGGTAATAGGTTTAAACATTTATTTTCAATTTGATATGACTTTTTAATTATAAGGAAAAAAAATAAAGATAAAAATAGTTTTATTATTATTATTATTCACGTATGGGCCCTAGTGGACCACGTGAAGTACAATTAGAGGCGTTTGTTGTTGTTAGCCTTCCTTTGTGCCCATACTAATTTCATTCTTTCGCTCTGAGCTTTTTTCCTTTCGTCAGACCAAGTTGTTCCAGTCTTCCTACATTTTTCTCTCTGGCCAACCTTCCAAACGTTCACCTTGTGTCTGAAACAGCCTCTATCCTGAATTTCACTTTGTGAAATATTTGCTGACCTTAGGTCCTCTTTAATTGCAGCAATCCACTTAATTATTTCTACTTTAGCTTTACTCCTATTTTCATAAAATTCGACTATTTGTCTCGTTACGTTAACCTACTCGGATTCATCCGTTTTATGTGTCCGTAAAACTTAAGTCTTCTTTTTCTCATATCGCTATGTATATCTGTGTATTGTTTGATTTCTTGGTTTTCTCGAAGTCGGTATGTTGTGCTTTTTATTTGTTTTGGGCCTAGGATTTTTCTTACGATTTTTCTTTCCTTCTTTTCAATGTCCTCGATGTCCCTCTTTCTATTCAAAATGAGCGTTTCTGCAGCATATAGACATTCTGGCTTAATAACTGTGTTGTAATGTCTCAGTTTTGTGTTTATAGATAGGCATTTTTTGTTGTAAATATTTTGTATAAGTCTCAATGCCGTTTCCATTTTTTGACATCTACCCTTATTGGCCGCTTTTTCCAACCCATTTTCCATGATTATTTCACCCAAATATTTGAATTGAGAGACTCGTCTGATGTTACCATATTTTGTTTTTAGAAATGGCGTTCTTAGTCCGTTGCAGGTCATGTATTGTGTCTTTTCAAAGGAAATTTGGAGTCCTACATTTTCTGCTGTTTCTTTTAGGATTTCAATTTGTTTCTGTGCCGTTAATACATCTTGAGCTAAAATTGCTAGATCATCAGCAAATGCTAGACAATCAATTTTGATGTTGGTTCTCCCCAGTTTAATGGGCTGGTCAATATTCAGGGCCGACTTTTTTTCACGCCACTCCTGTATTACTTTTTTCTAGAACACAGTTAAATAAGAGTGGCGAGAGTCCATCCCCTTGTCTCACTCCAGTTTTAATTTCGAAGGGCTCAGAGATCTCACCCATGAATTTAACTTTTGACCTTGTGTTAGTTAACGTTGCTTTAATAATTGCCAGCGTTGTCAGATCTAGTCCTTGTTCTTTCAAGATTCGGAATAAAGATTCGCGGTCAATAGAATCATATGCTTTTTTGAAATCCACAAATGTACAGACGAGATTTTTATTGTACAGTTTTTGATGTCTTAGAATCAACTTCAGATTCAGGATCTGTTCAGGGCAGGATCTGCCCGGTCGAAAACCTGCTTGATATTCACCAATGTTAGGTTCTAACTGTCCCTGTGCTCTGTCTAGTAGACATTGAGATATAATCTTGTAACAAACTGGGAGAAGAGATATCCCTCTATAGTTGTTTACATCCGTTCTATCTCCTTTCTTATGTAGTGGATGGATTAGAGCATCTTTCCAATCTTCCGGAATCCGTTCGGTTCGCCAAACTTCTTGTAGAACTTTGGTTATTTCCTTGATTGTACCTGGACCTGCGGATTTCAAAAGTTCAGCAGTGATTCCATCTTCACCAGAAGCCTTGTCATTTTTAAGCCGCTTGATTTGCCTAATTATTTCATCTTCGTTCGGTGGCAATGAATCTGGGTTTGTTTGTTTAGGGTTTAGTGTTGTTAATTTGTTTAAGGGCTCAGGACAGTTTAGTATTTGTTCAAAATATTTCGCAAGTTCTTTGCAATTGTCTTGGTTATTTAGAGCTAATTGTCCGTTTTCCTTTTGGAAGCAAAGACTTTGCGGTTGATAGCCTGTTAATTTAGTTTTAAATGTTTTGTAAAAGTTTCGGGTGTTATTTTTTTGGAAATATTTTTCTATTTCATTATGTTGATTGTTTTCATATTTTCTTTTAGTTTGTCTAATTAGCTTCGATGTTTCTTTTCTTACTTCCAAAAATATGTTATAGTTTATTGCTGTTTTTTGACTGTTCCAATCTTTGAATGCTTTACTTCGGCTTAATACTGCTTGCTCGCAAATTTCATCCCACCACGGATATTTTCTACGTTTTTGTAAAGGGACCAACTTTAAAGCCGTTTTAACAATTTTTTGTTTCAATTCTTGCCAGTTCTGTGCTGGTTGTTTATCAAGCTCTTCTGTTAGGGCTGGTTTTATTTTCGTTGGGTCAAATTTTGGTATTAGCAGCCTCTTTTGAATAAGTTTTCGAGGTTTTAAGCTAAGTTTGATTCTAGTCAAGTAGTGATCCGTGTCTATATTAGCTTATATTAGCTTTCCTGACTTGAACATTCAAAATCTCTTTATAATTGGGGTACGAAATGGCAACATGATCAATTTGAAATTCACCCATGTACGTGTTTGGGCACCTCCAGGTCTTTTGTTTTGATATTTTCTTCTTAAAATGGGTTGATATTATTTTTAGATTAAACTGCGAACATAGTTCAACCAATCTTCTACCATTATGGTTAGTCCATTTATGAGCGGAAAAACTGCCGACTGTTTTCCTGTACTTTTTTTCTTTCCCTAGCTGGGCGTTGAAATCACCCAATAGGATTTTTACATGGTTAGAGGGAATTTTAGAGATAGTCTTTTCTAGAATTTCCCAGGACTTATTTACTTTTTCAGGATTAGATTTATTTTCTTCCTTAACTGGGAGGTGTGCATTGATTAATGTATAGTTTTTGTTAGCACACTTGAGGAATAGTGTCATAAGTCGATTATTTACTGGCTGGACATTTGTTATAGAACCAAGAATGTTTCTTGAGACAGCGAAAGCAACACCGAGATGTGGTGTATTTTTGAGTATTCTTTTGTCCGTTTTACTTTTAAAAAGTTTGTAGTTCCCGAATTCCAAGGTGTTATCATCTGTCAATAGTTTGTTATAAAACTTGTCAAAAATAGTTTTGTTATAAAACTTATATATGATCATTCCATTTATGACAAAAAAACAAATTTGTTCAAAAGCCCAATTATTGCGGTGTGTCATGGTGCGCTATCGGGATGCAAGAATCATGAATTGTTTTGCTACAAATTTGGACCTTTTTTTCGAATGGATTTAATGACGCATAACAATTAAAAAATATATTTACTGCTTCACTAGTTAGAAGGAACTCTTTGTGGACAATATCACGGTAATCGAAGAAAACAGTTAATATGATTGATTTTTGACTGGCTTTGAAGTGGTTTATTCGGCGTTAGTTCATCATTAACACAATACTTGCTTGATTGATGGTGACAAAATTGAATGCAGATTCCCTGCTCGGTAATTTTATGCGTATTAAAAATTCTTTTAACAATAAGAAAAGACGTTATAATTTCTAATTACAACAACCGAAATGACATGAAACTTTCGCCAGATGTCCAAGACAGTCATACCGACTTAAAAAACAAATGGTTGTATCGTTACGATACACCAACTAGATGGCAGCATTTGTATTTGTTTGAACCATTGAAGTGATGAACATGTACAAACCGGTTTGTGCCGTTCGAGTTCAATTACGAGGTGTGATTTATTGTGGAAATCCTGATGATTGTGGAAATCCTGAATTTAAAGTAAAGTTTTAAAGTTTCTTGTAAAATCAAATTTTATTGATTTATGGATTGATTTTGTTTTGTTGCATACCTAGAACATTGCGTGTTAGTGACTGATTTTTATTACTATATATTTGAATGTGATATTTCTATTTACAGTATCAAAATGAGTCGCAGATTGTGTAATTTGACTGCTCAGCGTTACCTAAGGCCAATATCACATGGAAAATGAAAAACCTAAACCTGAATGACGACCAACTATGTTTTCGTGGATCTGAAGCGCTTTAACACCCGAAATATTACGTTTGGATAATCCTTTCTAGGTATTTTCCTATTTGTTTTTTGACGACTTATCGATCTTATACGAGATTAGACTAATTTATACTTCGTACAAAAATATGTTAGTAAACCTATAAATGTAATAAGCCAGGAAATCTGCCAATTTATTGATATCGGATATTATATGTCAATAGCCCACATGCCTAATGTAAAAATGATTTGTCTGAACATATTGGCTTCGTTCCGAAAAAAGAGACAATGCCGTCGAAACGATTTGAACTACTCAGACAATCATTGCATTTCAATGATAATAGTAAAGTGTTACCTTATGACTACCTCGATTCTGAGCAATTATTTAAAATCGCTGCCTTTGATTGAGAAACTCAACCACAACTTTGAAAAAGTTCCCCTTGAAGCACATTTATCTGTTGATGAACATTTGTGTTTCACAAAAGCTCGAAGTGTGATGAAACAATACTTACCCAACAAACTTCATAAACTTTTTGTAATATATAGTGTAACTACGTTTGAAGTTTACAGTGGACAAGAGAACGAGCCTTAGTTAGGTGCATCATCTAATGTGGTAGTACACCTTGTGTAATGTGAAATTCATGGCTCTTATACAGAAGAATAAACGCCGAGAACGGAAGTGCCAGTAAAATTCTCAACTCTGCTGAATTTAGAGTAGCTATAGCTGAGACTTTATGCAAATATATGATATCGAACCGTATAAAGCGTTACAGTGATATTGAAGGCCTAATTCAAAATAAAAAGATGAAAGGTCCAGCTCAACATGTTCTGAAGTTCAAAAAAACAATAGATGTTAGGCTGGACCAACACCGACATTGGCTTGTTTGGACAAATAAAAGAATGAGATGTAAGTTTCCGGGTCGCAGTGGGTATACGCAAACTGAATGCGAAAAATGTGGGTTTGCCACAAGTAATAAACAAAACAACTGCTTTAAAAAAAATCATACCTCCAACTATATTATAATCTATAATAACGTTTCGAGGTAATGTTGCATTTCTGCAACAGCCAATTAATAAGCCATAATAAATAATATTTTTGAAAAGTGATTTTTTACATTATTTTTCCCCTTAACAAAACGCTATTTACTACCTAATATCGATATAATTATTAACATTCATTCTTGCGCAGTAAAGGGTTAAGCTAAAAATGCAAAGAAAATTATTAAAAAGCCCTAAACGGAAGTTTATTTATGCACATCAACTATATAATATTTTGTTTTAGTTTCTTTGATGGATCAATTTATCCGTAAATCCTTGAATAATTAAAGGCTAAGAATATCTTTAATCTTCAGAATCCGAAAGCCTTAAACATTCTTATCAAGATTAACAAAAAAAACAGGCTTCCTCCTGGCTTGCTTCTTCTCCTAAGCCAAACAAATTGCGAGCTTCCTCTGAAAGATTTACGGGCAGATATATTTCCCTTGACGAAAATGTTAACTCTTGAGGACCAGACAAATTTGGGGTTATTTTTAAAGCGGTGCGAATTTGCATTTTTGCGCCGTTTTCGATTTTTAAGGCGGAAAAGACAACTTGAATGATTTAACTGCGGCATTAGTTTCACGGTAATGTCAATGAAAAATGCCATTTTTTTTCGAATAGTTTTTAAAATCAATTTATTATAATTTAAGAATATATTACTTTTAAGTTTAGAAGAAAAACTAAATAGGTAAAAATAATAGTTGTTATACATAAAACATAAAATGGTTCTTTAAAACACTATTTTAGAAATTGAAAAATTTTTTCACTAAAATTTCTATTGAAAATTTTACAGTTACAGGGAACTAAATTGACAATCTGGTCAAGCGTCCAGATGTTCAATTGCGTCTAGGTATTGCAACATTAGATGTTGGGTTCTTTTGATCCAACTCAAAACATTTTATGGCATTAAAATTCCTCTACATATAAAGCAACAGATAACTAATCTTAATTGGTCAGCAGTTCTACTACCGGCGTTTAATCATTGTTTTTGCACGTCGACAGTATTATATTATCTAAAAATGAGAAAAATTGCACATACTTTTCGCTTTTCATCTGTGCCTGTATATGTAGTTTTTGACACTAAATATAATTATTACAGCTATAGTTTGGAATTGTATTTAACTGAAAAAAATAGCATGCGAAAGAGGTTGGAATACATATTTGTTAAAGCTAAGTTTTGCAAATCTCACGCGCTATGAAGCCCTTTATTTATATCGTATATATATGGAGTTTTTTGACTTCTTCCAATGGCCGATGAGACTACAGTAGCCAGGAGTTATACACCCCCGACGTCGGTACCCTGATGAGTCTAACCACCAACAGACGAAACATGTGCCCTCCAATGTAAGGGATGGGTGGAGCTTCCTCCCGGTCAAGCTACTAACTAATGCTCATATATATGTAATATATATATATATATATATATATATATATATATATATATATATATATATATATATATATATATCATGCCTCGTAGGTAAGGCGGAAGGTTCATAAAAAGCTAAGATGCTGCGGGAGTGTAAAAGATAATAATACCCGTTTTTGATACTTAAGTCCTTCAAGCTTAAAATTTGGCAGAAATGTTTTTCAAGAATCGTAGATGTTCCGTAAAGAGAAGGGTTCATATGAATTAACTTTTAAGGCGAGTTGCGGGGGCCTAAAAGATAAATAAACTCCGAAATTTGGAATTGAATCGTTGTGAATCCCTTACAATTTTGTCTTCATGAAATTTATAAGAAAAAAATAACAACTAATCATAAAAAAACAATTATTACTAAAATTGCTACATGTTACATCTTTTCACGGATGGTAGACAACGTTCTAAATCATTCCGGGTGTCGATCCGTTGTAGAGTGTAGCAACAGAATGAACGGATCGACACCCGGAATAATTTAGAAACACACACACACACAAATATATATATATATATATATATATATATATATATATATATATATATATATATATATATATATATATATATAATATATATATATATATATATATATATATATATATATATATATATATATATATATATATATATATATATATATATATATATATATATATATATATATATATATATATATATATATATATATATATATATATATATATAATATTATATATATATATATATATATATAATCTATATATATATATATATATATATATATATATATATATATATATATATATATATATATATATATATATATATATATATATAGTAACCACCTTCCTTGGTTACCCATAGGCTGTAAAGAGGATTTTTATATCTCATACTAGTTCTATATAAACCTGTTCCAGGCCATTCTACATTTGTTATTGTATTGCTACACTTTTATTGTATTGACCATTCGTTGGAGGTTTTCTCCACCATGCGAGTTGTTTATATATGGATTCTATATCCTATAGATTCTATATTCTTATATGGATTCTATATCCGAATCTTCTCTAACAATTTCATTTCTAATCCTTGTTACTTCCTTTACTCTTCTTAGGTATTTCATATCTACAGCTCTTATTTTACTTTTTCCATGTTCAGTGAGCATTGCCACGCTTGCTTTTTAAAAATAATATCTTAAAATTGTCATTATCTCGCGACTTATTTTGCTATTTTAACGTTTTTGTTAAAAAACCATTGACTGAATATTTCGCAGTAGAATCACTTTAATAGCGAAGGAGGAATGTATATTTGTCGGAGCAAAAAGTCTAAATTGGATTGAACCTTTGAGGACGTAAGTATACTCATTTATTTATAAACAAAGGAAACCATGCAAATATTTTTATTACACTCTAGTAGTTTCGCTAACATCGACGATGTGTTGTACAAATCATGGAGCAACGAATAGCCATCCCGAAGGTGGGGTGGTATTGGAGATATGTCATGTTTCCAGTATGATAATACATTAAGGAAGAATAAATACCACTGAAAAGGGCTATGTAGTTTATTTTTGCTTCTCATTGTATATATACACTCTAGTGTAATGAATTATATATTTAGTGTACTATCTATAAATTTAAATTAAACTTAAAATAGTGTATTCAGTATTATTCCATTTCTTCGTTCTTTTCTGAACGAAATGTCATAAATTGGAGCCCAATTGTTCAAAGATAAGATTAAAGTAATTACCCCAAGTCCCTTTAAAATACTTTTTATAAACTATACTTTTCTTTCACTTCAATCCGAATTTTATTTTGAACCTTTCTATATTCGGCATCTCTAATTTGAAGCTTAAATCCAATAAATCTTTTAAAACTAAGAAGTAGCATTTATAATTTTCTCTTCTTAAGTTTTAAAAATGAGGAAAATCCATTTTTCTATTAATGATTTTTAAAATTTCAGATTTTATTTAAGTTTGTGTTAGTTCTTCGACAACAAAGTCCATCATAAAAAATAGTAGAGAGAAAAACATATAGCTTTTAATAACTAAGTTAATTACAAAATTTAAAAAATATATAATTAGATATTATATCTTTCGATTATCAAAACTTTCAAAAACTTCATTATTCAGCCATTGTCGATCCAATGCAGGATGAAGGCCTCTCCAGCATGCTTCCAACTCGCGCGGTCCTGAGCTTTTCTCTGCTATTCTGGCCCAATATACTTGTTGATGTCATCGATCCATCGCGTTTAAGGTTTTCTTCGTGGATGTTTATGATTAAGCGGTATTCATCCCAGGATTGCTTTGGATTATCTGTCGTCTTATTATAAGGCCTGCTCACCTCCATTTTAATTCCTTCACCTTCCCAATGATGCCACATACTTTCGCCTGTTATCTGATCCATGTGAAGGTTTTTCTGTCTTGGTTTATAATGCCAAGCATACACCTTTCTAGAGAGGGGAACTGTGTTGTCCGAAGTTTTTGAACTAATTGTGATGTGAATGCCCATGTTTCATTTCCTTATATCAAAACAGGCAGCACGCACTGATTAAAAACTTTTATCTTGAGACAAAATGGGAATTTGTTTTTAAACACTATGTTGAACCTGCCAAAGACCTGCCCGCCACACTTAACGCGCTGTTCCACGTCCTGGGTAGTATCACCCTCCATTGAAATTCCTTGCCCAAGATATATGTAGTGGTCTACAACCACTAAATCGCTTCCTAAAACAGAAAGTCTTCTGGTGTCAGCAAATTTGTTGAACATAACCTGACTCTTTTTTTGAGGTTTTTTTTGAGGTTTTTTTACAGCCAAATGGTTCTCCCACCCTTTGCAGCTCTTGTATGTGTTTTTGTAGTTCATCTGGGTCTTATGAAAGGTGAACGATATCATTTGCAAATCTAAGGTGGCTAAAGTATACACCATTGATTTTTATTCAATCCTATTTCCAATCCAAATTCTGGAATACCCTCTCTAATCAGGCTGAGAAAAGAACAGGCGATATTGAGTTAACCTGCAATACACCCCATTCTACACCGATTTTAACTTCAGGATCATCCAACGTGATCTGTCTCTGTAGCTTGATCACACATGGATCTCAGTAGGTTCGCATAGGTTCTGTCTATCCCTTGGTTAAGCAATGCATCCATTATGGCTTGCTTTGATAATCAGTCAAAAGCATTTTCTTTTCATTTTCATTCAAAAAGAATTTGCATGTTTTCCTTTTGTTGGCAAATAAATCATAATACTTACGTCTTCAGAGGTTTAACCCGATTTAGACTTTTTGCTCCGATAAATAAACATTCCTTCTTCGCTATTAAAATGGTTCCACTACGAAATATTCAATCAGCGGCTTAAAAATCAAAACGTTAAAATGAGTAAAATAAGTCGCGAGATTAGGATTAAATATATTATTTTTAAAAAGCAAGCCTGGGTGCCTACTGAACATGAAAAAAGTAAAATAAAAGCTGTAGAGATGTAATACCTAAGAGGAGTAAAGAAAGAACAGAATTAGAAATAAAATAATTAGAGAAGATTCGGATATAGAATCCATATAAGAATACATAGAACAAAGACAACTCGGATGGTGGTGACATCTCCAAGTGGATCAGACCTTGACGTGGTAAAGGGGTTTGAGTAGGGCAATGAAGCTTTGAGTTATACCGTGTGGAATCTATGCTTCTGGGAGGGTCACCTCTGGCAGACAGGTCAAGGCAGAGGCGTCAGACTAATTTGATCCAAAATCTGCCAACCCGCATTTGACCAGCGTAGCAGATTACGGTCTATACCTTCAACATGGTATTTCAATATGACAGTACAACCTCAAACAAGGCCCTCATTCCCCGCAGGCCAAGGTATAGGGACTGTGAAAACGGAGGCCTAATTGCTTTGGGCCTTTTATGGCTTACTTTGATATTGAGTCAAATGCCTTTTCATAGTATAGTCAATACAGGTATAATCAAAAAAAATAAAAATAAAAATAAAATAGATCGATACTAATAGCATATGAAAATCGAAAGCAATTTTTTAAATAAAATGTTATCAACTAAGTTAATTTTTAGGTTATATTTTTTTTCCAATCCAATTGTTTAGTGGAATTATCCTTTTAAAATAATTAGTGTGGCATATACCAAGTAGTTAAACCTCACCCATACTTCATGAGTCACCTAGAAAAAAATGAAATTTACTGGCACCAGAAGGTTTCCTTTGGAATTCTTTCAACTGACACATGGATCATTGGCTTAAAAGTTTTTTGCTGGAAAAACTTATGACAATAACTAATAATGTAATTACTATGTTTTGTATTTGTACTTTATATTAAATGTTTAACATGGATTGCAGTTCCTGGAATCTAAATTACCATAACTAAAATGTTTACTTAATAATTTTCATAGAAGAAAACCCTTAACTTTAATTTAAAACAGGTAAAAACATTTTAAATTTTGTATTATTATTATATGAAAGGATTCTCAACAGTCTACGGAAATATTACTTACCTTTGCAGGTTCCGTTGACAACAACTGCTGCAATTGACTTTTTCCGTCTTTTCCGGCAATCTCTTTAAAAGTTGGCGAACCACTCGGTGGTGGTGCGTACTGTATACAGCTTGATCCATGTGGAGATGCTGCATCTCCAGCTGCTGCTCCTTGCGCCGGAGACATTGTTGTAGAACCATTGGAGGTGGATGCTGATACGTGGTGGTTTTCGGTGTGACGGCGTAGTGATCGTGCGTCACAATAACTTTTTCCACAACCATCTGCCTTACATTCGTATGGCTTTTTATTACGATGAGTCAACATATGACCGTTTCTATAATAAATAAAATATGTAAATCAACGATTCATTACATTCACAAGAATTGATAATTCTGTTTTAGTTTAGTTTTAGTAATTGAGGACTGACCATTATAGCTTGAACCGAACAGCATTTATTTGAAGGACAAATTGATGGTCGCGGCTATATATATATATATATATATATATATATATATATATATATATATATATATATATATATATATATATATATATATATATATATATAGGTGATTTATTTTGTGCGTCCAAACCTTAAAATAAATTAAAATAACAACCAAATTAGATACATTAAAACTATTTTTTCCATATGGAATAACATTCAATGCCATTAATGTTTGAAAACAAATTTTGGACAAATGTACGCCATTGCTACTTCTGACAAAGCGCATTTTGTCAATCCAGTTTTTGACTACTATTTCAAGCAATTGGGGTCTTATGTCCGCAAAGGTATGGGTTTTATACGCTTCCAAAGCGTTAAGAGTTGCTGGTTTATCGGCATAGACCAAATATTTAACATAATTCTAAAGAAAATAATTTAAATCCGTAAATCACATGACCTTGGTAGCCAACTAACACATTCGCTCCTCGAAATCATTTTCTCATCGAATTGTTCTCTCAATAAATTGATTGTTGCGTTATGGGTAGTGGAGCCGTCCTGTTAGAACCACACCATCTCATTCAGGTCAATACCATTTAAATTCGGAATTTAATAATCCACGTAGCTGAATAACAAAACCCAACTTCCTGCGAACGACAACGAATTGATAAATTTGTATTTTTATCAACTCTGCCAGCAACAGCGGCGATATTTTCTTCGGAACGCACAGGTTTTTGTCTTGTTTTTGTTTTAATATCGAGCAGCGTGAAATGTGTTCGGAATTTTTCGATAATTCGGAATTCACGAAGTTCAAATCTACATGCTCTAGCACATTCAGTGCTCTATAAGTTTAGTGCACAGAACACTGTTGATGATAATAAATGTCAACAATTTACAAGCTCTGATCTGAGAACATCTGATAAGCTCTGAGCATCAGAGCATCTGATTGCTCTGATGTTAAACAATCCATGATGATTTGTCAGAATATTGAGACACAGATTTGCACGCAAACTCACATATTTGTTTGACACCGACCCCTATCGGAAGTTCGGACACACTACAAGAATCACCAGCCGCGGTGGTCAGGCGGGTTAGTCATTCGCCTGGCAATCGAATGGTCCCCGATTCGAATACTGGTTTGGATATGGATTTTTCTATATATATATATATATTCTATATATATATATATATATATATATATATATATATATATATATATATATATATATATATATATATATATATTTAAACACACACACACACACACAAATTAACAAATAAAGAAATGTGGGTAATCTGTTAAATTACGAGGTAGACTTAATGGTTTACCTTTAATTGAACGTGGAATTCTCGACCATTATCATTTATTGTGTTATTAGGTTGATGTACTTTTTAGATAGTAAATAGTATTTATTACATTTTTTATTTCAAATATTAACATTGACGTTTCGTATTTGAACAAGGTACTGTGTGTTAAAACTATAAGCATAGAAGTTTATAATATTTAATAGAAATTGAGACATAACTATTAGATTTTTTTATTTAAAATGAATTTTCATCAAGTATCGGCTACCTGAGTTAAATATATACAAAAACAACTTTGGCAAGAATTATAAATTTCCAATTAATAATTCCACCCTGATTTAAGATATAGATGCGAGTCTTGAGTAATAACTAATTGATTACAATTAAACGTTGTTGCTATGAAAATGGGAATTTTGGGGCGAATGAGAACTTAGCAGATTAGATAAAATATAAAATGATATATATATATATATATATATATATATATATATATATATATATATATATATATATATATATATATTCCGGGTTAGATCAGGCTGCCATTGGACTTTTGACATTGCAACGTTAAATATACGGACTATGAAAACAGAGGCCCGATTGCAAGAACTGTTAATCGAACTTGACAACATACATTGGGATATTATTGGGCTCTCTGAAACACGAAGGAAGGGTGAGGAGTTAATCAAACTGGAACCAACTGGACACGTACTCTACACCCGAGGTACGGAAAATGGCCGATGTGGCGGAATTGGATTCCTCATCAATCGAAAGCTGAAGGACAGTGTGGTAAAATTTGAAAGTACATCCGACAGATTAGCCCAATGCGTCATTCAGCTGAATAAAAAGTTTAGGCTTCAAATCGTCCAAGCTTATGCACCAACTATAAGCCATAAAGATGAGGAAATTGAGGAATTTTATGATGATGTGGCCCAGCTTTTATACAAGGAGAAATGTAGGTACAAAATCCTGATGGGTGATTTTAATGCCAGAATTGGAACAACAAGAACAGACGAAAATGCAACTGGCCCATATGGAACTGGCGAGCGAGACAATAGAGGTGACAGATTAGTTGATTTTGCTGAAGGACAAGAACTATATATTATGAATTCATTCTATAAGAAAAATATCAGCAGAAAATGGACATGGAAAAGTCCATCTGGGCTCACAAGCGAAATTGATTACATCATGACCAACGATAAAACAATATTTACCAATTGTACTGTCCCTAACAATTTTAATGTTGGAAGTGACCACCGAATGGTACGAGCAAGGGTTTGGATTGACTGTCGAAAAGAGCGCGAAAGAATGGTAAGATCAAAGAAGGGCAAGGTGGATTCTGGAAAACTGCTGGAGAGAGGAAGCGATTTTGAGATTGCTTTGTCAAACCGGTTTGCTGCGTTACAAGATCCAGAGGACGTGGAAATATCAGTTCAATATGAAGAAATCGCCAACAATGTACTTCAAACGGCTGCTTCAATAGCACCAGAGGAAAAATGTCTCAAACAAACAAAAATCTCCAGTGAGACCATTGATTTAATGAAGAAACGGCGAGCAATGAGAAATGCAGGCAGTCCTTTTGGCAGGGTCGAGTACACTGAGCTCTGCAAAACTATAAGAAAACGTATCAGAGAGGACACGCGCCGATTCAATATGCAGCTAGTGCAAAAAACCCTGGAAGAAAACAAAGGAATTAACAAAGTTAAACAGAAGCTGAGAAACAAAAGAACGCAAATATATGCTTTAAAGCGTGAGGATGGCACAGTGTGCAGGACGCGTACCCAAATGTTAGAGATTGTCAGAAGGTTTTATTCCCAGTTATATGAAGATCAGAGCCAGTCAGGGACAGCAATACCCACGGAAGAACAATATATAATGCCAGATATCCTAGTGGAGGAAGTAACAAATGCTATAGAATTGATGAAGAACGGCAAGGCTCCAGGAAAGGATAGTGCAACTGTCGAAATGCTAAAAGCTGGTGGTCGGACGTTACATAAAACACTGGCAAAATTATACTCAAAATGCCTCAAAGAACAAAAAGTACCGGACTTATGGAAAAATGCAGAAGTGATCCTTTTACATAAAAAAGGAGCACAGGAAGATTTAAAGAACTACCGTCCAATAAGCCTCCTATCAGTGATGTACAAAGTTTTCACTAAGATAATTTCTAAAAGAATATTAAAAAAACTGAATGACGCACAACCAAGAGAGCAAGCAGGATTCAGAAGTGGATTCAGTACAATGGATCACATCCAGGTTGTACAGCAGGTCATAGAAAGGCACAACGAATACACCATGCCACTGTGCTTGGCTTTTGTCGACTACGAAAAAGCATTTGATTCCATCTCAAAGCATGCGATAATGGATGCACTGCTTAGCCAAGGTGTAGAGAGAGCCTATGTAAACCTATTAGGATCGATATATGATGGAGCTATAGCCACAATTCACCTTGATGATCTTGAAGTGGGAATTAATATAGAACGAGGTGTACGGCAGGGTGACGCAATATCGCCTATTCTTTTCTCGGCTGGCCTTGAAGAAGTATTCCGTAAACTGGATTGGGAACAGGATGGTGTAAAGATCAATGGTGCAAACTTAAACCATCTTAGATTTGCAGATGATATTATTCTCATTTCACAAGACCCAGAGGAGCTGCAAAGACGCATACAAGAACTGCAAAGGGCTGGCGAACCATTTGGCTTGAAAATAAACCTGAAAAAGAGTCAGGTTATGTTCAATAACTTCGCTCAGGACAGAAGAATTTCAGTTCTAGGAAGGGATTTAGAGATTGTTGACAGCTTTATATATCTTGGGCAGAGGATTTCCATGGAGGGGAATACCGCCCGGGAGGTGGAACGGCGTGTTAAATGTGGCTGGCAGGCATTTGGTAGGCTCAACATAGTGTTTAAGAGCAGACTCCCACTTTGCCTGAAAAGAAAAGTATTCGATCAGTGCGTTCTACCCGTTATGACATACGGAAGTGAAACCTGGACACTCACATCGCAATCAATTCAAAAACTTCGGGTGGCACAGAGGGGAATGGAAAGATGTATGCTTGGCATTACCAGACGAGACAGAAAGTCCTGCCCATGGATCAGGGAACAAACAAAAGTCTGTGACATCATTGGAAGAGTAAAACAGTTGAAATGGAGATGGGCAGGCCATATAGCGAGGCGATGGGACGACAGATGGACCAAGGCAATCCTGGAGTGGATACCGCTTGATCGCAAACGTCCGCGAAGAAGACCGAAAGCACGATGGATTGATGACATCGTTAAGTATATTGGACCCGAGTGGCAGAGGAAAGCCCAGGACCGTGAAGGTTGGAAGCATGCTGAAGAGGCCTTCATCCTGCAGTGGATCGATGCGGGCTGATGATGATGATGATGATATATATATATATATATATATATATATATATATATATATATATATATATATATATATATATATATATATATATATATATATATATATATAAATATATATATATATATATATATATATATATATAAATATATATATATATATATATATATATATATATATATATATATATATATATATATATATATATATATATATATATATATATATATATATATATATATATATATATATATATATATATATATATATATAAAGAAGCCAAAGGGTGATTTTTAGTGTGTCCGAACTTCCGATAGGCGTCGCTGTCAAACGAACACGCTGCGCGTCAGTTTGCGCACAAGTTTGTAAATCTATGCCTCAATAGTCTGGCAAATTATGATGGAACGTTTAATATCAGAACACTTGCAAATTGTCTAAATTTTTTATCATAATCAATGTCATATGCGCCAAATTTCTAGAGCACTTCGTGACTGTATTCGCCAAATTATCGGCAAATTCTGAACGCCTTTTACACTACTCGATATTAAAATAAAAGCAGGACCAAAAAACTGTGCATTCCGAAGAAAATATCGCCGCAGGCAGTGTTTATGAAGATCCAAATTTATCAATTCGTCGTCGTTCGAAGGAACTTAGGCTTTGTTTATTGACTAAGTGGTTTATTTATTTCCGAATTTGAATTGTATTGATCTGGAGGAGATGCGGTTTCAACAGGATGGTTCCTTATGTCACACAGATAACTGTGAGAGGTAGCCGCGGCGGACATTTGTTTGAAATTTTTTCAAACATTAATGCAATTGAATGTTATTTCACACAAAATAAATAGTGTGACAATTACATATAGATTTGGAGCTAAAGGGTGATATTTTAGTGTGTCCGAACTTTTAATAGGGGTCGCTGTCAAACGAATACTCAGTTTGCGCGCAAGTTTGTAAATCTATGTCTCAATAGTCTGGCCAATTATGATGGAACGTTTAATATCAGAACAACACTTGCAAATTGTCCAAATTTATTATTAAAATCAATGACATATGCGCCAAATTTATAGAGCACTGTATGTGACTGTATTCGTATCATCGTGATGTATTTGCCAAATTATCGGCAAATTCTGAATGCATTTTACGCTACTCGATATTAAAATAAAAGCAAGACAAAAAAACTGTGTATTCCGAATATAATATCGCCGCCGGCAATGTTAATGAAGATCCAAATTTATCAATTCGTCGTCGTTCGCAGTAACTTGGGCTTTGTTTATTTACCAAGCTATTTATTTATTTCCGAATTTGAATTGTATTGATCTGGAGGAGATGCGGTTTCAACAGAATAGTTTCCTATGTCACACAGATAACGTAACAATTGATTTGAGGGGAACAATTCAGTTTTCAAGGAACGGATCTGTTAGTTGACCACCAAGGTCATGTGATTTAACTGCTTTAGATTAGTTTCTTTGGGGTTACGTTAAATCTTTGTTCTATGCCGATAAATACACACAACATAACTCGGACAATTGCGGAGATAATATACCAATTGCTTGAAAAATTGGTCTGAAATTTATCTGAAATGGACATTTGTCTGATTTTTTTTCAAACATCAATGCCGTAGAATGTTATTTCACACAAAATAAATAGTTTCAAGGCATCTAATTTAGTTGTTTTATTTGAATTTGAAGTTCGGACGCACTAAAAAAATCACCGTACATTTTAATTATAGCAATAATCGAGGAAGGATTGGCACTCGATTTGAATAAGAAATAACCCCTAGAAAATGGAAAAAATAGGAAGAAGTAAAGGAGAACATCCCGACACCTAATGGCGGGCAACCGAATTTGTATAAATATAATATTGCAAAAGGCATTTGAATAAAAAAGCATTCTATTTTTAAAAGCGACCATAATTTTTCTAAAATTGTAAAAATATTAAGATCACAATTAAAATTAGATGATACAAAGGAGCAATCAAGAATGAAATCGTATCTAATACCAAGAAATTAAGTGATCTGTTTGACTTATATTAGCAATACTTTTATTGATAAATATTAGCTTGAAAATACTATACAGAAAAAAAGCGTACATATGAATCCTCCAATTTTTTGATATAAAAACAAGATTATTTTTCAAAAATGCAATGAAACATTTTTACACATTTTATCCATAAACACATAAAGTAGGTTTTCTTTGAGTCTAGTGTTAAACAAAAACAGATAAGACTGATATCTCGTTATCTCTTTGGTAAATTATTTACATAACGTCAAAACCCAAGCTGTTGCTTTCCTGCTTGAGTCACGTCGCCTAACTGAAGAGATTTATAGTTGTTTGCACAGACGCAAGCATGTGTCTCTGGAATTTTATATTATGTTTGTTTTCTCTGAGTAACTGGAAACATATCCTTGTGCGGAATGGACTGTAGATCTTTGCTTTAGGAGAGCTTTCTTTCGTATATATAAATCAATCTTGAACATATATGGAAATGATACGTGATACAAATGTTTTTTGCTATTTTCCTGTTAGAAAATTGAAATTGTTTACCATATATAAAATATTGGTTTCGTTTGATTGCACTATATTCAAAAGCAAAATACACACACAAGCTCCTTTATTCAAATAGACGTAATTAAAAAATGTCCGCAGTTTTTTCGATATTTTAAATTACTAGAAATATTATAGAAAGCTATTAACAGCCCTACGTTTAACTATAAGCGGAATGTTTCAGTTATAAGTGAATATTGTGTTAGAGCGTTATAGATTTATTTTGAAAATGTTATTAAACATAATAATTTAAAAATTTAAAAATATTTTAATTTTATTTTAACTGAATGAAGGCAGCTCGACTTAAAACTGATATAGTGAACGTAAGAAATATAAGAAAAAACAGAAACCAAATACTTACAAATGATCTTGTCTTTTGAAAGCTTTGTTGCAAACGTTGCAAACGTATTTTCGTTCGTCACTGTGGGTTAACTTGTGTTTAGCTAAAGCAGAGGCGTTGCCAAATACTTTTGAACACACCTGGAAAAAAAGTATAAAATTAAATTTGATTTTCAGCGCAATTTTCTTGGACATTAATCTTTATTGTAATCACCTTAATTGAAAAATATTTCATTTTAAACTTAACTGTCAAAATCAAATTTTCAAACCCGTAGTCTGTCGATAATCTCTTACAAAATAAGATCCTACCCAACTGTTTTCTATACTGAATGATATTTTAGGAAAAAAGAAATAAATATCCATTTTGTTTTAGAAGTATGAGGTTTTAGACGCTTTCAGGTAATAGAAATTATCATAGTAAAGTTATAATTTCTCTTTGTTAGTAGTCGTTAAAAATATATCTTCAATTTCTAAAGAGACTGAATTTAATAAAATATTTCCTTGAATTGAATACTAGTTAGTATTCTTGATTCTTGACTAGTCTTTTATAAATGGCCATTACCATTTTTTTGTTGTAAGTTTCAACATAACTGAAGTTCTATCTCACCGATGATAAGTCAAGCATTTTTTAGCTCCCAAATCACTTGCTGATTATCCTCATAAATCATAGCTTTAACCTAGCATGGAACAAATTAGTGAGGAGGAATCAATTCGCAATATTTCGATGGTAAATTTCGCATTTATCGCATATTGAACGTACATATATTCGCATTTTCATATATTTATTTTTTAATCGCAAATTAAAAAGAAAACGCATCTTACCGTGTAGCAAATCAATAGTTTCTGCACACTTGTGTCATAAGTAAAGTGTCATATTGTTGGAATAACTTACTGTTTAGATCTATATGTTCCAATTTCAGTTATAGTATGCTGGAAATGTTCTTTAACAATATTAGGTTTTTGAAGAATAAACTTGTAGATTTTTAATGTTTCAAATGTTTATTACAGATTTTACTTTGCATATTGTTCGCCTAATTTGGGTTTTCTATAGAATAGCTTGAACTGATACTAACGGTCAAGCTAAGTGTCTCAAAGTATACAAGTAAATTTTTTTGTTTTTAGTTTTGTAACATCTAATCTAATTTAAATCCAGCTGATAAAAACCCGGGCCATTCAGTTACAATATAATCTTATCTATTTATTATTGGTGTGTTTTGAACACTTAGTTTGGTATTCGTAGTTATTATATGACTATTTCTTAATGATTTTTTTTATTTCTAATTGATCTAATAGGTCTAATTTTTTACTAGGTTCTAATTTTTTACTTTTGTTTTCTAAGTGTAATAGTTTAACATTGTTTATGTTTATAAAATGATTGTTTTCAATACAATATGTAGATACTCCAGTGCTTTTTTTGTTATTTAAGATATATTTTTTATCTTCTTTTATTCCATATCCGATACTCTACCACTTTGACCGATATATCGCGCTTCACAATCTTTACAATTGATTTTATATACATCTGATTTATCTAAACTTTTCGTTTTATTCTTATTATTGACTAACATTCTGCATAAATGTTGCTTTCACAAATGGTCTTACATCTCAGTTTATTTAATTTTTACAAATAATATTCCCTAGTTTAGAAGTGTAATTAATAAATTTAAATGATTTGTCGTTTTGGTTTTTAATACTATAGAATTCTTTTCAATTTAACTTTCTTTGTTTATTTTTTAACAATTTGTCAATTAATCCTAATTTATAACCGTTGCTTTTCGCTATCTATTTAATGGTACTGAGTTCTTTATTAAAACAATCTTTGTTTAGAGGAAAACTAACTAACCTATATATAAGACTGTGAAAAGGAGATAATTTAACTTGCCAAGATTGTTTAGAACTAAAGTGTATATCTGCGTCTGTTGTAGTCGGTTTTCTGTAAATATCAAATTGTAATCTATTAAATAACATGTGTAATTTTTTTCCGTACCATTCGAAATGCAAAAAACCTCGACTACGTATCTGTGCTAGTGTGGTACATTGTTGATTAGTGGGTTTTTTGAATTAGAAATAATATTTTCGAAATCAGCCATAAAAATTTCAGACAACAAAAGTGAGATAGGAGAGCTTATTGGAAGACCGTGATTCTGGTGATAAGTTCAGTTGTTATATTGAAAATAATTTTGTTCTAGGTGAACTAAGATTACCATTTTTAGTTCAGTATACTTGGAAATACTTGTTTTGGCTATTAGTATTAGCTACTCTAATCTTAGCTACTCAAGCTACTCTTATGCTTTACTTAAAGCCTTATTAGAAAGCCCTAATAAGGTGAAACATTAAAAAGCTACAAGTTTATTCTTTAAAAACCTAATATTTAAAAATGTTTCACAAGGAACCAACTGCGGAGCCCATAAATATTATGGTTTTTAACAAGTTTATTTACAATCTATTTATTATATAATACCGAATAATAAGTAAAAATTACGATATTTGGATTAAAACTGTTCTCGAAAGTTTCCCTTTATAGTTTTCATCGATTTTTTGAATTCGACCATGTTTCGACCTCGTTTTTAACAAGTTTATTTACAATCTATTTATTTTATAATACCGAATAAGTAAAAATTACGATATTTGGATTAAAACTGTTCTCGAAAGTTTCCCTTTATAGTTTTCATCGATTTTTTGAATTCGACCATGTAAAGTGACTTTCGATCATGCAAAGATTTAACTCTTTGACGCACCAACCTTATATGCGGGATTTCCCGTATCCCGAAAAATAAAAAAAATACACAAGGGAATATCTAGCGATCGAGGACAGATAGGGAACATAGAGAAACTGAGAAATTGCTCGACATTGGTCGAAACAAAATTCATGAAAGTTGTGGTCGTATGACCAGTGGCTCCATCTGGTTGAAACCACATATCCCTTGCGCTAATACCTCATGTTATGTAATGAGCTAAATTAGTGGCTACTGTAGCTCCATCTTATTTGATAAAAATAGCCTGAAAATTCCGCATTATTTGACAATGCCACATCACACACTTGTTTCTGTACTATGTAGTGGTCTCTAATACAATTCACGATTATTTTCACATGTCTAAAATTGACAGTTTTGTTTATTGACTACCTTATTTAAATGAAAATGAATGTCATTGCTCATAATGTCAAAACTTCATTTTCCTCAAACATTTCCAAGCATTGTTTGGGCACATATGTGGCGTCGTTCGTAGTTCCCTTCATTCAAGTTTCTAACAATCATCAATTTATACAAGTAAACCTTTAAATTCTTAATTGTAAAATATGTTTTACTGTGCTCATACTCATCCCCAGCTCAGAAGTGTGTCGCATAGCAGAGCGAGTGGAACCTTGCAGTATCGTTCCCCTCATCCTTCCCCTCCATTATGGGGTGTGCGCACCGATTAAAAAAGACTTGTTAAAATTGACCGATTAAAAGTGGCTTTGTACTCATTAATGAACCCTTCGTTTGAAATAAAACTACTGATCTGAGATTGAAGTCGCGGCTGGGAATCTCACCATGACGTCCTATGTTAAAGTGATGCCTGAAGAGTCGTTGCATTTTAATCACGGACTCAACACTGTCGACAAACGTATATTAACCAAACACGTGGTGTTCTCGAGTCCATAGCGGCATAATGGAGACAAAACAGCATCGTAGGGCGAGTAGATAGACTCCTACCGCGAGGATCCCGTTTCCTGTATTATCTGAGTACCACCTATTTCAAAAACGTCCGTTTCCCGTGGATGACGTTGCATTTGGTTGCTTTTGTATATATTTGGTACACTTTTTGTTAGTTTAGTTGTTCTTTGTTTAGTGATTGTTTTTAATATTTTACTGTTGTGGTTTTACCGACCTGGTATTTATTACTCTGCATTGGAAACTGAATGTTTCAGAAATGTTAACGTTGTTTAATATTTAAAATTAATGTTTTGTGCAACCTTCAAACAACTTAATGTGCATATACAAGTTTAAATGGCTGCATAGTAACAGGTTTCATAGATATAAAATTATTTCTCAGTATTAGTATAACAGTCACAAACAAATATAAAACTAACAAATGAAACAATCTAACAAAAATACGTTTTGTGTGTGCAATATAATTAACTTCTGCCTATACGAACGTTATATTCTTTTATTTTATGACGATTTTTATACTATTTCTATTCTGTTCCAATAAATTTTTGTTATATTGGATTATTCGTAACTTTCTAAATGTCTCTAACCCAGAAAATAAAATATACATAAAATAAATTATGATATAAAAAAGTTTTAATTCCCAAGTGGTGAATATTATGGATTGTTTTAGTTAACAGGCCAACTTTAAAGCTTGTGATTATAAGAAGAGGTTAGTTTAGATGTCAAGAGATTATCTATAGGGTGATTTTTTAGTGCGCCCGAACTTTAAATTCAAATAAAACAAAATCAAATTAACTACCTTGAAACTATTTATTTTATTGAAATAACATCCAATGGCATTAATGTTTGAAAACAATTTCGGACAAATGTTGGTCGCGCCTACTTCTGACAAAGTGCATTCTGTCAATTCAATTTCCTACCACTTTTTTAAGGAATTGGGGTTTTATGTTCGCAATTGTCCGACCTAGGCGTCAATAGTTGTTGGTTTGTCGGCATGAACCAAATATTTAACATAATCCATCTTATGATCTTGATGACAAATTAACAGATCCATTGCCCGAAATAATTTTTTGACCGAATTGTTCCCTCAATAAATTGGTTGTTGCGTTTGCTGTATGACATGTGCAGCTATTCTGTTGGAACCACATCTCGTCCAAATCAGTACCATTCAAATTCGGAATTAAATAATTTCCGTAGTTTAATTACAAAGCCTAACTTCCCGTGAACAGCAACGAATTAATAAAATTGAATCTTTATTAACACTGCCAGCAACAGCTGCGAAATTTTCTTTGAAACGCACATTTTTTTATCTAATTTTTGTTTCAATATCGAGCTGTGTGATATGCGCTCGGAATTTGTCGATAATTCGGCGAATAGATCACAAAGTTCAAATTCGCGAGTGCGGATAAGTTTGACGCATAGAACGCTAATTTTGATAATACATTTCTACAATCTGCAAGCGTTGCTCTGCTGTTAAACGTTCCATGATGATTTGGCCGACTATTGGGACACAGATTTGCACACAAACTCACAATTCTTTTGACAGCGACCCCTACTGGAAGTTCGGACACCCTAAAAAAATCACCCTTATATTATGCCGAGTGACATTATCATTATCAAATAATTTTATGTTCGGCGGTCTGATTTGGATTGGTTAAACATAATAGGCTTCTTACCACCTCTATTTTCTTTCTGTTCATTAGCTATGTTAGTGATTTTGTGGCATTTTGATAGTTTCAGTAATAATATCACTTAAATGTCATTTGGTGTTATTCTACAAGTGGTCACTTAATCGTGAAAATTTTCGGTTACATTTTCATATAATTTGTTTTATATCAGCAACGAAAAGTGTAAACCTCTCCTATAGACAATGAAGTGGGTCAAAATAAAGGATGATGCACGGTGGATAATTTTCATCGGATACAATATACAAGGATAGACTGAACACTCATATACCTTTCCGATAGATGGCGGTTCGATAGCAAAGCTAAATCAGCTTTGTTATTACCGATAGTACCGATTGGATTTCTGAAAAGTGGCTTCTTTTCTAGTAAGTTCTCCATCAATTTCAAGTTGATATGATTTTTAATTTTGGTTTGACAGTCTTCGAAATTAGATAACTTCGATATTTATCCTATCATGGAGGAAATGGTCAACAAAATTTATGATATCATGTAAGCCGATCGCACAGTGAAAGCGAGATTTTTGAGATGATAAACATCTCGGATGAACCCATATGCAGCATTCTACACGAACATTTTGGCATGAGAAAGTTATTAGCGCTATGGGTGCTGCGTTTGTTCACTGACAACCAAAAACAGAATTGAGTGATCACTTCACAGCTGTATTTGTACCTGTATAAGTGCCATCTGAAGGAGTTTCTGCGGCGATTTGTAACTACGGATTAAACTTGGAATCAACACTACACATCAGAAACGAAGAAGCGGTCAAAACAGTGGGTCTTATTCAGTGAACGTGCCCCGAAAATGGCGAATACACTTCCATCGGCCAGAAAAATCGTGGCCACTGTTCTTCCATAGACCGTTTAGGAGAGAGAAAGGCCATTGTAGGAGCAGTTGTAACAGCGAAACTAATGAATTTGAGCTACGAATTAATGCTGCATCCACTTTATTCTCCGGACGTAGGCCCTTTCCAAATTTTTTCTCTTTTTAAACATAAAGAAACGGTTGACCGGTAAGAAACTTACATCAAATGAAGAGATTATCGCTGAAATCGAGGACTAGTTTGCAGAGTTCGACTAGTTGTAGTTTTTGGAAGGCATGCAAAGTTGGAAAATCATTGGGAGAAGTGTATCAAGCTAGAACGAGACTACGTTGAAAAATAAACCGATTTTCGATCAAAAAAATACCATTGCAATTTATAGGTAGAGTTTTTACTCCACCCTCGTACAATTTAGGTTGTGTTATCCTCAGGGCTTTGTAAATTAGCTTTTACAGTTTCATAAGTTTTTAAGGTTTCAAGATCGATCGGATTACGAAGAATTTTGATGAAAATAGCAGTCATACAATAATAATTTCAAAAACTTTCATCTACATTTGAGTAAAAATATATGCTTTTATATCGACGTATACAATTTCACCGCCGATAATATTGGATATGATTTTTATATACAGGGTGATTCAAGAGGAAATATTAATATTTCAGCTGCATATTCAGGAACCGAAAATGAATATAAAAGTTTCCATAAACAAGGGTTCTATTCTGAAGTGTTACAGAGATATAGAGGTAAACATATTTATGGATGGCAAATTTAATAAAGAGTGAGAAAATGTACCTTTACTTTTTTAGTTTGTCATTGTCAAATTGTTTTAAAGTTATTTCATTGATTTCATTATGCCTTTGTTATTCTCTCATCGTGAATATGCTGGTATATTATTTGTTTATGGCTTTTGTAACAAGTTGTGGAAGTTCAAATCGCGCAGTCTCCGAATATCAACGTCGTTTGCACTGCTGGATAATCTGGTATGTTTCAAAGTGCGATAATTGTATCTGAACGGCACTTGGAACTTGATCCTGAACAAGAGTCAATCCTTGACGTCGTTAAAAATGACCCAAGCGTAACTACAAGGGATTGCAGATATTTGCCAAATGACACAATCGTCTGCTTGGAGGACATTTACAACAGGTGCAACTTTTGCAGGATGGTGATTTTGCGTTAGAATGCAGTTTTGTAAGTTGATAAATTCAAATCGGAGATTATACAAGTATGTTCTGTTCACCCATGAAGCACAATTCACTCGTGAAGGCATAAATAATCTTCATAATGAAAATCAATGGTCCGAGGAAAACCTCACGCTACGGCTGAGCATAATTTTCAACATTGATTTAGCATTAATGTTTTATACATTTTTTTATGTTTGCATAAATTAATTTTTTAGCATACCATACCACGTATGCCAAAACATTAATTAATCGGTCCATTCATATTCGACGGTCATCTTACAGGAGAAGTACACTTCTCCTGTAAGATGACCTAAATTTTCTACAAAATCATGTGTAAAAACCGTTAGAAAATGTTCCACTTAATGTACGACAAAACATGTACTTACAACATGATGGAGTCCCTGCTCACTACAGCTTACAAGTGAGAAATTTTTTAAACAACTTCCCAAACCGGTAGATTGGACGAGGTGGTCTGTACAATTGGTCGTACATCACCAGACCTTAATTTTCTAGATTATCGTCTTTGGAGGTGGATTAAATCTTTGGTATATGCAACTAAAGTAGGCACTAGAGATGGATTACTCGACCGGATAGTAAATGCAGCAACAGTTATATGGAACAGACCCGAATCTATTCACAGAGCAACCCGAGTTGTTGGTAAGAGAGCTGACAAGTGTTTGGAAGAAAATGGTGGTGTTTTAGGAAACTACAAACGTAGTGTAACTATTTATGATAAAAATAATATTAAAAAAATCTGAAACATTTTAATTTTCGTTTACGCCGGTATCTGAGTAATAGTTGAGAGTAGGACACATGTTTATAGAAATTTTGATGTTCATTTTCGGTCCATGAATATCTATATATATATATATATATATATATATATATATATATATATATATATATATATATATATATATATATATATATATATATATATATGTTTAGCTAGAGAGTAAACTTCACTATATTTGAATATTAAAAATTTTTCGCTCAGTTAATTATAATTGAATTAATTCTAATATATTCTAATACTAACACGGTCGAAATGATAAAATAAAATGCGGATTCAAACATTATTATTAAGATATATTTCTTACTTGACATTGTTGAGGCCCTTGTCTGTTAGGAGAAGTTGGTTTTGTTTTCGGTCGTTTTCCTTTGAGTTCCGGTGAAGTGCTGCCAGGTTTTCCATCATCTTTGGTTGTTGTGGAAACTGAAAATAATATTCATAGACAGACTAGACATTTCGATATCAAACAAATATAAATCTATCAAAATTAATGCGGCAATATATTTAAAAATGAAGTCTAAATATTTTGCAGTAAGAAAGCTATATATTTTTACTTGGCTAATATTACCAGGTGTGGTGAAAAGTTCTTAATTTTATCTTAAAAAAAATACGTTAAATTTGGGAGAAAGGTAAAAAATGGTTTATTCAAAGTATGTGCCATGCCTAACTGCACATTTTTCCGATCTCTCTGAATATTGGTGGATGCCACTCCAGAAAAAAACGTACATCTTTTGAGGTCTTTGTTCTGTCATCAAGTTATTTTTGGACATCTCCGTGATTGTTGAAGTGCTCCATGGAAAGTGCGTGAGAGATCGATGAAAACAAGTAGTAGTCAGAAGGGGTCAAGCCTGGTGAGTATGCCGCGTGGGGCATGAGTGCAAAAATAGTGTCTCTGACCGCTTTCACTCTGTGTGGTGGGGAGTTGTCGTGCTGCAAAATCACTTTTCCGTGTCTTGCAGCCCATTCTGGTCGCTTTTCGATCAATGCATGATTAAAATTAATCATCTATTGACGGCAGCAAAGGGTTAACCGTTTCACCTGGTTTCAGAAGCTCATGGCACACGACACCCTTCTGATCCCACCCAATGCACAGCATTGTCTTCTTTCCAAAGCGATTTGGTCTTGCGGCCGATGTTGATGGTTGTTGTGGACCAACCCTTGATTTTCTGCGTTTTGAGTTCTCGGATTATCCATTTTTCGTCTCCACTTATTGGATCGTGAGTGGACCGTTCTTCGTACACCGTTTTACGCTTTTCCATTTGTCTGTCGTTCAGTTGGTACCCATTTTCCTGCTATCTGGATCTTTTCCATGGTATGCAGATGATCACAAATGGTTCGGCGACCAATATTTAACCTCTCGGCCATATGTTGTTGAGTTTACATATCATCTTATTCCAACAATGCTTGCAATTCGGCATCTTCATTTTTTTTTCGATCGGCCTGGGCGTCTTTTAACTCGAAATCACCATGTTGGAATCATCCAAACCAACGTTCACAAGCGTCTTACTTTCAGACATTGTCAACGAAAGTTTCCACAAGTGTACGACGGCTTTCACTTGCGTTTTTCTTTTGCTTGAAGTAATACTTAAATAAATGCTTTTTATTCTGCTCGATACTCGACATGTTTACCACAGGAAAGAAATACTAGATAGAAAGGTAATATCGTAGCAACAAAATGGTATAAGAGATTAGACTGTGAACTGACCCTTATTTCCAGCAGTAATCTCTTAAACAACTAAGAATTTATAACTGCCACACCTGGTACATATTAATTGACATATAAATTGTATCCTTGAGAACAACGGTGTTCAATTTAATTTTTTTTGGTAAAACAGTAATATAACAAAGGGTATGCAATCAAAATTTGTTAAAAAACATTCCAAGAAATTGTTTTAGGTGTGTTTGTAATTTCTTCAGGTTCTAAAATATGTATTGCTTAGTTTTAGCAGTATTAAAATGCCTAGAGTACAAGTTCGAGAGTAGAGTAAATATATTTACACGGAATTTAAGTTTTTTTGATCGAAAATCGTTTTAGTTTCCTTTTTGCTAATATTCGCCAAACGATTTTTCAACTTTTTATGTCTTCCAAAAAGAACTACTTGCCGAACTCTGCAAAATACTTGTTTCTCCTTAGCCAGCCATTTCTTCTTCATATTAGGAAAGAGAAAGAAGTCTGAAGGAACCAAGTCCAGATTAGTCTAGGTTGGTTAATTCAGGAGGATGCTATTTTCTGGATTTGGCCCTTGTGCGCCAATCGTAGCGCAAATTTTCCAATTTCACTATGGCAACATTGGAAAAATATGTGGGGCCATTATCGATGTGAAGCACTTCATTCTTCGTCAGATGAGAGCGTTTCTTCTATTAAGTTTTCTTGAAATTTGATCGAAATTACAGCATAATACTCTGATGAGATCGTCTTTCTCTTTTTCAAATATTCCATGACGATAATGCCTAGTGAATTCGAGAAAACAATGGCAGTGGTTTTTCCAATTGATGGAAGATTCTTCGTTCTTTTCAGAGCACGTTCGCCGGGAAAATCCACTATTTTAATTACTCCTTAGTTTTCGGGGTATAGTCATGAATTAAAGTTTCATGAACAGTTACGAGTCGCAGCAGAAACTCCTTGGGATTGCGTTTATACATGTCTTAATACATCCGTCAAGTGGTCACTCGATTAGATTTTTGGAATAAGCAGTGAATAAACATGGCACCCAATGCACTGATAGCATTCTCATGTCCAAATATTCGTATAGTGTAAAGTGGGGGAAAAAATGACGCACTTAAAAGTAAAATGACTATAAAAACAACAAAGCCGAAACAAATATTTTAATATATAAAGAACTCAAACATTATATTTAACTACTACGCAATACAACATATTTTCGTGACAAACAAACAAAAACAAGCAAAACTTATCTATTAATAAAAAAAAATATCATGACATACAAAACATGACTTTTGCCCTATATGTGGAGCAAAAGTCCCATTAAATGGGCAAATATCTGCATATGTTTTAAATATATAATTCGCATTGAAAAACCCCAATTTTCTCATACGACGTACACTCCTTCAAGCCACCACTTTTTGCAGACCTTACTCTGAGTCCATTCTTCAATGGGAGGATGTTCATAGGGTTCACTCGTAGCATCCTCCGTAATTTTTCTTTACATTTTTTGCCACGCGTTGACTTTCTCAACTTCTCTTCAGCCAGACCTTCAAGTTTTAGTTTATTAGGAGTGCTAAAAGTATTAGCGATTTCTTTCCTTTTCTTCTTCTTTTTTGTTCATCTTTTCGTTTTGGAAGTGGAATTATCCACTTATATTATCCACACATATATCCTTAGGTGACATTAGTATTTTCTTTGCATGTTGGTGAGCTAATGCAGGCTCCAACTTCCCTTGGGCTTAAATGTGTTTGTTTGATCGCGATATTTCTTGTCAAAGCCGTTTCTTCTGATATTGTCGCTAGGTGAACAGAATCACTGTTATTTAGTGGGGTATTGACTTCATTTGCATTCTTATCTGTGACCTTTGACGAGAGAAAATCACTTTCTGAGAACACATGTTTTTTAATGGATATATTCCACACCCTTCAAAGCCTTTTACTCCACTGCCCATAGTTGAGCACCGTTCATAAACTTTACGTAATAATTTGGCAATCTGAAAAAATCTACCGGCCTTCGCATTCGTCTGCATAAAATGTATTTAATGCCTTAAAATAGCATCGATCCAAAGGCTGTATTCTATGACTGCTATGGTGTGGTATCGTCAATAGATGAATAAAGTTGTCTCTGCACTAATTTTCAGCTAAAAATTCTTTCTAAACTCTTCTTTCTAAACTCTCGTGGAAAGAATGGTTGTCGAGTATGAGAAGAACAGAATGTTCTTTATCTGGTCTAACTTTGGGGCCAAAATGTTTAACCGCTATATAGATAAGTTGATATTTATGTATCCAGAGTCCGAACACATTGCTATGGATTCTCGTGGAGCCCCATCCATCAGCTCGTTTTTCAGTCTCTTTCGAGGAAATATTATCGCGGGAGGAACAAAATTACCCGCCGCACTCATAGCGCAAACAATAGTGACTATTTTCCCACGCTCAGCGGCAGATATTTTTCCCACACATTTCTTGCCTGTCGTGCTAATAATTTTTGGTATTTTGCTGGAAACGGTTGAAATACCATTCTCATCCATATTATATATATTCCACTTGGTGGAAAATTACATTTTTTGAATAATTCTGATAGATTTTCAAAAAACAAATTAACTTGAAATGCGTTAAACCCCATCATTCTAGCAAAACTAGTGGCGTGTAGAACCCACAATGACAGGTTGAATTTTTTAATAAAACTATGTGCCTAATCTTTGCCAGTTAGTTTTGAGTTTGGATTAAATGGGTTTTTTATGTTGTTTAAAACTGCATACTCATACGCGATTTTTCTTAAAGTTTTAAATGTGATACAATACACTTGTTATCCAGATTTTCGCAGTGTTCTACAAGTTCACGTTCCATTTTCTCTGAGAAAACACTTCGATATCTTCTCAAGCTATCAACACCATGCCCCGATTTTAATCTTTTTTGTAGAGTAGATTCATCTATTCCAAGATCTTTTGCGACGGTTCTTTCGAAAATTCCTTCATTTATTCTTTGTCTAGCTGTTTATAACGTTTCTTCCGTACATGTTTTCCTATTTTTTTTCTCTTATATGACTAAAACAAATAAACCTTATAAGAAAAAATATAAATTGTTCTGATGGGGCAAAAGATCGCTTGCGGACTACTGCCCCATCCTGAACATCGGACTTTTGTCCCACGTGTCGTGGAAACTAAAAACTAGTTTCTGTTGTCACATTCAGCAATACCGTAGGCATTACGATATGTATTGTAGATTCTTAAAACATAACCTAAAAGTGCTCATATTTTGTTTTAGAAGTAGAATTACTGATTTCATGAAATATCTTAAATATAAAGTTCAGAAAATAAGATTATGTTTATCCAAAATACAATTTACCTCATATTTTTCATAAATCTTATCACAATACCGTTTAAATTTTTTAAAGACTTAAACACATGGAAAAGTAATAAAAATTATTGTACACGTTGCCAGATTTTGCTGTTCTTTGCTGTTCATAGATAGGACTTTTGCCCCACTCTATTCTAAGATGTTCTGTACGAGTTTGTCCGAGATGTTTATCTTCTCAGTAATCTCTCTAACTTTGACTTTGCGATCCGCTAACACGATAAAATTGATTTTGTTGACCATTTCCTCAGTAGTGCAGGTTCGGCCACATAGAAACTCAGTAAACCTCTTAAAAATTTGCATTTTGATTTTCTTCAGTTTGTGCTATGGTTTTTCCATCCAAGAAGTAGTGTTTGTTGACCATATGAAATCCTTTTTTTCCCTTGATCGCAAAACTATCACCCTATCTGCCCTCGCAGTCTCTCAAAACACAAATAAATGTAATATTGACTTGACATTCATAAATCATTATTAAAAAAGAAGCTACTTTTTAAAAATGTAATCATCTTTGGGATCACAGTGCCAACTATCGGAAAAATATCTGACTTTTCACTGTATTCTCATAGGTGTAAACAAATTGTAGTTAGCCATTGAGGACCTTGTCTTCAATTTAATGTTTTTTAAACTATAGTAAAATATTAGTTAATTTTAAAATATATCTTCATGTTTTTATTTTCATATTTTCAACATTTTTCATGACGTTCAATTGTATTCAAATGTAACAGATTTTACCCAGTAGACAAACTGTATATAGTTATGTATTATTGTGGTATATGGAAGCTAATTGCTTCTAAATTCAACAATTTTGGATGCCTCTGTTCGATACTAACATTTAACATACTTAATAGATGAAAGCATAGATGTAATCTAAATATTTGCTTCGTAGAAGCTAACACATAATCCATATGCATCTTGCGGTAATACATATATTTGCATGATAAACGGGTAAAACTAAATATTATAATATTCAATAGAATCAGTTCTATGCTATAATATGCATGTTATCTCATCTAAAAAAATACAATGGGATATATACTCCGTAAGGGAAAATATTTTCGTAAATTTAACCAACAATTCTTTACTTTATTTCTTTCTTCTCTTTTTTATTATTCTTCATTTTTTTATATCTTTAAAAAAACAGTTTCATACAACAGGGATGAAAACCATAAGGATTCCCGCGAAAATATATTCCAAGATTATTAAATTACAAATCGAAAAGCTATAATAAGAATACAAACTTTAAGCAAATCTGTGTAAAAGCATATTTGGTAAATATTAACTGGTTGTTAATTAACGAATAAACTACAAATAAAATAATGGACATTCTTAAAACAATTTTTGAATTAAAATCATGCCATAGATCAAACAAAATCGATGTTACAAAGTCGTCAATTATTTTTTATGATATTTTGACTTTTATAATTGAAATGATTGTCAAGAAAAGAAATGCGTTATTGTTAGTGTAATAGTTAGTGTTATAGTTATTGTTAGTGTAATAGTTAGTGTTATAGTTATTGTTAGTGTTATAGTGTTATAGTTAGTTATAGTTAGTATATTTAAGTTTCATTTAAAACCAAAAATGTATACCTAACATTAAACTTAATAAAACAATTAGTCATGTGTTTCTTATTGTTACGTGAATCGTTTAAAAAGTGTTATAATATTAACAATTAGTACTAGTAATTTTAATCTGGACATTAAATGACAATAATGTGGCATTTTCCTTTGTTTTTGTAATAAGATAAATTAAATTTATGCTGAAACGTATGGAATGAATAACTATAAAAATACATTTTATAATCAAAAAATTCCTTAAGACAGGGGTCTTCAACCTTTGGTTATCCAAGGGCCAAATTTGGGTATTCCTGGCGACATAGTTTAAGACATGATTTTTTAAAGACGTTTATAAAAAAAAGCACTTTAATGAGATTTTGGACATTGTTTATTTTTAACAAGTTTCTCAATGTCGGGTCTTATCTTGGACGCAGCAATAAGAATGTTATTTTCAGGGTGCGAGTCCGCTATTCCGGCCTTATTTTTTTATTTCACATGTTTCATTCGAGAAAACAACTGCTCAGATATATATTATATGTGTGCTTCCATACTATGACATTATTTTCTGAGCATGTGAACGAGATTTATTTTTGTATATATATATTTGGAGTAAAAACTAAAAAGGCCCAAGTTATATATTTTTTTTTAAATTCACTATTGCACTGCAGATCTATGAGTTCCATTTGCAAATTTTCTGGAACATCTTCAATATAAGGTATTGCGAACAAGTTTATTAAATTTTCATTTTCCCTGAGGTCCTGTAATCTGGAAATAAATTCTTGTAAATTAGTTGTTGTGGATATACATTTGTCTACCTCACCAGAATTACAAGTTGACAAGCTCGGAAAGTGCGTAAAATCTTTTTTCTAAAGCTGCATTTTTCAAAAATTGAGTTTGGTTTCAAAGGATTTTATATTGCCATACCACTTGTTTATAAAGTTTTCTTTGCCTTGTAGCCGCCCATTCAGCTCGTTCAGATGCAAAGCCAGATCGGCCTGGAAGCCAAAATCAGTGAGTCAATCTTGGCCATCGAAGAGGGCTGTAGTTTTCCTTTGCCAGCCAGAAACGTTTTAATTGCTTCTTTGAGGTCAAACACCCGCCTCAACATTTTTCCTCTACTAAGCCAACGAACATCTGATGAATTAAACATCCCCATACTCCGCATCAATATCGGGCAAGAAATTTCGGAATCCTCGGGAGCTCATGAAATTTACTATCTTTGTAATTTCTTTCAAAACGTAATCAAATTTAATTTTTTTTTTGGCTCATAAATTTTGTCGAGGTATAATACAGTGATATTGCATTAAATTTAAGTCAATTTGGCTTTTTTTTATTAAGGCTGCAAGTCTTCATTTTTACAACCATGGCTGGTGCCCCATCTGTGCCTGATAATTTTGTAAGGTCAATATTGTATCTATTCAATATCATCATGACACGTTTGAAAATATCTGTTCCCTTCGTAGTTCATTTCATAGAATAAACGGCAGCCTTTAGTAATTTCAGTAATTTCAAAATCTGTCTTTCTACACTACTTTCATCAATCCCGACAGAGTAAAAAAAATAAATGTCCGATTTTTAAGGGAATTTTCTATATCTTCTGGTAACTCGTCAATTCTTCTAGCAACTGTTACTACTAATAGAATAATTTTAAAGAAAAGGTGTTTTGACGATGCTATATTTGGACTCTGAAATTGCTGCAACTGTAGTTGTTTCTTCAAGGCTTCCACTTTATTAACCCGCATTAGACCCTCAATTCCGTGAAATTTGGCAACGTGCTTTGTCTATACTTTCATAACAGTAACCTTCTGACGATATACTAAACACACGCGCTTTTCTCGAATGTTTACAAATAATTACAAGTTCTTCCACTTTTATTGAAAAACCGGCGACTCATCAACGTTTTTTGCGTTTTTTATTCATACTTATTATAGTCGCTATTTTGCCGTAGAAATAATTTTCAAAAAATATGATTGCCAAAATTACAAAACTGCCGACGACGGCTACGGGAGTTATTTATAGATCCCTGCCGTCTACCTTCCAGAATCTTCTCAAAGAAGCCGCGAAGTGTCCAGTGGTACAGTGTAGATTTCGCACGACCACTCGCCATTCGCTTGGAGCACCGTGACAATATCAATAACACGTAAGCCGTTATCGATTATTATTGAATGCGCGCATCCCAATGATTTAAATGCGTAACAACAACTACATGTCAGTACTAATACGTGGTGTAATACTAGCTAGTATTACACCACATCAACATTTGTAAACAAAGTTAAAGAGTTGGGACTTAGACTACTTACTTAGATTCTTAGTCTTAGACTATTCTTTTCGAGTCGTTTTTTTTCAGTTCTGGATAACTTATTACGTAGTTTATTTGTTTTAATTGCGGGCCGTGAAGAAACGAAAGATCGGCCGCGTGTTGAAGATCCCTGCCTAAAGAGATCAGCCCACAATAAAAAAACTGAATTCCCTTCGACCCGAAATTGAGTATCCAAATAAACATGTCGATGACGTCGACAATTTTTAAGACACTTTTAAAAAGTCCTGATCTGTTTTCCGTGGTAATCCGTACACGTTTTAAGGAAACTTTTTGTTCAAAATGGTGTAAAGAATCGTTGGTTAAATTTACGTGTTAAAAATGTTTTCCCTTATACTCTGTATTAGTAAAGCTTTTCTTACACTTTCTGAACACATGTAATGAAAAGATGATAAATACCGTGAAAACTTCCCGACAAGTTTAACAAGATAGAATACATGAATGGGTTTTAAAGAAGGTCTCTAGAAAAAAAAATATGGTGATAAGTTTCAAAATAGGTTTATTTCCTTTCGAAAATGCTGACTACGTACTTTTTTTCACTAACTCTCAAAACCACTTCAGCGAAACTGTTCTTTTATACCGAAAGCAGTATCGAAAAGTGGGAAACTTTATTTCCTATCCCAATATTTCCAATTTAACTTCTTAAAAACTGGAGCAGGACGTTTTTTATCTCTGCCCCAGGACGCCGGCGGCTGTCGGCTATTAAATTGAAAATGCAAATTGTATACAAAACTTTCTACTCCATAAAAACAACAAGACCGCAAACGGGAACCGGCAGCTCTGGACTGTTAAAAATGTAAAAATATTCATTCGACAGAAGCCGATGAAATTTTATTGCTTCTTTTTCCGTTTCTACTCTGACAATTTTAACTAATCTACAAGTGAAAAAGTATCCACAATAGATCGGCTAATTTTTCATTTACTCACACAATTACACAATTTAGCGAGAAACATCAATGATTATTCAATTAACCAATTTTTCCAAATCATAACCAAAATTAATTTTGAGTTTTGCTAGTATTAATATTTCTATCAAGAAATATAATACAGGATAGTCAGGGCAACGCTAAAGGTCACAATCTATATATATATATATATATATATATATATATATATATATATATATATATATATATATATATATATATATATATACATATATATATATATATATATATATATATATATATATATATATATATATATATATATATATATATATATATATATATTCTTGGACTGCGCCCCATGAGACAGCAGTAGCTGAGTGTCATCACACACCCAACCGGTATATGTCGGCGCCCTGATGAGTCTGAACCTCGAGAGACGAAACATACGTCATCCAGTTGAAGGAAGAGGTGAGAGTCCTTCCCGGTCAAGCAACCAACAAAAATGGTCATATATATATATATATATATATATATATATATATATATATATATATATATATATATATATATATATAACAAAGTGTGCTGGTGCCAATTTTGGATGTCTTCTAACGAAGAGAACCGAGACTTAAAGAAACACATTAAAATCAGTGTCTACAATGTCTTCATAATTATCACTCTTCTGTATGGAGCTGAATTCCTGTATGGGTCCTGTATAGGAAACAAATGAAACAACTCGAAAAATTTCATCAAGGCGGCATTCGAAAATCTTGAGAATAAAATGACAAGACTGTCAGACCAATGTGGAGCTACCAGAAATAACTAACAGCTTGAGCATAGAACCCTACATCACAAAAGCTCAAATGAATTGGTTAGGTAATTAATTTTTTTCTTTTTTTGGGTTTTTCGCCACGATCTAAAACTCAAAAAATATCAAAAATATCTGTTCTTATGTAAATAAAGAATCACTGGGTAAAAATAAAAAACCAAACGGAGACAAATTTCTCTGCTGCTTGTGTATTGAAATACTAAAATGTTTTTAATTGTATTCTTTAGAATCGGGAACCATATTGAATTTAAATCTACCGAGGGCATAACAATACAGTCATTTGTTTTATCAATTATAGAAACGTTAACGTTAAAAGTTTGTATTTATTTTAGAATATTTTTATATTTTTAAAATTTTGTTCGTTAGGCAAATTTATTACAGAAAAGAATCACTGAGATCTTTGTATCCGTTTGGTTTTTTGTTTTTACCCAGTGATTCTTTATTTATATAAGAACAGATATTTTTGATATTTTTTGAGTTTTAGATCGTGGCGGAAAACCCAAAAAAAGAAAAAATTTATGAACACGCCTCAATCATTCAGACATTTATTTGGTTAGGTAATTGCCAAAGGATACAGGACACTATGATGTGGAAGTTGATCCTCTTTGGCGAGTTAAATAATATGAAACGAAATCTGGGAGGTTCAATAAGAAGATTCAACAGACCCAAATGGCGTGAGCAGACATCAGTGATGTGCAGCTCCATAAAGAAAATAATAATTAAAAAACTACAGCCGAAAACCCACCAGGGTTGACTGCGTGTATCAATTGTGTACCCTCCTTACTTTAAAGCCCAGGAGGTTCATGCAGATCTAAGTTCAGAAAAATTAATAGCCATGACTGAAGTCATACTCGTATCGAGTTAACAGCCATTTTCAAAGGACATAATCACATAAAAAGAACATACAATTAAAAGTGAGTAAACGTATGAGAAAAAATATTCAAGAAAGGTATAAAAGAGAAATTGATAGAAGTTGAAGGGATACATTTAGGAGCATATTGATATGCAGAAAAAATTTGTGCAATCCGTTGCAATACCAATACAACAGGACAGGATGGAATACAGAATGAGACAGTAAGGGCGCAGATAAAAAGAAGAAAGAAATCTGAAAAAAATCTCCAAATATAGCTTATACCTGGTATATTCTTGCATTGTAGAAAGTACAACAGGAACGAATAATGAAATGAGGAAGTAAGGGCGGAGATTAAAAAGAAGAATCTCAAAACTAGAAGCAAAAAGAATAATAGGCAATATAATAAAATACAGCGGTAAATATCAACTAACAACACAAAAAGAAAAACACGGGAGGATTTTGGAAAGGAATTGGAGGAATATGTATAGTAGTTCTTCATTCTTCAGTGATACTTATACCCATATCTTCCAGTTATTTTTTTACTCACTTAAATTTTAACTATTCTTACATCTTAATAAAGCTTCCGTCTTGCTCCATAGCTCCATCCAATTTTTTAATCTAAAAAATTTAATGGATGCAATGGTTAGTAAAACACTTCATTGGGCGGATGTGTTATTGTTTTATTTATATTTTCATTTCACCGTCCATTTTTTCATTATCTCCAATTATTGTGCCTAAATACTTATAGTTTTTGACTTGCTTCATTATCTTCCCATCGAGTACAATTGTATGTTTTATTTTTGGGCCTGCAATTATCATTGTTTTGCTTTTGTCGATATTTATTTCCACATTTACTTTTCTTAGTTCTTCGTTATATATCGCTAAGTTATGTTATGCAGTTTTTCTTCAGAATTTGCTATTAGGACCATATCATCAACAAACAGTAATTCTTGTGTTGTCACTGTTTTCATTTTACTAAAACTTATTTTTGTATTCTTGCAATTGGCGTTGCTATTTTTTACAACATAATAACTGCTGAAAATAACAATGGACTCAGTACGTAGGCCTATTCTTGTCTCAAATTCTGTGGATTCATCATTATGTGTTCTTACTTTATTCTTGTTATTGTTATATAAGGCCTTGATAATTTCTATTACTGCCTCTTCTAATCCTCTTCTCTTTCCACTTTTCCAGACTTCTTTTTAGTTTGTTAATTGCATTTTTCAGGTTAATGAAACAAATATGGATTTTGGTTTATCTCCTAGTTGTCTAATTATAAATATCAGATCTTGTGTTCTTCTACCCTTTCTAAAACCATGCTGTGATTATTTTAATGTTGCTTCTAATTTTTCTCTCAACTAATATTCTATTATTCTGGTAAATATTTTTCCAGATAACTTGTTATTATGATCCCACTGTAGTTTTTACAGTATTTAATATATCCTTTTTTAAACAATAATTAATATATCCGTAATATTACGCTCGTATTCAAGTCTGTTGGTATTTTTTTATGATATCATTTTGTAGTGACAAAAATTCTTCCTCTGCTCTTTCTGCCATATATTTCAACAGTTCTGCTGTAATTTCGTGGAGTTTTGCCAAAATAAAAAAAATATATAAACATTATTACTTTCAAATTTGTACATCTATTTTTTTATTTTAAATATAAGATTCCATATATTTATTTAATTTAATATAAGTAAACTACTTCACTTAATAATAAGAAACATCGGTGGGAGTCAGTGGGCTACCTTTACATCTGGTCGTGTGTTGTGATTTTTACTTGCATGCCTCTCGTTCTTGACGATCAAAAGTTGAACGAGTGTGGACATACTTTCAGCAGGCTGTAGCGGCACTGACGGACAATTAAGTGTATTTATAGAACAAATTAATTCAATCCCAAAAATATAAAATTTATAGTTGAATTATAAGAAAACAGTAGTCTAGACTTCCTAAAATTAACAATTTCACTAATCTCAAACATATATAATTTCAAGATATTTCGCAAACTCTCAAGCCGTTACATTAATACATAAAAAATCATTAAACTTACAACAATATAAATCAGGAGCTTATCATAACCTTATACACAGAATGATCAATATTCCTTTATCATATGCAGATTCTAATAAGGAATTAAACACCATTGAACAAATTGCGCTAAACAATTGTTATGCGGGGGGAATATTAGATAACATTTTAAAGAGAAAACCCCACAAAAATATTGTCTCTAAAATAAATCCACACAATAATATATATACTATTCATTCAAAACAATAACATATTTTGGTAAACCATCGAAAAAACTTGAAAAATTCTTATACAAAAACAATACGAAAGTAGCCTTTAAAACACTTAACTAGGAAACAGTTTAGGAAAATTCATCAAAAATTGCAAACCAAAAACAAACAAAAAAGTTAAATCCGATGAATATCAACGGGTGGATCATGTTTGAAAACCTATATAGGACAAACAGGCAGATCTTTCAAGAAAATAATTAAAAAACATGAAAAAGGTTTTCCCAATCAGAAACATAATTCCAAATATGCCTCACATCTGTTAAATGAAAAACATCGTTTTAACAGTGATTTTAAAATAATACATGTTCAAAACAATGTTCAAAACATGTTCAAAAGCAAAAAATAGATCATTTTAAGAGTTTCTAAATAAACCGTCTCAAAGATGCGAAAACCTTTCTGAATGACCAAATAGAGCCTTTATTGGATTTGAACAAGCAATAAATAGCATCTCGGTGGATTTCCTAAGAATAAATAATTTATTGTTGGAACTATTTGTATTTATAGCCATTTCAACATCGAAAATATTCAATTTTGATGATGCTACTGTATTAACGAAACGCGTCAAATATTAAGAATAAAGTGGAAATATTGACAAACTATTCTTTTTATTAAACATTTAATAACACCTTGAACACTTTTAAACACCTTGCACCTTTTTGACTGTAAATTACTGTACGTATATTTTAAAAACCGAACGAATTTATATACTAACCCAACATAAAACTTTGTGTATGATAAGTATATAAATATATATAATACGAATCAATGCTCGAAAATGTAAGTATATTTTTGTTCACTTTAATTGTTTACTACTGGTGTTTACTACAAACACTCTGTATAACTAAAAATGTTCCACACACAATCCTACATCTTCTGTTCATGTGGAAATTGAGTTTCGTGTTCGTTTGCGGATCGAAAATAGCTCACGATGCTATTGTTTGAGTTCGAACAATACCAAGAAAAGAAAACTTCCATAGTAAAAAAGATTATAAAGTTTCCAGAAACCTGTCGAACGTATCGGGCCGTCTTTCATGCGACGTCGGTTAGTTTTCTTTCTTTCACCATCGGCTTTTTTCATTGTTTTGTCCCGTAAAAGTTATTAAATTTCCTCTCTCTCCCTCTCCCTATTCAATCGAGATTCTTTTCTATAAGTGAAAACATAGAATTGTTTTCAGTGTTACTAAGACTAGTCCTTACATAGGTTGCCATTCTCTCAATATTTTTTCTATTTATTCAATTTTTCAGCATAGTTTTGCTATAGTTTTCTTTTCAATTTTTTCTATGGATTTTTAGTTTAGGTTGTTATGTATTTTTACTTTTATGTGATAAATATGAATTCTTCTTTGTTGCTAAAAGTTGCAGTATACCATTTATAACCCACGAAATGGAGAAGCATAGTCCCTATATTACTATTTCAACTTTTCTTTGTTTTGGGTGATGATTTTTTCTAATAAAAAGTAGTGTTTAATCAACACACAATACAATCAAGACTGTCAAAAGAGAAACAAATGCCATATTAGCTTCATGTTCATAGAGCGCTAGTAGAAGAGAAGCCACTTTTCAAAAATGCAATCACTTTTATGATTACACCGCTATCTATCGAAAAACTATTTGGCTTTTCACTGTATCTTCATATAATTCATAGATTGCAAACTATGGTCTATAAGATGACAGTGTCCTTTCTAAATTCTCTAAATCAAATCTCACTAAATCTATCACAAATCTCTCTAAATCAAATGCTTTGGTATTCTCTGTGTTACCTGGCTGGTGCAGAAGTACGATAGCGTTGTCGGCGTGGTATCAAGTTCAACTCACGGTGAGTGTGTTTGTGTTTGTCTGCTCCGAGCAATATATAAACAATGTCTCCCGAAACAAGTTTCTGGTATTATAGTTTTCATCAGTATGGGTCATGGCCATGTCTTTGTGCAGCAGGAGGAAACCACTAAGCGTGAGATTATTGAATTCTGATTTTTGTAGGAAGATAAGGTGAGTTGCACCGCCTCACCTTAAGCTCTCAGACATCGAAATGAGCCCAACTGATGAGAGTTGTAGACCAAAAACCGGTCACCGGAGATAGTGTTACCATTCTGGTAGTGGCGAAATGAACCTCTTGTGGGAAAAAAATGTATCTCGTATGTTTTGTATCTTACCCGATGTTAGAGATCATAGTTCACAGATAATACTGCTAACTTTCACTGTTAGATGGAGCTTGGCGAGAATGAAGGCTGGAACATGTACATTGGACGGATAATTGGCATTGTTGGGAAGAAACGTCACCTGAGATATACTGATGCCATTGTATTTGTCCCAACATGCTTTGAAGAATTTCAACATATAATAAAACAATTGCCAAAAACCTCCGAAAATGTAGGTTAAATTATGAATATTTGCAAAACAGGTATAACAACGATTACACCGGTTTACAAAATTCAAACTTTTTTTTGTCCCACGAAAACGCCTGTCTAATTTCGGTGGTACTATGACCACATAACAAGAATATATTAAAAAAATTAATCAAAAATTAACAGATCAGCTTTTTTGTGACATTTAAATATATATTCGTATAAAAAATGTTCGAAAATACACTTACAATTATACAATTATCTACTCACACACAATATTTAAGATTGTCGTGAGTACTTTGCTTCCGGTAGGTCCCTTTTCATTCCCATGCAGTAATAGTTTCCATGCAGTAATCTCAGGAGTTCATTTCCTGATATCGAATTCTCTATAAGGGAAATATCCTGGTGGAATCTCTCGCCTGTTCGTCACTCACAGCAGCCAGGTTCTCTGGGAAACAATCCAAATGTGAGTCCAGGATATGCATCTTCAAGGACATATTGCACCCCAAAGCTTTGTATAAAATCAAAAGTTCATTAATTAGATCTTTGTAATTTTCGGCTGCTTTATAATTTTTGTACTGGTAGAAAGTAGATTCCAGCTGTTTAATCTAGATCCCAACAGCTAAGACTATTTTTTAGATAAATATATATCATGTACCAAATCATTTAGGTGAAATTATACCACCTTGTGTCAATAAGTGTGGTTGTTTTGAAGTGGATGGTTCATAAGTTGGGTTAAACTCTATCACTAAGTTATCGTTTTGACTAGTCTCAGCTTCTTGAGTTTCTAATGGATCTGGAGGTGTTGGTACAGACAATTCGGCATTATATGGGATTGGTCTTTGTACAGATGACAGGGGTGGGTACTTTATCGTGTCTTCCGATGTAGTTGTGATAGCCTTTATAGCCTTACAGCTTTAACTTGAATATCATAAACGTTCATTGAAAACTTCTGGAGCAGTTTTTGATCTGCTGCTTTGATCTGCTTTTTAGTCTGATCTTGATCTGCAAGTCTGATATAAAAATTCATGTACAGTAATCTTTATTTGTTTTTAATTTTTTTTTACAAAAATCTGAATGCCCAAAAAAAAAGGATTTTAATATCTTTATAGCGATAACATTTGCAAGTAGTGACATGTGAGTGAGATTTATCTTATGAATATAACCATGGAAATTCGCTAAAAGATTAGCTCTTTTATATAAACAAGTTACTCGCAAATGAAGACTTTATCGTTACAGACGTAATATTCCTTTTTCAAATGAAACAACACAAATTATCTCTGTTAAGAAACTACTCGGGAAGTCTGTCGTCTTTGGTTGACTGCAGCGCCTCCAGCGACGACGTGGAGCATATTAAATTTCCATGCAAGGACACTCTTATGAATTTTGATTTCTATTATTACGTTTGAATGAATACTTCATCAGCTTATCTGTACAGTTATTCTGCGCTGCAATAGAATAAAATTTTATGATTTAACACGAGTGGAACGTTAACGACTCTGTCGGACGGAAATAAAACAGCGGGCATGTGACAGCGCCAACGGAATAGGAATAACTCCGGCGTATACGTGAAAAAACTTGGTAATAAGTGCAACGGATTACGAACTTTTGCGCTATCTGTCGAAAACTGGCGCCCCGTTCCTTTGTTCGAATGTATTTTCTTCAGTGTCATTTCTGTTCGACGGCTGGTTTTTTTTGTTTTCATTCGAAATGGTTCGAGATTTTGCTATTCGTCTCTTTTGGATTTGTATTTATGTCTGAACGCCTAATATTTTCCGAATCAATAGAGTTGAAAACAACAAGTTAAAAAACTCTGCATTATATTAACATGACTTCTCAATTGTGAGAAATATTTATATTTATAGGGATTTTTTTAGCATAATACTGATCGAAAAACTTCAGAAACATGTTTTTTTAAAATATATATATATCATTATTCTCATATAGTGAGTTATACGTTTTTAACAAACATTTAGATTTAGTGTATTTGAATGTTTGGTTCGTGTGCGATGATTATGAACGTGCAGCCAACACCATTAATGAAGATCTTTGCAACATTTCTACATTATCTTCAAATCATTGCCTACATTTGAACCCTACCAAATCTAAGGCTATAATTTTTAACTGAAACAAGAAAAGGAAGTTCTCTAATAAATATGTTCTGAAATAAATCTGTACATTAATCAGCAAAAAATCCAAATTGAAACTGCGCAAAAATTTTGGGTTTATTAGTTGACGAAAGATTACGCTTTTGTGAATATATAACTTATTTGACAAGACAAAGTTATGCTAGCCTAAAACTTTTGTACTGTGCTAGAGATGTACTATGCTTTAACATAAAAAAGACACTATGTGAAAGTCTTGTAATGTCGAAATTACGTTACTGTATCACTGTGATTTTCCCTTGCTTAGATGTCTTAAACCGATACTGTCTTAAGAAGATACAACATACTTGTTGCCGCTTTGTATGTGGTTTGCGCAAGTATGATCACGTTTCGGGAAAAATAATTGATTTTGGGTAGTTAAAGATAGACTCTTTATTTAAATATTGCTTACTATCGAGCATTAAACGCTTAATGATTACGTCCTCTCCACTTTGCCTTAGGAATAAATAGGGTTTTCGAAGAATTATTCATGATTCATACCTTCGTCGCAGTGCCTTTATTATGGTGCCACGTTATAGCACAGCCATGTTTCATCGTTCTTTCAGCTACAATGCTGCTAAATTGTTTAATTGTCTAAGTAGAGATTTGAGATGTCACTTAATGTCCTACAGAAAGCACATCAGATTTAAATTTAAAAAATATCTGCTGTCAGCTTAGAGATAGAACCATATATGTTATTTTGTGATTATTTTCATTTTTCATTGATGAATCTTATTTATTTTCTTTTATATTATTGTTTTGTAATTTTGAATATGGGCTGAGCTATTTTTTGTTATTACTTATTTTTGTTTGTGTGTTTTCGCACATATACGTTGTTATTATTTGTATTTTTATCTGCAGAAAGTTAGTTTATGTTTATATACTTTATTTAAGTCTAGTACCATGTATTGTAATTGGTTTTTGGATACGGGTTGAGTATGAGTGGCTCGTTGAGCTAAACTTCGCTCTTTCCATTAACAATTAATTAATTAATAAAGGCATTTATCTGAAAGGTATTCGCATTCCCTCTAAGAAAAACATTGACTTATCCCAGATATCTTAGATATCAAAAGGATTAAGCTCTATGGGGACCCTTTCCATGTTCTCGGACCAAACGGTTGCAATGATGACGATGGATGTCCTTGGTTTCCTATTGTTATTCGAAAACGTTCGAATGGTTCGAGGTGTTCCAAGCAATACAGCCTGCTGCAGGATTCTAAAAAAGTAATCGTTATGCCTAAAGTTTTAATATAAGGCATTTATTATTATTATTATTTTATTTATTTTTACCTTTATCTTTATCGAATTTCGTGTGTTCGTTAAACATTACTTTTGATGTGGAAAAATCCATCCCGCAAACCGGAAAACATTGAAAGAGCAGCATGAAAATTCTGTTCTCTTACATTTCATAGTTCAGTGGTTTACTGAGTTTTAATGTGGCACACGCACGTGTGATGCTCCGTGCTTAGGACGCCCCAATGACGTCACTATAGAGGAAATGATCAATAAACTTTACGATAACTTTAAGATGTTGTGTTGGCTGATTGTAGAGTGACGGTTCGAGAGGTTGTTGCGGTAATAAACATATCGGACGAACGCGTACGGTACATCATACATGAACATTTAGGCATCAGAAAGCTAGTGATGAGTGTTGCATTAGCTTACAGCTCATTTCAAAAATTCGGATTCGAGTTACTACTGTCATGGTATTTAAACGCAACGCAATGATTTAAACATGTATAAGCGCAATCCGAAGGAGTTTCTGCGGCGATTCATGACAGTTGATGAAACTTGGATTCATGTCACACAAGAAACGAAGGAACAGTGGGTTGTATTCTGCGAACTTGCGCCAAAGGTTGATGATTTTTTAGGATTTGCAAGACTTTATCTTCAACGATTATTTGGAAAAGAGACAGAGGATAGCAGGAAAGTATCATGCTGAATTATTGACCAAATTTCACCAAGAGTTGATAAAGAAACGACCTTATTTGGTGAAGAAAACGTGCTGTTTCATCACGATAATGCAGCTGCACATTCGTTCCCCTCTGCAACAGCGAAATTGGTCAATTTGCGCTACGAATTAATCTTCCAGTATATTCTCTGGATCTGGTCCCCTCCGGGTTCTTTCTTTCTTCAATCATGGACAAATAACTGGCTGGAACGAAATTCATATATAGTGAAGAGTAATTAATCGCCGAAAAAAAAAAATATTTAAAATGTATCTGAGTTTTCACTCTACCCTCGTATATGTGAAGATTGTAGATACGAAAACAGCATAAGTAAAACATTTCTATTTTATATTTACTCTAATTCAATAAGAAGTTTTATAAGAAAATTGCCAACATTATTAATTTAGTTTTTTGTTTTAGTCGAACGCTAATTTCTATACACTAGTATCTAAAAAATTATTTGAATAAATAAATAAAACACCCAAAAGATTACAGCTTCAACGCAATATTTTTCTTTTTATTGTATTTATATCAAAAAAAAAATGATGATCTCATATTGTAAAACTTCTTTTTTAACACGTTCGTTTTTGTGGTTCTAGGTATCATAAATAATAATTTTATATTGTATTGTCAGAAAATAATTTTATTCAGAAAAAAAAAATTCTGAAATATTTAATTGCTTGGTTGAACTAAATTTTACCAAATGAAAAATTGGCGCCCAGAGGAAAAACATCCCTTGAGACTATATTCTATGCCAGAACCGAGGGAGAATATTTAGATCAGTGGTTATACACAAAATCAACATCCCTCTCCACCCGAATCAACAAAGAGAGCGGCCCATCAGGTCGTTGCGATGATAAAGCTAGCATAAAAATTGAGTTATGAAGCCGAAACGTCCTCCATCGGCAATTCCCGCTGGGAATAACTTGTTTGCGTAAAATTCCGTTTTCCATTAGAGGGAAGCTTTTCGATGAGCGACGTATGTCAATACCAATAGGCGAACGCTTAAGGCGCCCTTAATTTTTGATGCATTATGCATTTGCGATGCGGATGCATTGTTCGATTTGTCTGTGTTCTCGTTCGTTTCCCATTTTGTTACGTTTTAAAAATAAATATAATCAGGTTCAGTCGCTTTATTGTTTGAATGCGATGAAAGTGAAGTAAGGGATTCTTCAGAATAACAAGGTTTACTTGATATTATAAAATCGATACGCCTAGCAATAATATTTAGTAAGTTATTTCTATACATTTCTATACACTCTACATATATACATATGTACATATATATATATATATATATATATATATATATATATATATATATATATATATATATATATATATATATATATATATATACGATGCGTTTGTTGTGTGGTGCCATGACGAGGATAATTTGAACAAATTCCTGGAATACCTTAACCAAATTCATCCAAAAATCAAGTTTACAGTGGGAAAGAAACAGCAAAAGAACTTCCCTTCCTGGATATGTTAATAAAAGGAAACAAGATTGTGGCTTATCGCACCTGGTATATCAAAAACCGACACCTACCAACAGATATCTTATTGCCAATTTACACCAACATCCGGCCCAGCTATTCGCTGCTGCACAATCTCTAACCTATCGATCACAAACCCTAACGGATAAGGAACACCACCAACAAGAAATAAATCTTCTGCAAAATGCCCTGACAACTAACGGATATCAACAAAAAGATATCCGATGGGCGCTCAATCCGCCAAACAAATAAAAAGAAACGGCGAAAAAAGCACACAAAAACAAAGCTTTTCTACCATATATTAAAGACGGCACGAAAGGAGGCACGAAATTTAAACCATTTTCACTATTGACAACAAAATCAAAGATATCCTTCTAACAGCCAAAGACAAAATTCCCCTTAGAAGACCAAGGCATATGCAAATGCCATATACATATACCATGCATATGCATATGCATATGCTCAACACCGGACACAAAATTAATTTTGGAAAAACAAAGACCTTTACAAAAAATTAAAATTTCTCCGTCATAATTATTAAAGAAACCATAGAAATAGAAAAAAGACCCCTTGGAAATACATTTTATCATACAAATACATACATCACAAAACCAGATACGACGGATCAATCGGCAGCATTAGCTGTCGAAATACCGTCGAGTAAACGCTTTGAAGAAAATGGATGAGATTTCAACGTCAGTGAAACCATTCACCAGTGAACATTCAGTTAACACGGGATAGTCGAGAAACTATTGTTACATATATATATATATATATATATATATATATATATATATATATATATATATATATATATATATATATATATATATATATATATATATATATACCTGACGTACACCTCGTTCTACATTAATTCTTACTTCCAGATCATCTAGGTAAATTGTTTGTCGCTGTAGCTCCATCATCTATGGATCCTAATAGGTTTATATATGCTTTGTCTACCCCCAGGCTAAGCAATGCATGCTTTGAGATGGAGTCAAATGCTTTTTCGTAGTCGAAAAAAAAAACAAGCACAGTTATATACATGGTGTATTCGTTGTGCCTTTACATAGCATGCTGTATAACCTGGATGTGATCCATTGTATGAATCTACTTCTGAATCCTGCTCTTGGTTATGCGTCATTCAGTTTTCTTAATATTCTTTTAGATATTATCTTAATGAAAATTTTGTACATTACTGATAGAAGGCTTATTGGACGGTAGTTCTTTAAATCTTCCTGTGCCCCTTTTTTATGTAAAATGATCACTTCTGCATTTTTTCATCAATCAGGTACTTTTTGTTCTTTGAGGTTGATTTTCAATTGTTTGTTTTGTTATAAGAAAAAAGGAAAATTTATATAATAATATTGTGTAATGCCAAATTTGAACTTATTAACACTAATTTTTCACATCACAACACGTTTTGAACGATTCACGTTTAAAATTGAGAAACTCATGATTAATTGTTTTATTAAATTAGCTGTTCAAAATGCCCAGCATTCTATACTTTGCGAAAGAAGGTTCTTTGGTTGATAAAAGATTTGACAAACAATTTGGATTTCTTTGGTGGTGGTCACTAAACCATTCACAATATTTTTGCTTGTGTGAAAAATCACCCTTTGCACATGATAAGGGTATATCAGTTGCTTTTTTAGTGTTCTCCGCTCAATCTAATGGTAAACTCCAACTTGTCGCACAACACTTCGACTACTTCTGGTATAATCCTCTTTAACCAGATCTTAAGTATGTTCTTCGACTTCAGGACCAATTTCTCGTTGCAGCCTCATTCTTCAAATTTTGGAATCACACTATGTGTATCTAAAAGACTTTCAAAAACTTGGACAATTGTTTGCCGAGCTGGAAGCGGCTTTTCTGGGTATCGTTGCCCGTAGATATCCCTAGCCAATTCGGAATATTGGAGAGCTTCTCCGTAAATAAGAAGCATATCGTGATATATGGGTACAGACTATATTTTTGGTTTTAAATTGAACTTAAATACATGCACTGACATACACTGCAATAATTTTTTTTGCAATGTTGAAATAACGTTTGGTTTGCGACGTTGTTACATCTATGTTGACGTGATACTTAATAAATGTTAATCTGATCTGAATGATGAATCTGTTCTGAAACAGCCTCTATCCTGAATTTCACTTTGTGTTATATGTGCTGATCTTAGGTCCTCTTTAATTGCAGCAATCCATTTTCCTATTTTCATAAAATTCGACTATTTGTCCAGTTAGCATACCGAGATTAATCCGTTTTATGTGTCCGTAAAACTTAAGTCTTCTTTTTCTCATATCGCTATGTATATCTGTGTATTGTTTGATTTCTTGGTTTTCTCGAAGTCAGTATGTTGTGCTACTTATTTGTTTGAGGCCTAAGATTTTTCTTTCAGCCTTATCAATCTCTTCGATATTTTTCTTTCTGTTCAAAATGTGCGTTTCTGTCCCATATAAACATTCTGGCTTAATAACTGTGTTGTAATGTCTTAGTTTTGTGTTTTTAGATATGCATTTTTTGTTGTAAATATTTTGTCTCAATGCAGTTTCCATTTTTTGACATCTACCCTTATTGGCCGCTTTTTCTAACCCGTTTTCCATGATTATTTCATCCAAATATTTGAGTTGAGACACTCGTCTGATGTTACAATATTTTCTTTTTAGAAATGGTGTTCTTAGTCTGTTACAGGTCATGTATTGTGTCTTTTCAAGGAAATTTGGAGTCTTGCGTTTTCTGCTGTTTCTTTTAGGATTTCAATCTGTTTTTGTGCTGTTAATATGCCGTTAATATATCTTGAGCCAAAATTGCTAGATCATCAGCAAACACCAGACAATCAATTTTGATGTTGGTTGTCTCGTCAGTTTAATGGGCTGGTATTATAATATACAAGGCCGACTTTTTTCACGCCACTCCTGTATTAGTTTTTCTAGAACATACTTAAAATAAGAGTGGCGAGAGTCAATCCCTTTGTATCACTCCAGTTTTATTTTCTAAGGGCTCTGAGATGTCACCCATAAATTTAACTTTTGACCTTATGTTAGTTAGTGTTGCTTTAATAATTGCCAGCGTTTTCAGATCCAGTCCTTGTTCTTTCAAGATTTGGGGTCAAGATTCGCGGTCAATAGAATCATCTGCTTTTTTGAAATCCACAAAGGTACAGATGAGATTTTTATTGTACAGTTTCTGATGTCTTAGGATCAACTTTAGATTCAGGATCTGTTCCGGGCAGGATCTGCCCTGTCGAAAACCTGCTTGATATTCACCAATTTTAGGCTCTAACTGTCCCTGTGCTCTGTCTAGTAGACGTTGAGATAGGATCTGGTAACCAACTGAGAGAAGAGATATCCCTTTATAGTTGTTTATATCCGTTCTATCTCCTTTCTTATGTAGTGGATGGGTTAGAGCATCTTTCCAATCTTCCGGAATCCGTTTGGTTCGCCAAACTTCTTGTACAATTTTGGCTATTTCCTTGATTGTACCTGGACCAGTGGATTTCAAAAATTCAGCGGTAATTCCATCTTCAAAAGAAGCTTTGTTATGTTTAAGTCGCTTGATTTGTCTACTTATTTCATCTTCATTCGGTGGTAATGAATCTGGGTTTGTTTGTTTAGGGTTTAGTGTTGGTAATCTGTTTAAGAGCTCAGGACAGTTTAGTAGTTGTTCAAAATATTTCGCAAGTTCTTTGCAATTGTCTTGGTTATTTAGAGCTAACTGTCCGTTTTCTTTTTGGAAGCAAAGACTTTGGGGTTGATAGTTAATTTGTTTTTAAATATTTTGTAAAAATGTCGGCTGTTATTTTTTGGAAATCTTTTTCTATTTCATTAAGTTGATTGTTTTCGTATTTTCTTTTAGTTTGTTTAATTAGCTTCGATGTTTCTTTTCTTACTTTCAAAAAGATGTTATAGTTTATTGCTGTTTTTGACTGTTCCACTCTCAAACCCACCACGGATGTTTTAGAATAGCATGTTACATCTAATATTTTCACGGATCGTAGAAAATGTTCTTAAATCATTCCGGGTGTCGATCCGTTCATTCTATGAAGCATCAAGACGTTTCACGGCGCTTTATTGATTTTTTCTCATCGCCATGATGCAGTGTTTGTTCTTTTTTCAGAAGCGATTTCTATACTTTTGGAATGTTCGAGCATCGTTTCGCGTATTTGGCTTACCCCTTTGTAGTTGTAGTTTGTAGACCTTGTAGTTTTCAATATTCGCTATTTCTTTGGCTCCTTCAAAATTGATTTTATTTCCTGGCTGGAACAGAGCGGAAGTGGTTTGTTTGTTTTTTAAGTTGTTTTGATGTTCTTGTATTCTGGCGAGATCCGTTTGTTTGGTTGTCCTATGTATGTTCTGTTGCAGTCGAAACCAGATATGCTATATACTCCATGATTTTCCAGTCTGACTTTGTCCTTAAGTTTTTTTAGGACGTTTGTCACACGTAGGACAGTTCTGTGCCGCTTGTAGACTGTGCATTTGGTTCTTGATCCTCTATTGTTCTTCGTGTTTGGGTTTCCTGATGGTGAATGACCTTCCTGATAGAATTTACTGAATATCCATTTTAACTAAGGGCTATGGAATTTTTTGGCAGTTCCTCACTTCGTGTATTTGGTAGTGCCAGTGGGAAGGATCTGGAAATCAATGTGTTCGCTACTGATACTGCTTAGATTTGGGAAGGGTGATGATGAGATTTGGCGTTAAGGTATTGAACGGTGTGAGTTGGCTTTCAATAAACTGTGTGTTCGAGGCTTCCAAAAAGTTGTTTTATGATGAGGAGATACAAGAATGGTAGTTTCCTATCCTGTTCGACTTCCAGAGTGTATTCTGGGGTGGATTTCGTACAATTGGGTTAGGAAGTTATTCAAAAGTTTGTTGCCGTGAGACCATATTATAAAGATATCTTCTACGTAACGTTTCCAAAGTTTGGGTATTAAAGGAGCGTCGGAACTTTCAACCAGCAGATCTATAGACAGACCGACTGTGTTCCAATGGGATGATCACTATCACCCGTTATAGCTAACCTAACCTTACACCCCTATATTTTAATGAATGGGGTATACTGAAAGAAAGTGTATATCTGCAAGAGGTTTTGAAATTAGAGATAAGCTTGAAGCAAACATTCAAATATGCTGCGAGAAAATTAGATTTTGAGGAAGATATAGATCTCATAGAAAACAGGACTTTTTAAAAAATAGTTATATAGTTTAATAAATTTCTAGTGGCGCCATCTTTAAGTGTTGAAAAGGTACCTTCACTGACGCTCTGATAAAATTTCATGAAATTCGGATCATTAGAAGCCAATTTATCGCGCCTAAAATATTAATGTGTTTATACCATCGGTCGAAAAATGAACATCAAACAAAGAGCGAATGTTAAGTTTCGTTTTAAACTTGGTAAAACATTCACCAAAATGTTTCAATGAATGAAACAAGTGAATGGTGATTATTGTTTATCCCGACTCCACTAGTGGTTTAAACGATTCAAAGAAGGTCGCGAGAACATCAAGGGCGACAAACATCCTGGTCCGAAAAATTCCTTGATTACTCAAAGTAACATTGAATTATAACATAATTGAATTTATAAAAAATCAGCCAAAATCTTCATTGTGATACATGAAAATGGAATTGAACACAGCCCAAAGATACAATTTATCGCATTTTGACCGATCATTTCGGCTTCGAAACATTTGTGCACGCTTTGTTCCATACAAATTGACTGACAACCAAAAATTGCTCCAAATCCAACATTGCAAATACTATATGCATACATTTTTAACCATTTTTCTATAAAGTATTTATTAGTTACATCAAATATAATTTTAAATGCAAAATAAATAAAAGATAGATAAAGATTTTCTTTGGGAAGGAATGAATAAAAATATTTGGATCACTTGCTCCACTCAAAATTTACATCCCTCTCTATTTGCATCATTCATCAGGTCTTTACGATGATAAATCTCGCAAAAAATGGATACCTCTATCAGCAATTCCCGTTGGAAATAACTTGTTTGTGCAAAATTCCGTTTTCCATTAGGGGAAAGCTTCGACGCCAAAGCGACGTATGTCAATACCAGTAGACGAACGCTTAAGGCGTACTTAATTTTAGATGCATTATGTATTCGCGATGCGGGTGCACCATTCGAATTGTCTCTGTTCTCGTTCGTTTTCAATTCTGTTACCTTTCAGAAACAAAATAAAATAGTCAATTGCAATCGCTCTCGGTTTGATTAGGTCAAATAGGAAGTAAGAAACACTTCTTAATCGTATTGAAACATTCGCTATTTGTTTGGGCATATGTAATTACTGAATAATATATCAGTTTTATAAGTTCTGGAAATATGTGGTCATAATTAATACTAGAAGTAAATATTTTCAATGAAAAAAAAATTCAAGCTAAAGTTTTATTAAATTAAACAACAAATAATTCTGAACCGATAACAGTAACTCAAAAAATCTGCTTCTTCTTCTCCTTATATTATTACGATAATATCTTCTTATTTCTGCTTTTGTTTAAGCCCTTTTGAGATGCATAAGTACAGTATTAGTGTTACTTATATGGTGGTATTCCTATTGTGCGACGGTTTTTAAAAACGTTAAATCACATGACCTTGGTGGACAATTGAAAGGTCCATTGCTCAAAATAATTTTCCCACCAAAATGTTCTCTCAATAAATCGACTGTTGCGTTGGTTGTATGACCCGTCCTGTTAAAACCACATCTCCTTAAGATCAATACCATTCATATTCGAAATTAAATAATCCACGTAGTCGAAAATCAAAGCCCAACTTCCGGTGAATGCTGACGGATTAATAAATTTGGAGTTTCATCAATACTGCCAGCGGCGATATTTTTTTCGGAATGTACAGTTTTTTGTTTTGTTTTTGACCTTGATGACCAATTAACAGGTCCGTTCCTCGAAATAACTTTCTCATCGAATTATTCCCTAAATAAATCGATTGTTGTGTTAACTGTATGACATGTGGAGCCTTCCTGTTGGAACCACATCTTCTTCAGATCAATACCATTTAAATTCGGAATTAAATAATAATTGATCATCGCCCTGTAACGATCCCCATTAATGAAGCCATCTGCGTACAATCCACATGATACGGTATATTGTTGCACCACATGATACGGTATAATTACAACGGTAATTGCTGGATTTTTTGCGAGTTATTTTCAATTAAATGCGACAATTTTGTTTATTGACGTAAGCAAACGCATGCTTTTTGATCGGCTAGTATTGTGCAAAGAGAGGGGTGATAACTTCGCATTGTTGCGCTGCTAACGGACAGCTCAGGTAATGCAGTTTTAGGCCCGGTACCGTAGACCTTAGGGCATTGTGTGTTTATCGTTGAGCAGTTTTTTAGAAACAGTGATTCTACAGTTACCGTGTAACTTCTTTTTCGTCGATAGTTCAACGTTGAACTTTGAAGGTCAATTCTAGATCGAAACACGATATTTCTATGGGTTGAGCATTTTGCCCTACCGGATCTGTCCTGAAGGGAAAACCACATGGTCTTCCTCAAGCCGTTCGGACACAAAACAATGTTGAAACAGTGACAATGGCGGGTTCTTGCTAGTCCTCAGCGTTCCACTAGGTGGCAAGCTTCAGTTCAGGGTATGTCTCGTTGATCTCTACAACATATTATGCATGACGACTTGAAATTTCAATTAAGTTGCTATTCGTCAAGAAATCGCAAGAGTATCAGAATAAATAATTTTGAAAGCAATGCACAACTTTCCAGAGAAATTGCAGATGTATGACCGCGAAGAAGCGCGATAATTGATAGACATTATTTTGCACCATTAATTTAAAAGTGCACTACTAATACTTCATTTCGCTGTAATTACAAAAAAAGTTCTTGAAAATAAGCAATCTTATGCTTAGGTTAAAAACCTGCATTTCCTCTGCGCCACCTTGAATTTCAATGAATGACATTCACAAAGCTTCAAAATGTTCGAGTAAATTAACTATTTCCTAAATCTGGCCTTTATTAAATTTTTTAAGCTGAAAAAACCTTTACGAGAAACCTATTTTTTGATGAAGATGTAATTGCTGCTGCCAATGAGGGGTTGGCAAATCAAAGGGGGAATATATTTACGAAGGCATAAAATATATTTATCAGATATCAAAAACTAATAGAGTATCTTGTGAATTCAAAATTAAAGAGGGAGTTAGATGAGGGGATTAACGTTCGTCGATCTTATTTAATCTTGAATTGGAAAAAGTTGTAAGAGACTAACTTATCAAATAAGATACTCTTATATTTAGTTTACCAATATAAATCTGATTATTTAGTGTTTTTAATTTCATAGTTCTATAACTTCAGAACGAATAAAGACCGACCAACACTTTTGTGTTGTTTAGTCTAAGAATCAAATTTATTTTATGTTCCCAAAATTTGAACATAACGATGATATTTTATATTTAAATTTAAATGATTCTATTAATAGAATAATTACTTTTTGTCAAAATATTTTAACGAATAATGAAATATTTGTGTGAAAAACGAATTATTTTAGTTTTACTTTGATCCTCGTAACAGTCAAACTAAATTGCACAAAGTTCAAATAGCGAACGGACGATGATCGAATTAGAGCAATTCTATTAAATTCAACGTTCTCTCCTCGAGCCTTTTTCCTTTTTCCAACAAAAACAGGTGGTGTCCAGACGAAATCAATAAACGACAGAAGTAACATAAACAATTTCTCCTCCCTTTATATAATTAAAGGATCTGTTCTCTCGTATAGGATACTTCTTGTACTTGAAAGCTAATTTCGTTACATGAAATTTCATTTAATTAATATTTTCATTTCCTTAATGGATGTTTTGCCATCGCTGAAGATGTAATCTATCTTTCGCTTTTGCCGCACAGTTTGAAAGACGTAAGCCCTTAATAAATTTAGGTATTCGGATATTTATTCTCGGGAGGTAAATGTTTATTTTCCATGATGCATAATTTGACGCCGTATTCGGGAGTAATTCATTCAAGGGGACGTAATGGAACTTGTCAAAATTGGAGTAGAGTTGTCGAGCTTTTTAATCCCTATTTCTCATGCATTATTAACGATACTGTGGTGTGACTATACTAAATTTACAGGGTATCACCACAATTTTATTAAATTATTAACATCATCTAACAGTTCGGACCATTCCTGCATGATGTTTTTAAACCAAAATGTTCAGTTAAAGCGTTTTATTTTTAATATTCCGGCTTATAATAATTTATGTTAGTATGACAACAAATCAAATATTAAAAGCATGCTGTTTTGTTATTTTGATAATCAGAGGAACATCCAGAAAGAATGGCCAAACGATAAACCAGTATTTTTATTGAGAAGTTCTGGAAAGACTTCGAAAAAGAGTCATTTGTGTTAAACCGAACCAGAAGAACATCCAGATGCTAGATTATGACAACTTTCCTTGCCAGACAGTCTCATAATTTTATTTATGCACATCGAACATTCTGTCTCTGGTTAAAAGAAAACCCAGGTCGCGTAAGCAGTGGCAACCACCGGAAATCTGATCGGCGTCTGTTCACCCAGAGGGCGCGGCTGTACACCACGCTCCAGGAACTAACAATCCCTGGTTTTAAACGCCGAGTGGAAACACTGGTCCTCTAAGCTTATAAGCAACCATGACTCGTGCATGTAATAACAATGATACCACAGATGATAACCAGTCCACCGGTGGACAGAGGGCAATTGGGTGCTCGGATTCTGGGGAACCTGGACTTTCACTATATTAAAAAAAGTCGGAGCTTTCCGGCAAATTTCCACACAAAACACCTACATATATTGGTACCTTCAATATCAACCCGCTGATCCAACCAGGAAAACTTCATAACCTAACTTCAGAACTTGACAGGAAATAGATACTTGTGCTTGCCCTACAAGAAACACGCATCACGGATGAGGAAACGGTGGACTACGGGAACTATCGCATATTCAAAAGCAGGACAGACAAACGAGTCGCCAGGGGTGCTCCACTTCTGGGCATGACCTTTGTGGTACACAAAGGGATTGTTAACTCTATTAAGGAAATCACCCCCATAAACAATAGATTAATGACAATGCGCATAGAGTGCGCCAGTAAAAAATACACTATGATCAACGTACATGCCCCCACAAAGGAGGACAACAATAAAAACCCCAACTCTACAAAGAAATTCTGGGCAACACTAGAAAAGGTAATGGCAAAGGTCCCAAAGGATGATGTCAAAATTTTACTGGGCGACTTTAAGCCACAAATCGGTTGACAAAAAACCCATCAGAAAACCGTACGCAAATTCCCCGGTCGCAAATTTACCAACAGGAACGACACAAGACTCATCGAACTATGCCAACAGAATAACCTGAAGATCATGTCAACATCCCTAAGAAAATCTCCACGAAAACAGAAGACATGGCAATCGCCTATACAACAGATTGGAGAATTCTAGATAGACCACGTTGCGATCTCATACCCACAACAAAGAAAGGTCCAAGATGTCCAAGTCCGCAGGGGCGCGAACATTGACTCAGACCACTACCTAACACGAATCAAAGTCAAGTTCACCCCAAGAAGAATTCATCACAAGAAAGCACATCTACAGAAATTCGACACAAAAAAGATCAAGGAATCCAACATAACAGAGGAATGGGAAAAGGACCAGGCAGATACATCGGAAAATTCCACAAAAAATTACACAAAAAGCACAGGAACTGATCCCATTGAAAAAGAACACAAAACACCCTTGGTGGGACTCGGAATGCAAAAGTGCATTGCAGCGACGCAAACGAGGATTTCAGGAGTACAATAATAAAAAATCGTCAGAAAGTCAATAGCTTTTTGACGTGATTAAAAAACAGACCGCAAAGCTTATCAGGTAAACTAAGAGGAAGTACATGAAGGAACAACTTGACTCTATAGAGGAGAATTTCCGCAATTATAATCCGAGATACTTTTATAGGATTTTCGCAATAGAAATCCGTGGATACACACCACACCACAAAATCTTTGCTTCAGAAAGCGAAATCAGCACTAACCAGGGAGATCAGCACTAACCAATTAGGAGAACTGTCAGGTGCTGGAACACACACTATTTCTCTGATCTCCTCAATTGCCCCGAACGCGACACAAATATTCCCTAAGGAAAATTGTATCAATACCCACTCAGAATCACTACCACCAACACAGGAAAAAATCGACAGGCACATACGCAAACTAAAGAATAACAGAACATCCAGTGAAGATGATATCACCGCGGAACAATTGAAAAAACTCGGACTAAATTCACTGCAGGAACTTACGCAAATTAGCACCAAAATCTGGCAAACAGATGAATGGAATGTGCTCTTATCCACAAGCTGCACAAGAAGGGTGACAGAATAGATGTGAACAACTACAAATGAATCTCCTTACTACAAGTCACTTACAAAATCCTCTCAGCATGCCGTCTCCAGAGAACACAAGAACAATTAGAATACAAAATTGGTAAGTACCAGGCAGGCTTTCGCCCTGGTTATTCATGCACTGAACAAATATTTAACTTATCTGGGCTGGGGATAACTGGGTTATCCCCAGTCCTCTCGAACCTGGTCTTGGACAAAGTCATAAGGGAATGGGAAAAAGAACTTAAAAATCAAGGACACTGGAAACCAATACGACTCGGACGATCCAAAAACAACATAGAAATATCATGCTTAGCCTTCGCAGACGACCTAGCCTCAAGGAATATGCAGAGAAAGTCGGCCTACAAATCTACTATCAAAAAACAGAATTCTTTTTCTCAAAATTAGATGACCAAATACGGCAAAATATAGGGTCACTCGTTTCAAATACCTGGGCGAGGTCCTCGAACCCACAGGAGGAGAGAATATAGCAGAGAAGACTCGATTACAGAAGATGAAGAGGGCATAGGGCAAGACACACAATATCTACAATAAGAAATGCTTACAATAAGAAAGCAAAATTATGAGGAAAATTCTTGGCCCAAAACTAACAGATGAAGGATACAGACTACACTCTAGAAAGACCACAGAGATAATGTCCAACGTAGCGGCGGATATAAGAAAAAGAAGGTTGAAATTATGTAGACATATCAGTAGACTCCCACCGACAAGACTCACCAAAAGAATTCATACATACAAGGAGTCAAGTCAACAGTACCATGGATCGCACAAGTCAGAGCTGATCTGGGAAAGGCACAAATGGGCCCGACAGAATATTATTAAGAATAGAAGAACGTACAGAAACAAAATACATATGTGGAACATTGCATCAGAGAGCGAAGTTTCGAGGAAATCGGGGACGGCGTGACGGAGGAGAGTAAGAGAATCAACAGAAAAAGGATGAGAGAGGTGTGGAGAATCAGAAAGAAAATACATATATATATATATATATATATATATATATATATATATATATATATATATATATATATATATATATATATTTATATATATATATATATATATATATATATATATATATATATATATATATATATATATATATATATATATATATTATATATATATATATATATATATATATATATATTTATATATATATATATATATATATATATATATATATATATATATATATATATATATATTTATATATATATATTTATATATATATTTATATATATTTATATATATATATATATATATATATATATATATATATATATATATATATATATATATATATATATATATATATATATATTTATATATATATTTATATATATTTATATATATATATATATATATATATATATATATATATATATATATATATATATATATATATATATATATATACGCTAGACTGTTAGTCCGGGAGTACATCCGATCGTTTGTGTCCGGTTTGTTGGGAACGTACAGACGTTTCGCCAAGGTCACAGTTGGCATTCTCAATGCTTGTCTGAAGACTGATTTTTTTTTTTCAGTTGTCAGACAAACATTGAGAATGCCAAGTGTGACCTTAGCGAAACGTCTGCACGTTCCCAACAAACGGGACACAAACGATCGGATGTACTCCCGGACTAATAGTCTAGCCTATTCTTTCATCCGCGAAACACTACGAACTGTATATATATATATATATATATATATATATATATATATATATATATATATATATATATATATATATATATATATATATATATATATATATATATTATATATCTATATATGATATATATATATATATATATATATATATATATATATATATATATATATATATATAATAAATCAGCGTATTTCAAGAATCCCGATAAGCAAATTAATGATTAGATCCTGGAAAGCCGCAAATAACAATGTATACTCTCCAGGAGAGAGTTGCAATGAATGAAGTTACAAAAAGTCTATTAACCACAATTTTACCGATTTATCTGAAGCTGCATAAAGATACGTTGGTTAACAGAGAAAAGGATTCTTCTGTTGTAGGATAATAGGAAACCATATTCGGCCAGACAAATTACTCAAAAGTACCAATAATTCGATGCATTAAAATTATTATTATATTGAGTATACAGCCCAGATCAGAGGAGATAATCTGAACGAGGGCGAAATACTGTAAGTATGGCGATGTATTTTTTTTACTTTACGTACTGGTATTGCCACAAAATGATGTTGGCATAGAATTGAACAATGTGTTGGTGGATACTGAACTCGAAGATATTTTCCACTAAACGCTAAATCACTTTTATCTGCTGACACGCGTTTCGTTAACCGTGTTAGCATCATCAGGAGATGATTCAATATCTAGATCATCAGATGAGATCTGATTGAGTTATCTGCTGTTAATGCTGAAAAAATGGTTTAGTGATTAGTTTTTCGCATCTAAGGTTTCAATAGAACTGGTGTTGATAGACAGTCTCTAGCCAAAAATCAAATATGGTTGGAATATGGAGGATGCAAATATAAAACTTAATAAATACTTGTATATACAAGGTGCGTCTTACGGAAAATAGTGTTAAGGAAAACACAAATATTTATTTTTATTCAAAATAGTCTCCTTGCGCATCAGTACAACGTTTTGCACGAGCAATTAAGTTAACGAATGAATTTTTGAGCTCGGCCAAAGATATGTCCTTCAGGATGGCGGTCGACGCCTTTTGAATGGCATCAATGTCGGCATAACGCTGTCCTTTCATGAAGGCAAATGAAGTTTTTCGCTGTCAGGCAAATGAAGTTTTTCAAAGAGGTAGAAGTCATAGGGAACCAAATCTGGCGAGAATGGTTAAAATGCCGTTTTTGGTCAAAAAATCAGAGATGAGCGTTGAGTGATGGGTCGGCGCATTATCGTGCAACAAGCACTATCTGCCTTATATATACACGACGAATATGCCACAACAGAGACTTCATAACACCGAGATAAAATACAGCATTGATCGTTTGACCAGGTGGAACGAACTCATTGTGCACAATTCCCTCCGAATCGTAGAAACAAATCAACATTGTTTTGATTCTTGAAATCTCGAGACGGCTTTTCTTCGAATTTGGCTCACTCGGTTGCTTTCATTAGGCATTTTGACGCTTGGCTTCTGGATCATATTGAAAACACCATCTCTCATCACCAGTAACAATGCTTGAATTTTTCCTCCTTTTTCGACTGTTTAATCAAGTCCTTGAAATGTTAGATTCGGAGAAATTGTTAGTCGTAAGTCAATTTGTGTAAAACAAAGCGTGCACAAACATTCCGAATTCCCAAATGATCGATCAAGATGCGATGTATTGAATCTTTGGATATGTTCAATTCCATTTCCATGTCTCGAAACGAAGATTTTGGTAGATTTTTTATAAATTCCCGCCCAATTTCAATGTTACTAATTTGAGTAACTACGCAATTTTTCGTTCCAGGATGTTACTTGATGTCCTCACGATCTTCGTTGAATCGTGTAAACTACTCATGAACTCTGCCACGGGATAAACAATTCTCACCATACACTTGTTTCATTAATTGAAACGTTTCCGTTAATGTTTTACCAAGTTTAAAACAAAACGTAATATTCATTGATTTGTCCGTTACTTTGTGATAGTTCATTTTTTAAATCGAATAAAACTTAATATTCGCTCTTTGTTCGGTATCATTTTTCGATCGATGGTAAAAACACACTGACAATTTAAGCGCGATAAATTGGCTTCTAATTACCGGAATGACATGAAATTTTGTCAGAATATCAGTGAAGGAATCGTTTCGCCGCCTCTACCTTCCCAAATGATGGTGCCACTAGAAACAGTTATTTTTTAAGTCCTGTTTTACGTGAGACGCACCTTGTATATTGTAATGTCATGTAATTTTCAAAGAAAACCATATATGTTTCTATTTGGTACATACTTACCTGAAGCAAAGGTGAAAAATACATATTTATTAGGCCCAACAAAAATCTATATGCACAGTTAAAAAATAGTATCCCTCATTTACCTTATACCCTGTATGCATAATATATTTTAATTTATTTTTTGTTTTGTATTCTGTTTTGTATACAGAATATATTAATATTACAAAACAAAAAAATAAAAAGAACACATCAGTCTTAACTTGTTACCGATCTGAATGGATTTACTTGAATTATATGTAAATGGTACTAGAAATGATAGCTTACCCGCATCACTGTCAGCCGATAAGCCAAGACTATTGGAATTATCGTTAACCAAAGCCTCTGTCGTGTTTGATAACGTTTGAGGTGATAACGTCAAATCCTGGGCGCTCGAGGAATCGAAGAAGTCAAATGAAGCAGTAACAGTATCGGTACCTGTAATTAAGAAAAGAAACCGTTATATTCATGTGTTAATAAACAAGATGATTCAGTTTGTTGTAGTGATATGTTTATGGTGAAGGCTGAAATAAATCATTTCATAATTTTGTTTGATAACTCATCTCATTAAATTTGTTTAATACATATAAATAATGGTGGAACTTACTATAAAGGAAATGAAGTACTAAAGGGTCCTAAAGCATTCTAATAAATGTGTTCTAAATAGTTTATTGAAGCTTGTTTTATTTTCTGTAAATTCGAGTTATTGACCTCGTAAATTCGAGTTATGGCTGCATTTTCTTTAACATTTTCGGAAAATACGAAACATTTTTATTTTCGATTTATTAATCTTGTAACTGGTTGGCAATTATATTCATGCGGGGTCCAATGCCAGTTGCACTGGCCCTCTCTAATTCCTTACTTCGACAAGCATATATTTTAAGACCATCCCTTTACAAGAGCTTTATCTTAAATTCTTGCATCTTTTATTTGTTGTAGTTGGCAACACTGGCTGGCAACACTGAGAAGCAATACTCAAGGAGACTAACGGTGCCACCTTGGAGACTTTTTCCTTGAAATTTAATTTATCAAGGTGGTATAACCTTTCGTATGGTAAACTTCGTTTTGTGGTGTCAAATGTCTTGGCATAATCATTTCATGTCGTCGCAAGCCCGGCACGCCCCTGTATCTTCATTTTTATATATTTCCCTCCCTATAGAAGTTCCATATATAAATTCACAAGTACACCTTGAGAAATCGTTGGTTTAGTCAGAAGTATATCGAATTTGATGAAGTTTAAAATTCAATAAGAGAATAAAGAAGAAAGACATATCTTCCTGTTTCGTATAAGCCGAAGGGCCGGTACTATTAGATCTGGTTGTAATCTTGTGGTGTGACGCGTTTGCATATAATACTTATTTTTCAACTACCTTGAAAAGACTCCATTATTTATACTGGAATTAAGTTACGGTTCAAGATGTAAGATGTTATTATATTTTTTTCAAGGACTGGACTTATTAACTGGCCACAAAGGTTATGTTAATATAACTCAAATAGTTGTTGACTTAAAACCCCAATTGCTTCAAAACAATTTCGCTGTCAGAAGCGGTCGGAAATTAAATTGATAGAATGTAGCCGCAGTGGACATTTACCCGAAATTGTTTTCAAACATTAATGGCATTGAATGTTATTTCACATAAAATAAATAGTTTCAAGGTATTTAATATGGTTGTTATTTTGTTTGAATTTGTTGGTGATGGATGAATGAATGGCATAGCATCCACGTGGAGCATGGTGAATACGCAATTATGAATTTTCTTTCCTTTTTAAAACTATTCTCCTCGAGCCTATTTTTCATATATACCTGGTATACTACACAGTACTACACTATTTTTCGTACATACCTGATACTTACCGAAGGTACTTACCACGGCCTGGCATAGTCTGACTATTGTGGGAGTTTACAGCAGGATTGTATGAGCTGCATTGATTTAGAAATGATAAAGACGATATCATTTAGTAATAATGATATTATCATTATAGTAATATCTATGATTGCAAATGGTGAGCTATAGAGTGAAACCAATGTTAATAAAAGCTAACTCTCAAGTTGTCAAATATCCGACCTAAAACTAAGGCACACAGCAAGAATAAAAATCAACCATCCCAACAGGCAACGAATCACTCGATTAATACAAAAGGCAAAGAGAGATTATCCATAACGTCGGATTACGGAATTTACATCGATGAAAACGTTCTCGTTTCCTAGAGCTATAGAAAACTGCATTGTGGGGCAGCAACACGCCATGGATAACTGATATTTATGATGACACTCGGCATGACAATTGATGATAAACTCAAATTGTTTTGGTGACCAATTCAAAATTTAAACAAACTATTGGCTGAAGTATTTCACTGTATAAATAACAATGACCCTGAAAAAATATCGTTTGCGTAACGAAACATTATTACACAAAGAGATATATGATTTTTTAACAAAATACCTCTCTGAACAAATAAGCAAAGATTAATTTCTAAAATTTCCACTATATCTAAATTTGGATTTACAACAATTGTTTCGACACACAGTGTGTTTTTCAAATACGAAGTATATTAAACGAACAGTAAGAAAATTAATTACAACTTAAACTGCCCATCGATCTAAGGATACCATAAAAGATGAGAGTGGGAAAATCCATTTTTTCAACGTTTAGGAGGGGAATATAAATTTAATAACGGTGAACCATTCTAGTCTAGCTGGTCATTAAGCAAAATATCCAAATTTTTCCTTTTATTAATTTCTAGGCACTCTAAAAAACTTAATTTTTTGGTTTTGGTTACTTTACTAATTTTTTTTCCATCATTAATTACGGAGATTTCGAAAAATGGCTTGGTGACCGGACCACCTCGAAAGATGTACGGTTTTTCTGAGAGAGCATCGACAAATTTGCCTGAGAAATGGAACAAATGTGTAGCTAGCGCTAGCGAGCTAGCAGCTAGCGATATTTGAATAAACCATTGTTTACTTTTCTTCCAAGTTAAACGTTTTTTAAGAAATAATGAAGTTACAGTTAAATTAATTAAATTATGAACCCCCACACCTGCTATCGCATTTCGAAATAAATAAAAAATTAAAGCAAAAATGAGATCTTTAAATTTAAAATGGAGAACTTCCTTTTGCGTCACCTTGTAGATCATCTCTAAGAAACATGAAAATACATCATCTGTAAGAAATAGTGGGGTTGTCTTTCCTTTCTTACTTAAACTGACTAGTCGATACAATTTTTCAGTAGGATAATGCTCGACCGAATGTTACCAAAGTGTCTATATATATATTTTTTTTGAGGAGGTATATTTGAATTTGATGAAAGTCAAAAATCAAGTCAAAACGAATTTAAATTCAGGGTGGTCCAAGAGTGACTTGGTGGTTTCCGAAAAAAAAAACGCGCCAATTATTTCAGATGTCGATATTGCAGCCCAAACTGTGACCTTCGGGCTAAGCAGAAGCCTTTCATGTTTGTTTTTAGACAATTAGTTTTGTTTTTTTGTTTGTTTAGACATTTAGTTTGTTTTTTACAATTTTTATTATTGACATGGCCATTTGGATGGATGGATGCACTGCTGGAAATAGGTTCATCATTTCGTTACCGAATAAAAGTCTATCAGCGGAGTCCGTCGGTTCAATTCTGGCACTAACTGAATCTTGTACGGGTGCATGCGTAAATCTTTGTGAAATATATGAAGCATCGAGGATTTCACCACATTTAAAGTAGTTACGCGTTTTCGAGTTGATAGGTTTGGTTGTTTTATAGGTTTGGCTCACGGACGCTCTCATTCTCTCAATGTTTTCATCGGTTCTCGCTGATCTTTAACGCCCAAGAACGTATTTATTTAACGTTGAACCAGTTTCCTCAAACTTAAGAACCCATTGCTTAATTAACGGAAAACTTGGGCATTGCTGAACATTGTGTAAATTAAAATGTTATTAATTATTGTTATTAATTAATGTTAAATTTACGGCGCGCAATAGTGCCGGAATTATAGCTGCAGTAATAGTGGCGCACAAAAAAACGAGTGTTCTCCCGGGTATCGCGCTGCATAGTGACTACATTTCTCTGAACCGAACTATCGTATAAGGCCGACCCCCACCTTGCTACCCCTCCTACCAAATTTTCTACCGCGGAACCAGATAGTAACAACTCTCGTAGAACCATCTTGTAGATACCTGATCTTTCACTAAAGGAGTATGTTTCGGACTTCGAAGACACAAAGGAGGCTCTGAGATATCAAATACTTATATAATTTATTACTTCGGTCTATCATTATACCTCAAAAAGAAATAGATCATTATATTTAATTAAAGCAAGATGTGTCGACGATGTTTAGATAATCGGAGTTTATAAAATTAATAAAAACCTAAAAAAGCTGTAGTATATTTGTAGTATTTCAAATGTATACTCCTTGCAGTAGTAACTATGTTTTATCAACGATGACTAAAATAGAATATCCCCTTCTGGACGTTGCAATTTTTATGTCAGTACTTGTCAAGGTCGACAAAGTTCTAGGAAAGAATAGCATGTTACAATAAAAACACGAAAATTGGTTAATCCCAGGAATGACGCGCTAAATTAGGATTTACCAATTACATGTGGTAAAACTACGAAAAAATGCCATCATTCATATAATTTCGGACTTGTATCATGTCGGAACGGTCAATCTTAGGATTTCTTCAAAATTCCTGAAGTTCTATAGAGAATAATCTAGATCGATCTAAAACAGACCCCAGAACTCTCCTGGCTGTTATAATTGATATCCAAGATGAAGAGTTTTATCGTCTTGGAACAAGTGCAGGAATTCTTGCACAGTTATATAGCAGGATCCAATTTACCATTTTCAAGGAAAGGTTTATCACTGTTAATGAAATAAGTGTACGAGGAGCAATACGAAAAATGTCTATCTGGGGGACAAGGGCTCCAAAAATGGTCTCCCAAGAGATGTTTATGTAGATCATCGGGCAAACTATGCAATTTAAAATGTCATGGATGATTATCATGAACTAACACATAACCTTTTCTAAATTTACTGTATACATAAGGGATATTATTATTGTTGTTGGATGCTTAAATAACTTTACTTGAATGATCCAATATGAACTAGAAAATCCTAAAAGTGATCTTTCTGACATGGTGAAAATCCAAAATTATTTGAATGATGACCTTTTTTCGTAGTTTTACCACATCTAATTGGTAAATTCTAGATTTAACGTGTCATTCCTGAGATTAACTGATTTTCGAGCTTTCGAGCTGCAACATTGCATTACTGCATAATATAATAAACTTTCTAAAGTTTATTATAAAAAGAAACGAAAACAATAACGAATAATATTGATACAAAACTTATTTCACATCGTTTATTCAAAAATACCCCTAACGAATTAAAAACATATATTTTACAATATACACATTTCTCCGGGGAAAAAAATTTTTTTTCCTTAGTGTTGTGAAACTTTTTTGAAAACTTTTTTGTTATCTAATTATCCGGCAAAACTCCCTTGTTAGGTCGAAAACTGAATATTTCCATATCCAACTTCCACAATATGAAAATTTACCGTATTACCTGCTAAAATATTATTCCCTCATAGGTCAAAATAGACGCATAAATCTCTTCGTATGACAGAACTAAAATGGGACGATATCCTGTGCCAAGAATTTTATCGGGTTTTGCCTCCACAACCGTCGACGAAATTTATATAGATGGCGCAATCGGGATAAGAACGGAAAAGGATTTAAGATTTATTTTCTGTTATCGTTGTGTTTCTGTTAGTAGGTTGTTTTAAATTAGACCAATTTCCAGTGTGTGTTCTATTGGAATTTGGTTGCTTCTATTGAAAGATTGGATATTGATTTGGTTGGTTCTATTCTATTTTCTCCAATAAGAGAAACTAGAGACTTGTTCATAAGTATCTAATTAATTTATTTTTATCTATTTTATTAAATAATAAGTAAGAAAAATAAGATGTTTTGAATAAATTAAAAAACATATGTTGCAGTTCCGCATAAACAAATAGAGAACTTCATATATCTCTTCCAGTATAATCATCATTATTATCAGTGCTATTGATACACAATGCTATTGATACAACAGTTGTATTTTCAAAGATAAAAAATGTAATCATGTGTAATAGAAATTTGATTTCTATTAAAATTTGTTATTTTAGTGTCCTGGAAATCGATTACTATATACTGAAATTGTTCTATAAAAACAGTGTATAGAACTATGATTTAGGATAATTAATTGCCCGTGGCCGACGACATCACTCTCATATGTATATGCGATTAGTTACAAAACCTGAAAAAAAGGGGAATATCTATAATAAGGAAGTATGTAAAGGACCATGGAAAGATCAGCTAGTGGTCACTAGAAACAACTTTTTAGGCAGGATTCCATTCGAAAGGGATTATGCTCTACGTGAGTAGAGCTTATGTTTTAATACAGGACAGGGTCATAACGATAAAAATTCTTCTGGGAAGATTATTGTCATTTGACATTAGTGTATATATATATATATATATATATATATATATATATATATATATATATATATATATATATATATATATATATATATATATATATCTTTCCATGGTCCTTTACATACTTCCTTATTATAGATATTCCCCTTTTTTTCAGGTTTTGTAACTAATCGCATATACATATGAGAGTGATGTCGTTGGCCACAGGCAATTAAGTATCCTAAATCATAGTTCTATACACAGTTTTTATAGAAAAATTTCAGTATATAGTAATCGATTTCCAGGACACTAAAATAATAAACTTTAATAGAAATCAAATTTCTATTACACATGATTACATTTTTTATCTTTGAAAATACAACTGTTGTATCAATAGCATTGATAATAATGATGATTATACAGGAAGAGATAGATGAAGTTCTCTATTTGTTTATGCGGAACTGTAACATATGTTTTTTGATTTATTCAAAAACATCTTATTTTCCTTACTTATTATTTAATAAAATAGATAAAAATAAATTAATTAGATACTTATGAACAAGTCTCTAGTTTCTCTTATTGGAGAAAATAGAATACTCTCCTACCTTGCTTCAATAGAAGCAACCAAATCCCAATAGAACACACACTGGAAATTGGTCTAATTTACAACAACCTACTAACAGAAACACAACGATAATAGAAAATAAATCTTAAATCCTTTTCCGTTCTTATCCCGATTGCGCCATCTATATAAATTTCGTCGACGGTTGTGGAGGCAAAATCCGATAAAATTCTTGGCACAGGATATCGTCCCATTTTAGTTCTGTCATACGAAGAGATTTATGCGTCTATTTTGACCTATGAGGGAATAATATTTTAGCAGGTAATACGGTAAATTTTCATATTGTGGAAGTTGGATATGGAAATATTCAGTTTTCGACCTAACAAGGGAGTTTTGCCGGATAATTAGATAAAAAAGTTTCACAACACTAAGGAAAAAAAATATTTTTCCCCGGAGAAATTTGTATATTGTAAAATATCTGTTTTTAATTCGTTAGGGGTATTTTTGAATAAACGATGTGAAATAAGTTTTGTATCAATATTATTGGTTATTGTTTTCGTTTCTTTTTATAATAAACTTTAGAAAGTTTATTATATTATGCAGTAATGTAATGTTGCAGCTCGAAAGCTCGAAAATCAGTTAATCTCAGGAATGACACGTTAAATCTAGAATTTACCAATTAGATGTGGTAAAACTACGAAAAAAGGTCATCATTCAAATAATTTTGGATTTTCACCATGTCAGAAAGACCACTCTTAGGATTTTCTAGTTCATATTGGATCATTCAAGTAAAGTTATTTAAGCATCCAACAACAATAATAATATCCCTTAAGTATACAGTAAATTTAGAAAAGGTTATGTGTTAGTTCATGATAATCATCCATGACATTTTGAATTGCATAGTTTGCTTGATGATCTACACAAACATCTCTTGGGAGACCATTTTTTGGAGCCCTTGTCCCCCAGATAGACATTTTTCGTATTGCTCCTCGTACACTTATTTCATTAACAGGAACATCCAAGAAAGTGATAAACCGTTCCTTGAAAATGGTAAATTGGATCCTGCTATATAACTGTGCAAGAATTCCTGCACTTGTTCCGAGACGATAAAACTCTTCATCTTGGATATCAATTATAACAGCCAGGAGAGTTCTGGGGTCTGTTTTAGATCGATCTAGATTATCCTCTATAGAACTTCAGGAATTTTGAAGAAATCCTAAGATTGACCGTTCCGACATGATACAAGTCCGAAATTATATGAATGATGGCATTTTTTCGTAGTTTTACCACATGTAATTGGTAAATCCTAATTTAGCGCGTCATTCCTGGGATTAACCAATTTTCGTGTTTTTATTGTAACATGCTATTCTTTCCTAGAACTTTGTCGACCTTGACAAGTACTGACATAAAAATTGCAACGTCCAGAAGGGGATATTCTATTTTAGTCATCGTTGATAAAACATAGTTACTACTGCAAGGAGTATACATTTGAAATACTACAAATATACACACTACAGCTTTTTTAGGTTTTTATTAATTTTATAAACTCCGATTATCTAAACATCGTCGACACATCTTGTTTTAATTAAATATAATGATCTATGTCTTTTTGAGGTATAATGATAGACCGAAGTAATAAATTATATAAGTATTTGATATCTCAGAGCCTCCTTTGTGTCTCCGAAGTCCGAAACATACTCCATTAGTGAAAGATCAGGTATCTACAAGATGGTTCTACGAGAGTTGTTAATATCTGGTTGTGAGGTAGAAAATTTGGTAGGAGGGGTAGAAAGGTGGGGGTCGGTCTTATACGATAGTTCGGTTCAGAGAAATGTAGTCACTATGCAGCGCGATACCCGGGAGAAGAGCACTCGTTTTTTTGTGCGCTACTATTACCGCAGCTATAATTCCGCCACTATTGCGCACCGTAGATTTTGACAGCATTTTAATTTACACAATGTTCAGCGATGCCCAAGTTTTCTGTTAATTAAGCAATGGGTTCGTAAGTTTGAGGAAACTGGTTCAACGTTAAATAAATACGTTCTTGGGCGTTAAAGATCAGCGAGAACCGATGAAAACATTGAGAGAATGAGAGCGTCCGTGAGCCAACAACCAAACCTATTAACTCGAAAGCGCGTAACTGCTTTAAATGTGGTGAAATCCTCGATGCTTCATATATTTCACAAAGATTTACGCATGCACCCGTACAAGATTCAGTTAGTGCCAGAATTGAACCGACGGACTCCGCTGATAGACTTTTATTCGGTAACGAAATGATGAACCTATTTCCAGCAGTGCATCCATCCATCCAAATGGCCATGTCAATAATAAAAATTGTAAAAAACAAACTAAATGTCTAAACAAACAAAAAAACAAAACTAATTGTCTAAAAACAAACATGAAAGGCTTCTGCTTAGCCCGAAGGTCACAGTTTGGGCTGCAATATCGACATCTGAAATAATAGGCGCGTTTTTTTTTCGGAAACCACCAAGTCACTCTTGGACCACCCTGAATTTAAATTCGTTTTGACTTGATTTTTGACTTCCATCAAATTCAAATATACCTCCTCAAAAAAAATATATATAGACACTTTGGTAACATTCGGTCGAGCATTATCCTACTGAAAAATTGTATCGACTAGTCAGTTTAAGTAAGAAAGGAAAGACAACCCCACTATTTCTTACAGATGATGTATTTTCATGTTTCTTAGAGATGATCTACAAGGTGACGCAAAAGGAAGTTCTCCATTTTAAATTTAAAGATCTCATTTTTGCTTTAATTTTTTATTTATTTCGAAATGCGATAGCAGGTGTGGGAGTTCATAATTTAATTAATTTAACTGTAACTTATAATATATATATATATATATATATATATATATATATATATATATATATATATATATATATATATATATATATATATATATATATATATCTATTTGCAAAAAAAATTGCAAAATATTTATATATCACATGAAGGACGACACTTTCATCTTACGATATTAGAACATACTTCTATATTTTACGAATTTAGACATGGCATTCACCATAGTTAATCAACATGAAAACGTTATCTAGAATAACCCGATGACCATCGATCGGTCTAACATAATCAGTTTTCTCTCATAAAAATAAGCATCGGTCATCGAATAAACGACAGTTGATTGCACACGGTCCCAAAAACCCGACATGCATCCAACTTCTTGATAGATGCGGTACCGAATCCGGAGTGGACAACGTGGCCGATGATGGAGTGGCCTCGGGGGTTTTTCTCGCACGTACGCCTGCAGCATCCCGCTCTCATTCGTATTAACCGCGCGGTCCCGTCGCTGCAATTTGTAATAACCAGATGTTGCCTGGATAAGAAATGGAAGGGTCTTCCGGAATTTAAATAACTCCTAGATAGTATTTTTCAGACGAATTGTGTTCGGAGGTGTGGGAATCTTGAAATGTTGCCGGAAATGTTAAATAAGATGCGCGGCAGTATCTAGGCGGACCCTGTTTTGATATTAAGATTGAAATTTTAATTGTCGCCTTCAACAAGAAAAATGTAATATAATTTATCTAAATTAGAGTATCTAATTTATATACGAGGGTGGACTAAAAAGTCAGATAATTGAAATTACGTAGATTAAAATCGATTTATTTTTCAACAAGTCTCATTTTAGATTAATACACTTTGCCCAATAATTTTCCAACTTTTTATATACCTTACAAAAAGTAAGACTTGTCGAGTTCTGCAACATAGTCCTTTGTTTCTGCGACGATCTCTTCATTTGATGTGAATATATTATATATCTGCATGTTTGGAAAGAAAAATAAGTCGCAGGAGGTCAAGTCTGGAGAATTAGATAAACTGTAATTGAGGTGTAAATTGAGCAATTTCGGTGTTGTATTTGTATGGATCATTCTCGTGGTGAATACTATTCTCTGGTCCAAATGGAATTATTTTTTTATCAATTCTTTCAGCATGATGTTGGACAAATAATGGTGCTTAATATTCTCCGAAAAAGACAATGCCTTTTAAATCACAGTATACAGCATCTTCGGGGCACATTCACTAGGTAAAACTCGCTGTTTCAACTGTTCATTTTGGGTAGTTAGTGATGGACCCCGATTTCATCAATAGTCACGAATAGTCACAGAAACTAAAAAACTTAATGGGCTGGTCAATATTCAGGGCCGACTTTTTTTCAGGCCACTCCTGTGTTACTTTTTCTAGAATACAGTTAAATAAGATTGGCGAGAGTCCATCCACTTGTCTCACTCCAGTTTTAATTTCGAAGGGCTCTGAGATGTCACTCATGGATTTAACTTTTGACCTTGTGTTAGTTAATGTTGCGTTAATAATTGCCAGCGTTTTCAGATCTAGTCCTTGTTCTTTCAAGATTTGGAATAAAGTTTCGCGGTCAATAGTATCATATGCTTTTTTGAAATCCACAAATGTGCAGACGAAACTTTTATTGTACAGTTTTTGACGTCTTAGGATCAACTTTAGATTCAGGATCTTGTCAGGGCAGTATCTGCCTGGTCGAAAACCTGCTTGATATTCACCAATTTTAGGTTCTATCTGTCCCTGTGCTCTGTCTAGTAGACATTAAGATAGAATCTTGTAACAAACTGGAGAACAGATATCCCCCTGTAGTTGTTTACATCCATTCTATCTCCTTTCTTGTGTAGTGGAGCAGTGATTCCATCTTCACCAAAAGTTTTGTTATTTTTAAGTCGCTTGATTTGCTTAATTATTTCATCTTCATTCGGTGGTAATGAATCTGGGTTTGTTTGTTTAGGGTTTAGTGTTGGTAATTTGTTTAAGGGCTCAGGACAGTTTAATAGTTGTTTAAAATATTTGGCAAGTTCTTTGCAATTGTCTGTTTGTCTAGAGCTAATTGTCCGTTTTCTTTTGGAAGCAAAGACTTTGGGGTTGATAGCCTGTTAATTTAGTTTTAAACGTTTTGTAAAAGTTTCGGGTGTTATTTTTTTGGAAATCTTTTTATATTTCATTAAGTTGATTGTTTTCATATTTTCTTTTAGTTTGTCTAATTAGCTTCGATGTTTCTTTTCTTACTTCCAAAAAGATTTAATAATTTATTGCTGTTTTTGACTGTTCCAATCTTTGAATGCTTTACTTCGGCTTAATACTGCTCATTCGCAAATTTCATCCCACCACGGATGTTATCTGAGTTTTTGTAAAGGGACCAACTTTAAGGCTGTTTTAATAATTTTTTGTTTCAATTCTTGCCAGTTCTGTGCTGGTTGTTTGCCAAGCTCTTCTGTTAGGGTTGGTTTTATTTTTGTAGAGTGGAACTTTTGTATTAGCAGTCTCTTTTGAATAAGTTTTGGAGGTTTTAAGGTAAGTTTGATTCTAGTCAAATAGTGATCCGTGTCTATGTTAGTTCCTTTCCTGACTTCAACATTCAAAATCTCTTTATAATTGGGGTACGAAATGGCAACATGATCAATTTGAAATTCACCCATGAACGTGTTTGGGCACCTCCAGGTCTTTTGTTTTGTTATTTTCTTCTTAAAATGGGTTGACATTATTTGTAGATTAAACTGCGAACATAGTTCAACCAATCTTCTGCCATTATGGTTAGTCCATTTATGAGCGGGAAAACTGCCGACTGTTTTTCTGTACTTTCTTTCTTTCCCTAGTTGGGCGTTGAAATCACCCAATAGTTATTTTGAGTGATTTCTCATTCATTTTTACATGGTTAGAGGGAATTTTAGAAATAGTCTTTTCCAGAATTTCCCAGGACTTATTTACTTTTTCAGGATTAGATTTATTTTCTTCGTTAACTGGGAGGTGTGCATTGATTAATGTATAGTTTTTGTTAGCACACTTGAGGGGTAGTCGAGTAGGATAAGTCGATTATTTACTGGCTGGACATTAGTTATAGAACCAAGAATGTTTCTTGAGATAGCGAAAGCAACACCGAGATGTGGTGTATTTTTGAGTATTCATTTGTCCGACATATATATATATATATATATATATATATATATATATATATATATATATATATATATATATATATATATATATATATATAGATATATATATATATATATATATATATATATATCTATATATATGAAGTTCTGTTTTTGGTGTAGAGTGAGTAGACATGACACTCCTCTCTCTAATAGCTTTCTCATGCTTAAATATTTATGTATGATGTTCCGTACTCGTTCGCCCGAGATATCGTCTCAATAATCTCTCTAACTCTGTAATCGGCTAAAGTGATTACATTGATTTAGTTGACCATTTCGTCAGTGGTGACTTCAATGGCGCCTCCTGAGTACCGAGTGTCATTCGTGCTGGTAAAAAGTACTTTTTAATGAACACATAAAATTTGTTTTTCCATGATATCGAAGTTATCTGGTTTTGAAAAATGTCAAACCAAAATTAATGTCATTTTTAGTTTTGTTTTAAGTCGGCTTGAAATTCATAGAGCGTTTTTAGAAATGAAGCTGCTTTTTAGAATGCAATCACCTTTGCGATTGCCTAGCTATCTATCGGACATGTGTCTGACTATGATAGTTATGGATACATAGCTTTATTAGATTGACATGTTAAACTTAACATATCCATTTAATAAAAAATATTTCCTTTATAAATTTGATATAATTTTACTTAATAACATCCCTTTCTGAATTAAATCTGCCCATTATGACATCTAGAATGAAAATATTTCATCATCTGATGATTATGACTGGATCAGACTGGAGCTATAGCTTTGGCCTTCTCCAAATGAAGGATCTTTCTCTAAATGAAGATATTTATTTTTATGAAAAAATTGATATAGTTTTTTTGGATAAGAAATTTCTAAAACAAGCAATAGTTATAATAAAAGTGTAAAGAATCCATGAGGGTGAAATTCTCATCAGGTTCCCACTCAAGATATCCCATCGATTTTTAGAATCAATTCACTTATTTATATACCTAGTAATAAAGAAAACAACACCCAGTAGACATATTTCAATTCAATGAAACTGAAAATATACTTGCTATTTAGCATACCTTGAAAGATGTGATTTTTGTATGCGATTTTACAAAAAGGGGTTAAGAAAACGATTAAAAAAAAGTTATGATGTGACATTTTTCGTCGGCTACCAAGCAGCATTCTTGCGACTCTATTAAAAGTACTAAAATGAAAAATAAATGAAAAGGGATGAGCTGATATGAACAAAGCAGGTTTACGTTTTCGTGAAATAGCATTTAGAATTATGAGGAAATTGATAAAATTGTATATTGGAGTAATACAAAGTTCTGGTTGCCTAAGAAGTACCTGACGACGTGACCAAAGGCATTTTAAATATCATGCTGTATGAAATCCATATGAAAACATCCGGCGAGTGCAACTACATGTAGGATAATTTCGAGGATGACGTCGTTTACTTGTGATAGCAATGCGGGCTCATAGTGCTTATTTGGCGCTTTTACTCAAATATTACTACAAGATGCGATGTTTAGAATGGTGTAAGCTAGAATTGAATGGGACAGATCCTAGTACTTAGTGATCAGTGAACATTTTGTTTTGATGGTTATGACAGACATAAGACTGTCAGAAGTTTTCCTTGTAAAAAGTGAAAGATAATTTTTGTGTCAGTACGGCATACAGCGATCACTCTAAGTATGGTGGGCTATATGCCTAGGATGCAGGTCATCATTAGTAACGATCAGAGGAAGTTTAAATGTATCCCTTTATGTAATCGAAATATTGAGCCTGTTCTTAGTCCGTATCTGCAAGCTCGTCCAAAACTGATCTTTCAGTAAGATAGCATACAGCTCGTTAAATAGTGCCAACATGTGGTGTACATAAAAATTACAATGCTAGTAGCCATCTTAGAAACGGAATTTACATAGGCTACAATGGCCTGATCAGATTCAATTAAACGGTGTGGAATCGACAATATAGATGTGTTTTGTTTCAGAAAAACCACGGGGTGACTTTGGGAAATTCAAACTGATACAGAAGACGAATCTGATCTTGGCTTGTCTCCCTTCCAAAAGGCAAGAAGAACAGTGTTGTCAGATCGAAAGCTATTTCACCAGTTTCATTACTTTATTTATACACCTCGTATGTATTTATGTATGTTCTATTTCATTTATGTATGTTTAATGCCTACGGATGTCTTGATCTTATTACATCCGATATGTCGATTAATCTCTATTATTTCTCTTACTGCGATGATGATTCTTTCAACAATTGACGTTGATGGACGTCTTGTTTAATGTTTAAACATTAACGAAACGTCTAAATCATCAAAGTTAACTAATGGCAGAAACTTTTGTAGTGACACAGATTTAGTGTCTTGATACATTTTAGCAAGCTGCCATATCCATTATTATATTTTTATATCAAATATATATTTATATTCCTTGATGGATATCATTTTTATACCAAAATATTTTTTTTTATAGTTTTTAATTTTTTTTAAACTAATTTTCGAACTCCTGTAAAATTTGAAATTTTTTGTACCAAAATAGTATCATTGCTAAACTTAATTTAATTAATGGTACATCATTATATGTTGTTGATCTTCATTCCAGCACAGCTTCAAGTTTTAATACCGTATCTTGGAGCTGATTCTTCGTCCTTATTTCACCCTTTACACTTTTTTGCAAACTTTCAACGAAAACAAAAACATTTTCAAATATTATTTCCTTTAATACAACTCTTTTCGCGTAAAGCGTCCCCATCCAGAATTCTACATTGTAGTTAAAATAAGCGCGGTTAAAATTTTAAATTAAAACGTCAAGAAGGATGGTCTCGCAAATATTTATTCGCCCCAGCAGTCGTCGACAAGAAAAATACGCAGGTTGTGTTCCCGCTTCCGAATAAATGTTTAAACTAGAAAAATTAATCTGGCCGATGCTGGGCTTTACATTGTAGCTTCCCAAAAAAAGAACGCCAATGGTACCGTCCCTTCCGGCGACGAATTATGAAAATTGTTTTTGTTTACTTTAGCGTCATTTTCTGTTTATCTTTCTGTTTTTGTTTCGTTATATTAATTCAAATTGCAGATTCGTTTAACGGCTGTTTTGAAACTTTTTGGTTTAGGGAAAAAAGTGTTGCTGCTGTGGTCTGTTTTATATTTTCTAACTGGTTGACGGTATATATATATATGTTACATATATATATATATATATATATATATATATATATATATATATATATATATATATATATATATATATATGTTACATATATATATATTACATAATGAAAATTAATCTAAAAAACTAAACCCTCTAGGAGGTTTAGCCTAGAAATTAATTAAAGAGAAAATTTGGGTATTTTGCCAAATGGTCAGGTAGACCAAGTAAATGAATGATAGACTAGAATTCCCAACAATCATCATTTATCATTTATCAAACATATATGTATTGCAGTGTGACAACACAACTGCAATACATATATGTTTTAAATATAGTGTAAATTTAGATATAAATCTTAGTTCGTTTATTTATATACATATATACTTGTATGTTACTGTAAAGCTCGAAAATTGGTTAATCCCAGGATTGGCGCGTTAAACCTAGGATTTACCAATTAGATTGCTAGGCAAAATTAAAATTAGATAGGTAAAATTTGGAAAATATACCATCATTCATATGATTTCGGACTTTTATTGTGTCGGAACGGTCAATCTTAGGATTTTCCAATTCGTGTTGGTAAATTTCAGATTTATTTGCGTATGCGCTTGACCGAATTAATAACAGCTCATCCATTACTATACACGTGTTTCTGTTGTGAGTGATGCGTTTCAGTATAATTTGCTCCTGTAACACTCGGGCAAACAGTTAAGGTTAAAATCCCTGAACTAGATCGACCAAAAACAGACCCAGAACTCTACTGGCTGTAATAATTAATATTCAAGATGAAGAGGTTTATCATCTTGAAACAAGTACAGGCATTCTAGTCCAGTTATTTACTAGGAACCAATTTACCATTTCGAAGGATTATTATTATTATTACCTCCTGGGATGTTTCTCTCAATGAAATAAGTGTACGAGGAGCAGTGAGAAAAATGTCTTTATCTGGCGGACAGGGGTTTTAACTGTACTCGAAAATGTTCCACCAAGAGATGTTTATATAGATCATAGAAGTTTATCATGCACAAACAAATAAGCTTTTCTAAGTTTAGTGTAAACATAAGAGATATTACTATGTTGGATGCTTAATAACTTTACTTGAGTCATATGCAGAATATAATGCATAACGTGTTAAATCAAAAATATACTTTTTTAGTTTCCTTTTTTTCAGTTTTCAGCTTTAATATAACCGATAACGTCAACTAGAACCTTTTTACAAACATTTACTAATATGAACTGGAAAATCCTAACATTGATTGTTCGGACATGATAAAAGTCCGAAATTATATGAATTAATTACTAATTGGTAAATTCTAGGTTTAACGCGTCAATCGAACATATATACTTTTTAGATATGATTTTTCAGTTTCATGATTGCCAAGATGTATGCCCAAATTTCCATTAGATTTGAAAATTGTGTCACAATTATTTCGGCACACAGCGCCTTCTTCAAATACGAAAATACAATGTAAATTTTCATATACTCATGTTAAATTTTCCAATTTGAGGAAAGCGCTGTGTGATGAAACAATTGTCATGCAATTGTCGAATATAGTGCAAGTTTAGACAGAAGTATTAGTACTTTTATTAAAATTAATTTTTATGAAATGTCGGTTACTTCGCTTAAATATCGAGCGTAAGAAGTGGTAAAAAAGGCTGGTGGTTTAACTTAGTTGCAGAATCAAGTTGATGGACATTCTCTGGTGGATAAAATTTAAAAATTTATCTTTTGGACTTTTATAGATGAAGGATAATTTTAATATTTTATACGGTGTGTTTAAATTTTTTCTCAGTTATAAACTAGATTTTTTTTTTATTTTGTGATCTGTTTGTGTAGCAGTTGCCTTTCTGAAATTTGATGTTAGGTAATAATTAGGTTTTAGGTAACAGTTTAGGCAATAATGATGAAATTTTCTATTAAAAAGAGAGTTTCCAGAGTAGTGTAGAAGGGAGATTGTCTTGGTGGTACAATAACTCATTTTTCATAAATTTATATAATTTAAAAATACGCAGTGCTGTTCATATTAGAATTAGTCTTATATTGTTAGCTAAACCTTTTTAGTAATGTGAAGAAAATAACCTGATTTTATTTTTCATAGTAAAACAGCCTCTAAATTTTACTGTCTTCAAAAATTTTAAAAATAATCTGGTGGTCGCCATCATAATGTAAATGCAAAAAATTTTAACTAGTTCTCATGTGGTCATCCTTTTATTGCTGAAATAGTATTGAACTGAATGAGAAATGTAAAGGGTTGAAGAAATAATAGTTTAAAATGTGGCATAATGATAACCATAAGTGATCCGGTAATTTTTATTTTATCTTGAAAAAAAGAATGGCATAATGTTTTGAAAATAATATCGTTAAAATGTCCGCCTCAGCTTCACCCGGGGGAACGTAATCTGGAGACCTCATTTTTGATTACTCTTACACACATATCGCGAGGTATATTTTCAATGGTGGCTTGAATGGCTGGTGTAAGATAAAGAATTGCTCGGGGTTTATTTCTATAAACCAGAAATTTAACATAACCCCACAAAAAAATAATGCAAGGGTGTGAGATCGCATGATCTTGGTAGCTATTTAACATCATGCAAAACAACGCGCCCAGAAAACTTCTTACAATAAATCAGTTGTCTGACGAACAAGTTGAAGATCTGAAGTCTGAAGAACAGTTGTCTGAAACAATGTTTATATTCACATAGATTGGTTCAGGTCAAAAAATATTCTGGTAATATCTTTTTATAACGTTTACCCTTAACAATAAAACGATCTCAATCATAGTTTTCAAAAAAAATTAGGTCTTATCACTACTTCAGTCCAAAAATCGCAACAAACAATGACCTTCTGAGGATGAAGGAGTAACTGCCGCATCTATTGAGGATTTTCATCGGCTTATATCCTACAGTTATAATGCACAAACCTATTAAGTAAGTAGTATACTTCGCTGGAAAAGAATATCCCCAAAAGAAATTTCCTCAAAGTGGGGTCACCATCCAACAGCTTTATAATACACGATCTCTCCATGGTGAATTGCCACAATGTACTGAACGCGGCAGTCTAGAAGTGATATTTGCATTTCAAATAGCGTTGCTGTTATTACGTTTCAAAGTTCTGACACTCTTAATGGAAAACTATTTCGGAACAACCTGTTTTCGAGATAACTCCTTTGTTTTGTTATATCCAATATCTTGTTGAAACTTAAATGCTCATATTGATTACGTATCGTATAACGTATTTTGGTTTCCATTACGTTCTAATATCACGCAGCAACTAAACGCAGAAATAGTTTAGAAATAACTTCAGTTTTATTATTTAGGCATCATACAAGGTGCGTCTCATGGAAAACAGGACAGAAAAAATAGATATATTTAATTTTTCGGCAAAAAATCATTATTTTTATTCAAAATACTCTCGCCGCCCCTCCAGCATTTATCACACTAAACAATTTTTCAGAGCAAAACACCATATTTTATTTCCGTTCAGTTTTTTTTCTTTAACTCATTTCCTTGGTTCACCTACTGCCTAGGGTTTCAGTAGCACGAAAAGTAAAAAGGAGAAAGGGGAAAGCAAAAAAATCTACAGCAGCACTATTTTCCTCAACGCCCTCCCACTTTAAAAACCGATGAACCGCCACTGGGCTTAACGCTGTCGTTTCATCGGCAAATTAAGTTTTTCGAAGAGGTAGAAGTCGCAGGGAACCAAATCGGATAAGTATGGTGAATGATTGATGGTTAAAATGCCAATTTTGGGCAAAAAAAATCGGCGATGAGCGAGCGCCGAGCGATGAGACAGCGCATTATCGTGCAATAAGCACCAGCTGCCTTGTTGACGTATTGCGGCCGCACATAACGAATACGTGACAACAGACGCTTCATAACACCAAGATAAAACACAGCATTAATCGCTTGACCAGATGGAACGAACTCCTTGTACACAATTCCCTCGGAATCGTAGAAACAAATCAACACTGTTCAGATTTTTGACTTCTTAAGACGGCTTTTCTTCGAATTTGGCTCGCTCGGATGCTTCCATTCGACACTTTGACGCTTGGTTTCTGGATTATGTTGAAAACAAAGCGTCTCATTACCTGTAACAATGCTGTACTGTAAAGTTTTTGTCCTTTTTCGACTCTTTAATCAAGTCCTTGCAATGTTGGATTCCGAGCAATTTTTGGTCGTGAGTCAATTTGTGTGGAACAAAGCGTGCACAAACCTTCCGAAGCCCCAAAGGATCAGTCAAAATGCGATGGATTGAATCTTTGTTCAATTCCATTTCCATGTAACGCAACGAAGATTTTGGCTGATTTTTTATAAATTCACGTACAATTTCAATGTTATTTTGACTAACCAGGGAATTTTTCGGACCAGGATGTGCGTCATCCTTGATGTCCTCACGATCTTCATCAAATCGTTTAAACCACTCGTGGACTCTGCCACGGGATAAAAAATCCTCATCACACTTGTTTCATTAATTGAAACGCTTCGGTGAATATTTTACCAAGTTTAAAACAAAACTTAATATTCGCTCTATGTTCGATGTTCAATTTTCGACCGATAGTATAAAAACAACTTTATAACTTTAAGCGCGATAACTTGACTTCTAGTGATCTGAATATCATCAAATTTTGTCACAATGTCCGTAAAGAATGCACATTTCCAACACTTACCCCTACGTTAAAAGATGGCGCCAGTAGAAATAGCCATTTTTAAAAAGTCCTGTTTTCCGTGAGGCACACGTTGTATATACGTCTAAACTAAATCGTTCTACTTTTCTAGGGTATCTAATTGTGTACTCCAAATATAAATATAAAAAAAAATTAAAAAAACTACAGCAGATAAGGCCTGTCCAATAAGGTTTATTAACTGATGACATTTTTAACTCAATTATCGAGCCATGTAGCGTTTTAAAATTATTTAAATATTTTTTTGGATGTTTTTAAATTTTTAAATTATTTCTGACCCCTTTTTCTATTGATAGCGGGTAACTTAGATGAATGATCTATAGATGATAAATCTTTAGGTAAGCTTTCGTTGAATCTCTCTCAGTATAAAATCTGAGTGAGTCAAAATTCATACGAAAAAAAGATCTTATTAGTCAGTTTTAACATGATTTCGGACACTTAATTTGGACTTCGATCTATGATTTGTAAATGATCTCCAAAAATGCAAACAAGAAGGCCCTCAAAAAATTGTTGCCCAAATTGTATTGAGTGACAGTCTATTTTGAAAACAAAATAATGGAAATTATAAACAAATTGACGTACTCGTTTTCACCTATCAAATCAGTCACTTTTTCACCTCTAGGACAAAATACAAGACGCTCCACGGGAAGTGATTTTTTTTTGGAGTGGGTAGTACAAGAGGGTGCCTGGGATAGGTATTTATTGACTCTCCATCTGATGCTACTTAGAAGTAATAACGCCGTTGTGGACTCGAGGATACTGTGTGTTTGTTATGATATTTTTATCGAAAGTGGTTGGCCGGTGATTAAAACGCAAAGACTCTTCAAGCGCCATTTCAACATTGGATACTATAGTGAGATCAAGAGCCACATTCCCATTCTCAGATGGGTAACTGCACTTGAAACGAAGTGTTCATTAATGAAAACAGAGCTACTTGGTCCTTCTCGATCGGTATGCATGGGAGAGGTGAGGGAGCTCAATTCACATTGTACAAAACTAATATTTTCAAAGCAAAATTTCCGAGACGAGGAATCAACAGAAGGGATATGTGGTTTGAGCAAGATAGGACCACTGCTCTTATGACCAGAGGTTCCATGAATGCTGTTCGAACTACACTCCCTAATCGAGGAATTTCTCACTTTGGTAATGTCTCGTACCTTTTGGGGAGAGGGGGATATCTTTGGAAGTACTTGAAATTACGCATATATGAAGGTAAATCTCGCACACAGGAAGAATTAATAATCGCAATCCGTGTTCAAATTGAGGAAATCGATGAAAAAAAATAGGAAAATTGGAGACAAACTTTCCAGAACGGTTTCAAACGTGTGCTCGTGAACATGGCCATCACTCGAATAACATTATTTTCCGCACTTTAGCAATGTAATGGTACGTTATACTGATTACTTTTACGTTAATAAATATTTTTTTGCAAAAATTAATGTCTCAAAAAAAACGTGCGCTTTTCGTGGACCGCCTTATATAATTAATTTTTATTTTGCAGCTGCTGATAGTACCCATAGTGTGCATGTGTAGTGTGTATCGCTATTGTGTTCTAACACAACACTAACTGTCAGTTATCGTCTTTATGTTGAACAGTTTTAATTTAATAATAATGTTTTGGTGTTAGGTCCAGGATTAGTCGCACCAATTTTGTATACGATACAATAAATTAAACAACCGCTAAAACTGCACATCATTTCCGCCAAATACCGCGGCGGTCGTTTAAAAACAATAAATCTTTGAGACAAAAAATCCAAAGCAAAGGTGCAAGGTCATTAACGTCGCTATAATTCAGACCGATGCTGTACCTTCAAGCGCGTCATTTGCCCCGTTGCATATTTTAAATTGCAGCTTACAAAAAACTTGGCAACGTAGCGTTGACGGCAAAGCCAACCGTAACGTTTAATTTCGTCTAATGTAGACGTAAACACTGGCCGATGCTTGTTTTTAATTTCCCTAGTTTGGGCAAGAAATTAAGAAAGTTTTGTCGGCGAGAAAAAAGTAAAGTTTTATGTTTGTACAGGCGCGGTCGTAATTAACGTTCGCGAATGGCGGGCAAACACATTGACGGCAGTAAAGTTAATTAAAAAGATATTTAGAAGTTTTCAACAATACGGATTTGCATTCATTAAGTGAAATGGAGACGTGGGTATTTGTTTGTCTTCTTTTGATGGTTCCGTCTAAAATAAAGCTAAACATTAAGTGATTTTTTATGATGTGGCTTTATTAAGATTTGAGTGTAAATTTGTTATCATTAGATCGTTTTAGATTTATTTGGCTTCGGATCTGGTAGATATTATATCAGAATAGTTTACATATGGGACTAACAAGTTATACACCCTTTCTCTCAAAAATAAACGGAATTATTTAAAAAAATAAAAATTGTTAAGAGATATCGACAAAACTATATTATTTATTCGAAATATTCTCCCTCAGTAGAAACACACTGATTTGTATGTTGAAGAAGTGCAATAACATTTTTTTTAAACTCAAAGGAATTTACTACTAAACACAAAATAATTTGTTATTTTATTTCTCAAAGCCTGATGATATGAACATGGTTAGCAAAGCGCGCACCTAGAAATTAAAAAGAAATGATTTGGTGTTCAGTTGTTAATTTCTTTGATTTTCGGTCTAAATGTTCCAGTAGAAGAATTGATCTAACTTTTTAAATCGTTGATTGAAATGACCTTAAAATTGCTCGTCGTTAACAGTTGATTGTTAATTCAGGGTCATATAGATCCAACACACAGGATCTGTAGATCTTGGATCTATATGACCCCGAAAGTAAACAGCAGTCGATTGTATGTGTTTTTCAAACACAAGCCAAACCCGATAAAAGTTCGAAGCAAATTGTCGCATGTTTTTTTGGCATGAGGCTACAGTGCACCAGAGAATGGCAGAACTATCAATTCTAAATGGATACAGAACCATTTGTTTGCCAGAAGTCTTTGAACAAATAAGAAAAATCAACCAGCGACGCAGGATCATTCTTCACTATGACAAAGCGAGCTCTCACACATCGGACGGAATAACTTAATATTTGACCGATCAAAACATCGAATTGATGGGTCATCCGCCGTACAGTCCTGATTTGGCACCCAATGATTTCTTTTTGTCCCCGTCCGTGAAAAATAAACTATGTGGTAAACAATTTTCGATGCCAGAAGAAGCGGTTGATGCTTTCAAAATTCATGTATTCGCGATACCTCAGTCGGAATGGATAAAGTGCTATAATAATTGATTCAAACGTATGCAAAAGTGTATCGACCATCGCGGAGAATATTTTGAAAAACAACAAAATCTTTTTCAATGATAAATATTTGTTTTATTTATTATTCTGAATATATAAATAGCAACCCTCGTGTTGGTAGTCAAGTGGTAGGGCTCGAATTCTTCAATAGAAGATATATTTGGATTTTTTTTCAAGGTGATATAAATTTAAAGTTTTTATTTTTATTCTAAGATCATCTTGAAGTAATCTAGAAGCGAAACATATGGTTTGGTTTGGTGCAGATTATGCTACAGAAATAGCGAAAAATATGATGATGAAAGAGAAATACTGGAATAATCAATACTGTTTTAAGGTCATCCTTCTTCATAACATTTTGTGAAGATTTAAAGTGTAAATTTTTCAAGATGAAGCCGGTGAATGCTGAGATGTTGAAAGAAAAAATATACTTCTGGGAGAATTCTATTTGGAATTAACACGAAAGTCTGAGACTGGCTTTAATTCCGGCTGTGGTATTGTCATCTGTTAAATCGTGGTAACTGAATAGTTAGCCTTCCTACTAATAAATGTAAGACTGTGTATGTTATTTATCATTCTATACATTTCTACATAGTTTCCTGTGTGTTATTGTTTCTTGACTTCTTTCCGTTGTGTATTATTTTTCATCTCTTCTCTTATATTATCGTTATACAATCTTCTTGGTTTTATTTTATTTTCCCTGTACCTTTGCTTCGTATATTTTGATATTCAATTGTCAATACTTTTGTCATCGCTTTTGCGAAGTCAGTCATCCTTAGGCATACAAGCTCTTAGGCATACAAGCTCTAACCCAGCTGCGCCATCAGTTACCATTTATAGATTCCATAATAAATTCTATTTTAAGCGTCTAATTTTTCATTATTATTTTTCCCTGTATTTTTATTTCTTATTCTCGATTTATTTTTTTCCATATGTTATAGTTGGTCTTATTATATTTTTAACGAATTGCATCTAACCTTTTTAGGTACCTCTTTTCCGAAAAATGACCATACATATACAAACCATAGTATACTTAGCTTTTTAGTTCTCTGTCTAAGACTTCTACATAATATTATAGGTTTTCTTCTGTGTTAGCTACAATAGCCATTTAACCTAATTTATTTTATTTTTCAGAATCAAACTTTCATTTTCTTCATGCATTTCGAATATTTCTTGGCAGCTTTACGATTTTAAATGCTTATTAAGAAATAAAAAAAAAATATTCGACAGAGATATACAACTTTGAATGTTATTTATTTTTGTTCTGTGACAAAGAGGGTTTCAACATATAAACGTTTTGTATGCCCATTTATAGACAGAGAATATTTTATAAACCCACAGTGCATATTAGAATAATTTACTTAACAATTTAAAAATAAAAAGGAGTAATCTAAAATAAGAACAATTTTTAAATAGATAACTGCACAAGAAGATAAAAGAAGTTAAAAGATAATTAAAAATGTATTTTAATAAAAATGGAAATTGAAATTTTTGCAGTATTTTTCATTTACCCGAAATATTTATGTAAATATAGGAAGCCGGCATGTTGAATTTGCATTTTTTGATTGATTTTGAATAGCCTGACTTACAGGTTATTATTTCCATGTTTATTCACCTATATAGATCCGTTAAATTTTATATGAGCAGCCCTAAGCGTGGAATTAATTGGACTGATCGAAAATCGTATAGTTGATTATATGTAGCCATTTACTATGATTTTCTATGATATATTACTATATATATATATATATATATATATATATATATATATATATATATATATATATATATATATATATATATATATATATATTACTATATATTACTATGATTTTTTTATTTATGATTTTCTGTGGATGTGGTTTACATCAAAATATCCAGTAAATCGGAAAGATCGTACTTTTTTCATAAATTTTATGTGAAGAAATATATAATAATTTGCATTCCAAATAATTTAATAAGAAGAGTGAGATCTTGCTGCATATTCCAGTAATCTCCTTCAACATGTCTTTTATTTATGCACTATTTTCAAAATAAAATACTTGTGACTTGAGGCGTGTAGTTTCACAGGATGGGATAAGTGTCACACTACCATTTTAATTATTTGGTCTGTAAATTTTATGTCAATTAATTTTTGAAAATTCTGTCAATCAAATACGAGCCATTAGAAGCAATGCCACTTTGTACCATTTTTGACACATTTTTCATAACTGTAGTCAATATATCTGATGTTAATGCAGCGATTTCAGCACGAATCTTTGAATTGCTTTATGGCTTGGAGCTTATCTAAATAAACCTTTTCTTTCAAATATCCCCATAAAAATACCCAGAATCATTTCAAAAAATTAAATGACTAGGAAAAATGTTCTTCAAAATGTTCATTGTTTTACATGAGGCATGTCTTACGGCACCATCTTTCTGGAACCACATATTCTTCAGTTCTTGCTCGCTCAATCGAGGCACTAACAAGTTTTCAATTAGCCTAGTAATTGCTTAAATAAAGGTTAAATTGTCGTTTTATGAGAAACCGAACGATTTTCGTCTGAATTCACAAGTTGCATTAGCTTTTCTTTTTAAATTAAAATTACAACAATTTCACTGCGTTTTTTTGGCGTATATTTATCCATAATAAAACTTGCATGTCTGCACTACATGACAGTCAAGCCCAAACTGTCATCAATGTGATTAAAAAAAATGGCGCCAGAGCAAAAGGGTAGCCTGACACTTACTCCACACGGTAGCGGGTCGGAACGTAAAACAGATTCGAAAAAAAGTTATTCTTATAGATTTCAAATATCTGTCATCATGAAAGTTGAAAATATCTCTAATTGTCGAAGAATATGGATCAACCTAGTCAGAGGTAGGATTTCATATACCCCACAGGATTTCATATACCAAAAGCGACAATTTTGACGTTTCACGTTCAAGCTTCCGATCAACAACATTTCTATACAGAGATCTTTATAATATTATTAATACACATAAAATTTCTGTTTGCTAAAAGCTAATTCGGTTTGGAATAGATAAATTTAAGTATCTGGAAATAATAATGGAAGACAATAAATAATAGACAATAGAATAAGTTAACATCGAAATAACAGAGGTAATAGGAAAAGTGGAAAGAATAACTTTTCCTATTATCTCTGTTATTTCGTTGCCATTTTATTCTATTATTATTTATTGTCTTCTATTATTATTACCAGATACTTAAATTTCTGTATTCAAAACCGAATCAGCTTTTAGCAAACAGAAATTTCATGTTTATTGGTGCGTCTCACGGAAAACAGGACTTTTTAAAAAATAGTTATTTCTAGTGGCACCATCTTTTGTCAAGGGTAAGCCTTAGAAAGGTGCATCATTCACTGGCACTCTGACAAAATTGCATGATATTCGGATCAATAGTAGCTAATTTATTGCGCTTACAGTGTCAGTGTGTTTATGACATCAATCGAAAAATGAAGATCGAACAAAGAGCGAATATTAAGTTTTGTTTTAAACTTGGTAAAATATTCACCGAAATGTTTCAATTAATGAAGCAAATGTACGGTGAGCATTGTTTATTCCATGGCAGAGTCTATGAGTGGTTTAAACGATTCAAAGAAAGTCGTGAGGACATCAAGGACGACGAAAATCCTGGTCCAAAAGTTCTGTGGTTATTCAAAATAAAATTGAAATTGTGCGTAAGTTTATAAAAAGTTAGACAAAATCTTCATTGAAATGGAATTGAACATATCCAAAGATTCAGTTCATTGCATTTTGACCGATCATTTGGGACTTCGGAAGATTTGTGCACGCTTTGTTGCACACAAATTGACTGACGACCAAAAATTCCTCCGACTCCAACATTGCACGGACTATTGCAAACATTGCAAAAAGTCAAAAAAGGACGAGAACATTGTTACTGGCGATGAGACGTGGTGTTTTAATTTCGATCCAGAAACTAAGCGTCAAAGTGCCGAATGGAAGCACCCGAGCGAGCCAAATCCGAAGATAAGCTGTAGTAGTATATAATGTTGATTTGTATATACGATTCGGAGAAAATTGTGCTCAAGGAGTTTGTTCCACATAGTGAAACGATCAATGCTGTATTTTGTCTACGTGTTATGAAGCGACTGTTATCGAGTATTCGTCGTGTGTGGTTGCAATACGTCAACAAGGCAACTAAAGCTTGTTGCACGATAATTATTTGCCCAAAATTATGATGTTAATTTCTACCTGGAGTAAATTTGTCAAAACTTGTGGAAGAAATGTACCCGAGATACGTTATTTAACGGCGTTGGGATGAAGATATCGATAAAAATATGTGTGTAATAGGACATTACTCTACCTAGAATAAGGTTAACCTATTTCAGTTTGACTACAGTAACTGTCGGCTTTGCTCGACTTCAAAACTGATGCATTTCCTAATTAAAGATAATTTTATTGTTGAGGGAAAATCAACAAAATTGTGTTTTTGTGGCGTTGGCAAATGTCCGGATAGCTCTTATATAATTTCGGGAACCTTGGCCTAAAAAATGGTTTTTAGTAAAACATACTTTTTACCTATGAGTAACAAAAATCTTCGGAATCACACTTTGCAGAAGCATTGAAACCCAAGAAATTATGCCGAGGTGGAAAAAAAAAGAAAGCCAAACCGACTGTTTCCTTCTGTTATCAAGATATTGAGAATTCAGGCGACTATCCAGATATAAATCATCCATGAACACATTCTTATTTCTAGACCATTACTTCTTATATTTTCAATAAAAAATAATTCTTAAATTTTGCACTATAATAATTTACACACAGTATTCTTAAGATTTAGTTCCGTGTGACTTTTCTTTTTTCAAAAACTAAATTACCACTACGGAGAATGCATTTTAATCGATTGAAGTAAACAAAAAATCGCGGAACGAATTCAAAGCGATACCAGCTTCATTGTTTGAAACGTGTTTTGAGAACCATTAGGCATTTTTGTGTTTTGTTGTATAAATACATAGTTTTTTTTACTAAATTTATTTTTTATACTATGGCTATTTTTCTCTTTATAAAAACTGCTAATTGGCTTTCATATATGTAAAAACATAAAAATAAAACTGCCATGCGAATGTTTCGTTAAATTTTTATTTAAATACAATTTGTCGAACAAAACGGCATTTCAATAAATCTTCTCGTTAATTAATGTTTGATATATTTTTTGCCAAACCCAAAACTCGACTCAAAGCCATTCGAATTTCGATTTGCAATAACGGGCTGAAACAACTGAGGCCGAAATATATAATTTAGGACTGCTCAAATATTTAAATAGAGAATGGATGTTTCGCAAAAACCAGAAATTGGGGCAATTTATTTTGAAAAATGTTCGTGCCTTTTGTCGTTATATTCAAAAAAATGCAACGAACTTCCATTAATTGAGCGACAAATCAAAATAAATAGTCCAAAAAATTTTTACACATTTTCAATGGTGCAATCCTAAATAAAAGCATTGTGTATTATATTGAATGCGGGAGGCTAAACTATGACAATAATAAAAGATAAAAAACAGCAGAAGAAGTATTTTGTTTTTTTAATAATATTCCGAAATTCTTTTCTGTTACCCACTTATTTCCCTTAGCGTAAATTAAACTTTAGTAATAATTGATTTTTTGAAAATGATTAAAATACTTGGCATTTGTTTCACAATATATTCAAGATATTCTCTGACATGTTTCGGCTTCGCAACCATTCTCAAAGAGAGTTATGTGTAAAGTTATTTAATCTTGGAGAATGGTCGCGGAGCCGTAACATGTCAGAGAATATCTTGAATATATTGTGAAACAAATACTAAGAGTTTTAATCATTATCATTGATAATATGTTTCACCAAGAGCCAACCGCGCAATCAATCCAAACAATTGATTTTTCATGATTAAAATTACTTTTAGAATTCCGTAGCTTTCACCTGGTATTTGACAATTTTTTACAATCAATTTTATGAAGACAACATTGCGAAGGATTCACAACGATACAATCCCAAATTTCAAATTTCCGCTAAGTATTTATTCATGATACAAAACCATAAAAATAAAATAAATGAAAATCATCAAAAATAAAATAAATGAAATAATCAGGAAAATTTGTAAAAAATATAATTTATTGTTTTACATCTCTGTATACAATATTATGAAGTGCATTCAGTACAATGGATCATAACCTTGTTCAACAGGCCATAGAAAGGCACAATGAATACACCATGCTACTGTGCTTGGCATTTATTGGCTATGAAAAGGTATTTGATTCAATATAAACCCAAACTATAATAGATGCATTGCTTAACCAAGGGATAGACAAAGCCTATGTGAACGTACTGGGATCAATGTATGAGGACGCTACTGCTACAGTTCACATGAATGATCTTGAAGTTAAAATAAACGTAGATCGAGGTGTACGGCAGGGTGACTCAATATGGCCTGTTCTTTTCTCAGCCTAACTTGAAGAGGTATTCCGTAATCTGGATTGGGAATAGGACGAAATAAAAATCAATGGTGCATACCTAAGCCATCTTAGATTGGCAGATTATATCGTTCTCCTCTCACGAGACCCAGATGAGACAAAAACACATACAAGAACTATAAAGGGCGGGAGAGCTATTTGGTTTGAAAATAAACCTAAAATAGAGTCAAGTTATGTTCAACAAATTTGCTGTCAACAGAAGAATTTCTATTTCAGGAAGCGATTTAGAGATTGTCGACCACTACATAGATCTTGGGCAAAGAATTTCAATGGAGAGTGATACTGCCCGGGAAGTGGATCAACGTGTTAAGGGTGGCTGGCAGACTCAATATAGTGTTTAAGAGCAAACTCCCAGTTTGCCTGAAGAGAAATGGTTTTAATCAGTGCGTGCTGCCTATTTTGACGTGTGGAAGTGACAACATGAATATTCATATCACAATCAGATTAAAAGCTTCAGCTAGCACAGAGGGGAATTGAAAGGTGTATGCTTGGCAATACAAAGCGGGACAGAAAGACTTGCATATGAATCAGTGAACAAAAGAAGGTATGTGAAGGAAGTGGGCAGGCCATATAGGGAGACAATGCGATGACAGATGCGAGGCAACGCAATCCTGGAATGGTTACCGCTTGATCATAAATGTCGACGAAGAAGACCGAAAACACGATGGACGGATGACATCATCAAGTATATTGGACGCGAATGGCAGAGAAATGTTCAGGACCGCGTGACTTGGAAGCATGTTGGGAAGGCCTTCATACTGCAGTGGATCGACAATAGCTGAATGATGATGACGATAGAATATTATATGATCTATCATTCTCAGCAAACGCATGCAAATTGATGCCAAAGTACAGTTGACCATGTGAGAAACAAGACGTGCCCAAATGTATACCGGTTACTTTCAGTGTTTGTTCTTGTGATTTATTGATATTCATTGAAAACGCTAGCTTCAGAGAAAACTGTAACCTTTTGAACTGAAATTGTAGAATATTTAGATTTTCTGGAATGCAAGGAAAGAAAACTTCATTTTTTTATGAACCTCCTCCTCAACGAACATCTATATATATATATATATATATATATATATATATATATATATATATATATATATATATATATATATATGTATATATATATATATATGTTATATATATATATATATATATATATATATATATATATATATATATATATATATATATATATATATATATATATATATATATACAGTTGTGGTCACTTTAGCGGCATATTCATTTTGGCCTAAGGAAGCATAATTTTTTCTAATATTTCCTTGTAGGTTTCTTTGATCATGGTATCTTTGATCCTATACCAAAAATGCTTATTTGCATAACAAATTAATGTCAATCCTTGACAAAATTAAAAAATAAAAACATTTTTTGAAATACCTTCTGTCAAACAAGATCAAAACGTGTGAAGATAACACTTAAGTTTTACGATGCAATGCCACCTTGCATTGAAACGGGACGAACTTTTGCATCAACCTAATATTTATTCAGTTCGATTTCGAATATTCGTGCATTAGTAAGTATAAAGAAGTAAAAAAAATACTGTTTTCTAAATCTTGACTTTCAGTTTCACGATTCATAAATCATGAACTCCACGTTGATAAAACGTAATCTTTAACAACAAAACAACTTCAGACCTTTTTACATTCAGCCTGTTCGAACGAAAAAAAAGAGGCGCGAAAACTTAAAAGCGTATATGATCAACTTTGAAAAGGTTTGATACATTTTTAGCGGTACAATAGAAATTCTGTCTCGATTTTTCAAACCGCACCATAAAAAAATTCTATACAAAGAGATGAAAGGCATCAATGCTGTCTATCGATTGAGACAATTTCTAGTCGACCTTTCATATATTTCACAGAAAATTTGTATGCTAGTGCTTTATAAATATCTGTGTTTTACAAAGAAAATCTGATAAAAAACAAGGGGCGGGAATGGAGAGTAAGGATCACTGGGAACTAAATAAATTCTCACAAAAGGTTCAATTACTTCAGTATCAGCATTGGAAATTGTGCTTCTTTGTGAGGTATTTTTCAACAATGACTTTTTTTCAGCAAATATATTACATATTTTACTCAGTTTTTGTCACCTCTCAAAATAATACAGTTTTATAAAAAGTTATTAGTACTTTTTTTTTAATAATTGGACTGTTTTACCTAAATAGCATTTTACAACAAAAACATCACTCAAATATGTCTGTTAGAATAATTACTTATAAAGTCACAAATAAGAAAACTAAAAACCTTTACGAAAAAAGATAAAAAGAAACTTATGATCTAAGTACAAATGATCCCCAAAGAAATCTCTACCCAGAGCCAAACACCACATGTATATATACGTATATGAAGCAGCCGTAGTAAAACTTTGTGATGAAACAATCCCCGTGGTTATAACAGTAAAAAAGTTGAGTAGTTTTAAAAATTGCAGAATGCGTCGGGACGTAATCATGAGCTCCTTATGCCGCTACAGGGTTGTCCAATTAGAGTGTCAGAACTTTAAAATGAGGTACAATGATAACTACAAGTGATAATTCGGTAATTATTATTTTATTTTGAATAAGAAATATTTGCATTTTGTTTTAAAAATAATGTCGTTGAAATGTCCACCTCGGTTTCGTCTGGTGTATTCTGGAAACCCACTTAATCTTTCACACATATGGAATGTTTCATTTAAGGCATCGTTTTTCAACCTTTTTAGTGTCGCGACCCACTAAATAGCCAAAAGGTCATGTAAAAAATGTTGCGACTTCCTCACTATAATATACTATTTGATGTTTATTTATGAAGAATCATTTTTATTTTGAAATGGCTTTTAAACGCCTATGAGTGTGTTCACACGCTTACGAATCGTGAAAATAACGAATTATCTACTTGTTTTTGTATTAAATAATCAATCAAGGACGGATGTATATGCGAATGGGCCGTTATACTTATACCGAAATACCGCACCCAGCCACAAATACCGAACTACAAGACTTGTGTAACCTCTTGTTCTTAGATTACTTTTACCAGTTCGAACCTGTGCACTTGCATACATTTGTAAGTGACCGGCCTGCGCACTTTGCACCGTCCGCCCGCCTATGTGAGACTGATCATTCGTTTCGGGCGCTTAGATAGGTTGGTATAACATAACAACATTAGCGCTATGCTAATAGAAACAAAGTAACGAGACGCAGAGTTTTGTTATTAACTACGTTTTTACGAGAAAAAGCACAACGATTTTTTCTCTCATCCAGTGTTAAATACTAAATATTTTCTCTCACTCAGTGTTAAATAAATTAAAAACAATGTGGTAATGAAATAAATTCATAATATTCAATAAAATGGACAAATTTGTGACAAAATGAAATGCACTGTCTACATCTGGTGAAACAGTAAAGAAAAAGGCATTTCAAGCATCCTATTTAGCAGCAATTAGAGTGACCAGAGAGCCTAAACCCCAGACGATTGCGGAAAAGCTCATTATACCCGATGACGATATGATCAATGTAATGATAAGTTCGGTAACAGCAAAAAAGTTAGAAACTATGTTATTTTCAAATGACACAATATCGAAACGTATTAATGAAATGGTTAATGATGTTCACGATCAAATAATTGAAAAGGTTAAATCAAGTTAATTTTTTGCTATTCAGTTCGACCAGTCAACAGACATGTCGACCGATACAATACAAAACAAAAACTTGAACTTTAATAAATGCATTGCGAAATGTACTGATGGTGCGAAAGCGATAACGAGGAAGAACAGTGGTGTGATAGTAAAATTAAAAGACATTATGCCACATATGGAATGGACGCACTGCTTCCTTCGCAGAAATGCACTTACTATAAAAAACATGCCAAATAATTTACAAAATGTTCTGTCAGACGTCGTAAGAATTGTTAAATTTTTTAAAAGCCGACCATTGCATACTAGATTGTTTTCCACATTATGCGAATAAATGGGTGCCAAATACAACTAACTCGTTTTCCATACTAAAATCAGGTGGTTGTCGCGAGGAAAAGTTCTGACGAGGCTTTTTCAATTGCGAGATGAATTGAAAATATTTTGTACAGATGAAAATAGCCCATTTTTAGAGTTTTTACAAGATGGAGAAACTTTATTACTGTTGGCTTACTTGGGTGAAATATTTTCACACTTGAATGACTTGACAAAGTCAATGCCTTCATCAAGAAGCTTGATGTCTGGATTATACGAATTGAAAAACGCAATTTTGATGCATTTACTTTAACTTCGAATTGTGTTACGTAAAATATGTATTTAGAAAATTATGTTATTGATATCGCGTGTTGGAGAGCATGAAAACGCATTTACGCGAATTGAAAATTCAGTTGTTGGAATATTTTTTAGGTAGCGACGATAATTTGTCGAAAAGATGGGTTCTCAATCCGTTTGGTGAAAATGTTACAGCTACTGAATTACCTATTGAGATTCATAATCAATTTATTGAAATATCGACCGACAAAACTCTACAACTAGAATTTAAACTCAAGATATAGATAAGTTTTGGCTTGTACGACGATGTGAATACGGAAGCCTAGTAACAGAAGCTTTGAAAACATTGATCCCCTTCGCAACTTCTTACTTATGCGAAAAAAGCTTCTCGTCTATAGTGGCTTTAAAAATTAAATATAGAAATCATCTATTATCACTGAAAAATAAATGTCTTATGTGTGTTTGTAATGATGATCCACGTATAGAAAAACTTTTATATGAAAAACCAAATCAACCGTGGGATTTAATTATTATTTCAAACGACTTTGGCTATTTCTTTATTAAAGTTTAATTTATTATGTCGTTATAACCTGGTAATATCTAATTTTCTAAGACTTTTTTTAACTAAAAATACTTGTTTTTTCGTTGTAGTAAAAATACTTGTTGTTTCGTAATGTTTCGTATGTGGGTCTTATATGTTGAATACATTGCGCCCTCCGTATTCCTGAACGCGACCTCCAAGTTGGGAAACGATGGTTTAGGGCAAAGGATTGTTCGTGATGTATTTCTGTAAACCACAGATTTAATATAATATGACCAAAAATAAGAAAATGAGTGAGATCGAATGATTTTGGTGGCCAGTCGACATTACCATTTCGCGAAATAACGCGTCCAGGAAACTTTTCTTGCAATACATCAATTTCCTGATGAGTTGCACCTTCGTGTTAAAGTAAAATATTGTTTATATTTACATATATTAGTTGAGGCCAAGATATTTTGTTAACATATTCATATAACCTTCACTATTAACAGCAATATATATTTCATCATCGACTTGAACAAAATAAGGTCCTATTCTTCCTTCAACCAAAAAACTGCACCAGTGACTTGTTCAGAATGAAAATGTAACTCCTGAATCACTTGAGGATTTTCATCGGCCCAAATTGTACAATTCTGTTTGTTGACAAACCATTAGCTAGAAATGCGCTACGTAGGAAAAAAATATTTTGTCCCCAAAGTAGGGGTCGCGTTTTGATGGTAGCTACGAATAATTTCTACGCGCTGTTGAATCGTTTATCTTTTCATAGTGAATTGACACAGTGTATTGAACATAGCAGTCCATGAGTGAGATTATCATTTCAAAAGTGTTGTCGTTTTACGTTTCTAAGTTATGACACTCTTATTGGAAAACTTTTTATAAAGGAAATCAAGTAACTAAAAACACAATTTTTTAGGTTTCAAGCAAACTTAATCAATTTGAAAATCCAATTCTCGGTACCAAAATTACTCATGTTATCAATTTGATAGCCAAATACATATCATAAAATATTAAGACAGTTTATTCCATACTGCAACGTCAATGTTAATGAAGTTATCTTCAATCCTCAATGCATAAATATTTTATAGCTACTTTCGAATATGATAATTCAGTTTGGTGAATGAATATCCTGAATTTGGGATAGTGCTGACTGAAAAAAGCCTAGTTTAGCATTCCTGTCGTGTCCTAAACTAACAGCGGGTTGTTTGCTTTTAGTTAAGCCCGAAATTCTAATGAAAATAAGGGTCTATTTGAAAACAATCCCTTTTACCTAGGTCGTCAATTAAAACAAGGCGTCAATTATTAAAATGTTACCCCGGCTGAATAAATCATGAAATAAATTTTAATGTCAGAATTTCGGGTAATTCTCTATGTATACGGAATGAGTTTTAAATAGGTCAAATACGTGCTTCGAGAGAATTTGTTGTATCAGGTCTAATATCATTGTTATTGTACAGATTTCATATTATTTGATGATAGAGCAGTTGAATTAAATCCAGCTGAACGAGCTTTTATTATCAAATACTTTAAGTAGTACGATAACTTTAGGAAACATGAATGTAATGGGGCGATTAATGGGGCGATCTCAAGGGAGAACAGCGGGCCAAGGCTAAGTTCGTGACATATGGGTTTGAGCATTGTTTTGTTGAGTGGTGGTGGTTTTTGCACCTTAGCTAATGAAAATGTATCAGGAAAAACGGAAAAGCTTCTTTTAGTTGCTCTAGGTGTTATCTGTATCCACTTCTTGCTACTTACGGTTTGTTTAGCATGTCGTTCTAAGCAAGGGTTCTTAATGAAAAAAATTATTTTTCGTACATTTTTCTGTGTTTACTATTGAGGGTGAATTCAGACTTTATTGTCTCTAACAAATAAAGGAACTTCATTTGAAACGATTTTATTTTTCAACTAATCTTCAAAAAATCAAGGGTTTAATGCGTTTTCAAGAAAAACATTTCTTTAGTACGAGGGTTGCTATTTATGTATTCGGAATTGCCAATAATGGTGTTGCTAGGTGCCATCTGACATATATATGGTAAAGTTTCGCATTATTAACTGTATACGTATTCAGAATCTTTTGTCATACGGACGCTATTTGTGTTGTTTAGTGACTAGATAATTTCATCTCGATCAAAAAATGGAATTAACTCGTAAGAATTTTCGTGCGATGATTAACTCACTTCCTTTGGCGATGAAGGACCATTGTATATAACTGGTTTAGTGAATTCAATCGTGGGCGTCGTTAGTTCACGGATGAATTTAAAGAAGGTCGTCCAAAATCGGTTGTTGTGCCAAAAAACAGCGATACTGTGCGCGAACTGAAAAAGCAAGATCCTCATGTGACATACCGTGAGATTGAGGCATCCATGGGCATTAGTATGACAAATATACACAAGATTTTACATGACCATTTAACAGTGAAAAAGATTTATGCGCGTTGGATTTCGCATAATTTGATAATCGCTCAAAAAAGGCTTGTTCAAAAAATACAATCGTGGTAAGCCAAAAGCCGTTTATAAAATCTACATAGGTGACAAATCTTGAATCTATGCATATGAACCCGAAAGTAAACAGAAGTCAACGGTATAGGTCTTTCAAAATGAGCCAAATCTAACAAAAGTTGTTTGCGCAAGAAGCACTTCGAAGCAAATGATCGCCTGTTTTTTTTTTGATAAATGTGCATGTGGCCACAGTGTTATTAGAGAATCACAGAGCGGTTAATTAAAAAGGGTAGATAATAATTTGTTTGCCGGGTCTTTGAAGAAATGAGAAAAAACAACCAGCGACGCAGGATCATTCTTCACCATGACAATGCGATCTCTCAAACATCGGACCAAACAACTCAATATTTGATCGGTCAAAACATATAATTGATGGGTCATCCACCGAAGAGTCCTGATTTGGCACCCAATGATTAGTTGTTTATCGGCGTTGGTCAACGATTTAACATAACCTCAACGAAAATAATCTAAAGACGTTAAATCATTTGGCCTTGGTGGTCAATTAACAGGTCCGTTCCTTGAAAAAATTTTCTCATCGTATTGTTCTCTCAATAAATCGATTATGGCGTTGACTGTATGACATATGGAGCCATCCTATTGAAAAATCTCATGCAGATCAATACGATTCAAATTTGGAATGAAGTAATACATGTAGTTGAATAACAAAGCCGAACTTCCTGCGAACGGCCACTAATTGATAAATTTGAATCTTCATCAAAACTGTCAGTAACAGCGGCATTACTTCCAGCAATTTCAGGCATGTCTAACTTTTTTCCTTGACAATTATCATTCACCAGCAAAATCATTTTCAAGCAATATCGACTTAATTAACTTAATTTCACTCATTTAATTAAATGTTCAGTTGATCCAGTAATAATAGAAGTTGGCTGATAAATATGATAAGTTAAAAAAACAAGAGATATACTACTAAATTAAGAATTGATATTTTTCAATATTTTATATCGCTAGTTAAATCTTACCGCTACCAAAAACAAGTTAGTGTGCTTGTTAAAACTCACCTGAAACAATTAAAAAAAATTAACAGTATTCCCATCAATTAACATTTGTAATACATCTATGCAAATATTCAGAAGAATGCAAATTCCGTAAAGTCTAATTTCAAAACATCGATAAAATAACTTGACATTGTTTATTCAAAGCTGCAAAGATTTATTTCATAAATAAGAAGGTAACATCATATCGAGGTAAACTTTACCTTTACCTTTATTGTAGCCCACTAAGGAAAAGGTCTGAAGGTATTATATTTGCCAAAATTTTAGGACTTAGGCATATGTAGTCAAAAGCAGCCATTGTTTCACTGCTCCTATGATACCTACCACCTTATTGTTGAATATAGAGATCAGTCTTGTCAACAATTTCCATGTCACATTAAAATAGCCTGTTATCGTATCTTTATAATACACCTCTTTGACTAAAACTGACTTTCCATCGTCATTTGCAGAAACGTACTGGTCGAAGGTTGTCCTGCCTAAAATCTACACCAATTAATGTCTCATTTCGCGCGAATTCGTTTCTTTTAGATTCGCCGGCGGTTTTACAGCGCCTCTTTTAACACGTTCGCTGCGTAAAGCGCACATGTGCGCTCAGGCTCCACTACTTACGTATGTCACGCTTGTACGTCCTTTGTCGATTGAGTTTTAAAGATGGGATGTACCTACTCCGGGATGTTGTATTATTGTCAGCACATAATACGAGGTTAAATTTTTTTTGGTCAGACAGTTATTTGACAATGGGGGATTACGACAATGCTCAGCCTGGTCCTTGGGGAATAAAAAGGCCTAGAAAACCGCCAATTAGGAATCCTAATTGTCTATCAGACGAGGAATTGGTATCTTTTGTATGAATATGAGGATGAAGACTATTGTGACACTTGCTCTGCAGAAGGCAATATTTATTGTAAGTTTTTGTAACGTTTTCGAATTTAATAATTTAGATGTATTTTAGCGGATTCATCTGAGGATGAAGCGCAGTTTGACCCAAATAATGAAAATATTACTGAACCAGATGAAGAACTTTATGACTTGAAAATCTGGCATGAACATAGCGATGGTTTGACCAACATTCCATTTAGAAAAGAAAATAAACTGTTTGTCACACCGCCAGAAAATGGAGAATCTTGCCATTATTTTCCAATGCTTCTTGATGATGATTTTTTGAATATCAAATTGTGACGGAAACCAATCGCCATGCAACAAATCCAGAATCTCAATATGGAAAAAACTTGCTGTGCCAGAATTACTTTGTTTTATTAGAGTTATTCTTGATTTAGGTACAATAAAGATAAATCGAATCCAGGATTATTGGAAAAACACAGACTGTTTAATCTCACATGCTTTTCACAATACGTGAGTCGGGATCGATATTTAATTAATATTCAATGTCTGCATTTTTGATGCTGTCAAAGCAAAAGTAAAAAAAATGTATTAATTAAAATCTCTTTTTTTTTGGGATAATAAAGCAAAATACCTAAATGGCGTTCTAATTGGTAAGTGGAAAGATAAAAGGGGAGTAACGTATATTTCAACAGAATTCAAAAATGATATGATAATGACTCAAAACAGAAGAGGACAGGAAGAAGAAAAAACATTGCCACTATTATTATATAACCAGTTTATGGGTGGCGTTGATAGGCAGGATCAGTTAATATCATATTGTCCTGCTCAGTGTAGAACTATACGCTGGTAGATGCAATTTGGTATACATGTATTTCATCTTCTGCAAAATTCACAAATACTTTTTAACATATAGTTGGAAAAAAATTGCATTATAGGATTTTCATTAGAAACTTTTCCCTGAGAAAAGAAACGAACCCCGTGAACGTGAGGGATGGAACCCTGAACATACGCCAAGTAACATAACAAACACCAACGAAATTGGAAAAACACTTTGAAAATGTCGTATATGCGCACAAAAGAAAATAAGAAATGCCACAATTTATCATTGCACAGGCTGCACTGATAAACCAGGCTTATGTTAAGGCGTAAAACATTTGCTATCGAGAATATCATCAAAAATAATAATTATTTTTTAAAACATTTATGACAAAATTTCAGAATATTATAGTTTGGTGTGGTTGTTTTTAGAATTGCGATTATAATTTTTATGAAAAATAATTATTCCCGTTTGGCTTTGTTATTTCATATTTATTAGAGATAAATTTATGTTGTGTTCGTTTTACCCAAAAAATATTATAAATAAAAAGTTAAATAATATGCAAAACATGAATGGACGCCCAAGTGCGTTCTCCGCATATTAAAAAAAAACAACTAAAAAATACCGATAGTACTTATTAGATCCATTAACCTAAGCAAAAAAAATATATATAATAATTACCAACTTAATTATATTTTTCACACATGGTTAAATGGCTTGTTTTTGGGAACGCAGCGAAAGCGTTAAGGCAGCTTTGCTTACTGATAATCAGAGAGACGCCAAGATAAAAATACACCTCCTCAGTAAATGCAATTTCTCGATAAAAATTGCCATTAGCATCGCGGTTTTCTAAGGTCGAATCTGTAAAATATGACATTTCTTGTCGGTCGGCGTTAGTTCGTCAGTTGTATCTTGTAAATGTGCAGGGGTAGATCTTTCATCAACATGTGATATAATGTAGTGATGGAAAGAGCTAATGTTGATAAACTGATGATAATGGAAATTTCGATGCCCCATTTGTCAGACTTGGTACGTTGCAATGAACTATTTTTTGTATATTAGTGGTTTTTAAAATACAGATTTTTTCTTATTTACGGAATTATCTTTTCGAGTTCGTGGAAAAATTGTGCGGATCTTGCGAAACCAATTTGTAATTAAATTTAAACTACACGATTTCTAGGCGCCTTGTTATTGTGTGGCGTGCATGGAAAATTTTACAAATTTATATATAACTACTCTTAAAATAAACTTCAAATAACATATTGCCAAATTTGTTCCTTTTGTTAAAAAATATATACGGCGGTAGAGTGGTAAGTCAGATACTGTTTTAAACGAAATATTGTTTTCATGACCATGCATGAAAGTCAAAAATATTCGTCGTTTTGATTGTGACGTGCGATAAAAAGTGGATTCTTTATGACAATCAGCGATGATCGGCTCAGTGGTTGGACAGCGATAAAGTTCTACAACACTTCCCTAAACCGAAAATGTACCAAAATAAGGCCACGGTGACTGTTTGGTCGTCTGCGACCGGTTTGATTCATCATAGCTTCCTAAACCCGGGTAAAAAGATTGCAGCGGAGAAGTACTACCAGCAAATTTCGATGAAATGCACCAAAAACTTCGGCGCATGTGCCGGTATTGGTCAACAGGAAGGAACCAATTCTCATCAATGACAACGCTCGGAACGCACTGCATTAGTTGGACTACGAAACTCTCGATCATCCACTATACATGCCTGACTTCTCGACTACTTAAACGACTTTGTCTTCTCCAGAATTCTGGAACTTTACGCAACCGGTATAACTAAACTTGTTTCTCGTTGTTGATTGTAATGGTTTTTATTTCGATTAATAAAGTTTTGTTTGAGCTGAGATATGTGCATTTTAATTTAATGGCTAAAAACTGCAATAACTTTCTTAACAACCTAATACATGATGTCTGATAAAACATAAAAAGTCTACGCACAAAAAGTATAAATATGACACTAAAAATATACACAGTGTGTATATTTTTAGTGTCATTTAGATATGTATACTGGATATTATATTTTTTTGTTCCTCAGTATATACTAGGCTAATTGAAAAGTTTTCAGAGCAACACTTATAGAGGTGTCGCAGTAAAAGAAATGTATAATCTACTACAAGTTTCAGCCTTCATATGAATATATGCGAAGTTTCAAATCAGTTTATCAATTCATTCGTACAAAAACAGCAGCTTAAAGTAAACGAAGCAGTGTTATTTTTTAAAAATGAATATATTGGAAATCGTGCAGTGATTAAATTCTTGTAAAAAAAAGTTTAAAGGCAATGGAAATTCATAGTGAAATAGTAAATATACTCGAGGAGTCTTTTCCTTCAAAAACAATAGTTTGTAAGTGGGCAGATGATTTTCGACGTGGTCGTACAAACCTGGATTATGATCCTCGTTCTGACCGTCCAATAAATGCAACTTATTGGAAATAAATGAACAAATAATTAATTTTATACATGATATGGTTATGGATAACAGACAGTTGACTTTGAGTGAAATTGCTAAGGCCATGGATCTCTCAACTAAAATGGTATTTCAGATTATGAAAATTAAATTGGACTTGAGAAAGATGTGTTCAAGATGGGTGCCGCATTTGTTAAATTTTGATCCAAAACGACTTTGAGTAAAACTTTCTAACCAACATTTGGATCTTTTTCGAAAAAAAGGAAGATTTTAAACGTTGTTTTATGCCTATGGATGATTCTTGGGTTTACCACTATAATCCTGAACTGCAACAACAAACCGCATAGTGGACTGGGACCCAGTTGTTCAGCTTCGAATCAGGCAAAGTGACCAAAATCGACCAAAAGGTTATGGCATCAATTTTTTGGGATGCAAAAGGCATTTTGTTAATTGATTATCTTCAAACTGGTAAAACAATAACAGAACATTATTACTTAAACCTTTTGAATCAATTGGATGCAAAAATTCTTGAGGAAAGACCTGGTTCAGAGAAGAAAAATATAATTTTTCATCAAGATAATGCACCGGCCCACTGAGGTGTTCTTGTAATGGCCAAATTGAAGGAGTTACACTACCATTTGTTGGAGTATCAACCATATTCACCAGATCTAGCACCGTCTAACTTTCATCTGTTCTCAAACCTCAAAAAATTCATACGTGACAAGCGTTTTTCATCAAATGAAGAAGTTATAGCAGCTATAGAAGAGTGTTTTGAAGGACTTTCAAAAAATCACTTTAGAGATGGAATAAATGAATTGGAGAACCGCTGAAAAAAATGTATTGAGCTTAAGGGAGAATATACGGAAGAATAAAGTAATTTTTTCAACTATAATCATTTGCACTCCGCGAATTTATCAATTGGCCTGGTATAATGGTGTAGGATAAAACTATTATTTATATATAATAAAAATATATATATTCTTTTGCCACATGATGCAAAATTTCGGTGTATCTAGATCATTGATTTACAAACGTTTAAAAATTATATTTTAAATGGATTTTCAATCCCCATTCCAAAAAGAAGACATAAAATTCAACAGTCGTATCTCAGTTCTCAAAAACCTAGAAAACTTTTAAAAACCGAAACGATTACAAATGAAGGGAAACGAAATAGAGAGTCCGAAGTTTTCAAGTCTGCCAGCAAAGAAGTTTCCTGTTTTCGCGATAAATTGCCGGATTCTTACCCGTATTCGAGCACTCACGTCACAGGAACGAAACAGAGCCGTAAATAACAAGTTTCTCTTCTTATCATAGTGCGCGTACAGCAGTTATATCATAATGATTCACTAAATCTCTTGAATTCAGTTTATAAAACTATTGTCATTTTATATTGCACCACTGCGTCTAATTATTTTCTTCCAGATTGTACCGGAATTAAGCATTTTCATCTTAAAGGTTAATATGGGGTGCGGTAGAGACACTACAGATTTTCAATATCATGTTTCCGGCGGCGTTTAACATGTAAAAGTAAAGCTACCACTTTTACTGTATTTGTAACCATGAATTAGTGGTCAAAATAAGGCTTGTGTTGTGAAACCCTTACGGTTATTTCGTCTCCAATTCAATATTAACCATAATAATCTGATACCATCTGGTTATGATAGTAAAACATAAGTTATGAATTTTGAAAAAACTGGTTCTGCAATGAAAAAGAAGCAATGTAGAGAAATAATTGTATATACGCCTGAAAATCAGTGAGAACCGTTATTTCTATGTAACCTACAGTATTCTGCCCTTAGTCATGCAGTTGAACATTTCGAATCATGCAGTCATTGAATCATCATCAGTCATTTCGGATAGAAATTTATAGCAAATTTTGAATCAAGATTTGAAGTTCAGTTCGTCAAAAATGATCATATAAAATCATACTAACACGATTGCTACCAAACCAAGCTATTGAGAAATTTTGATTACGTTAACGGTATACATTTTTATCGTCAATTCTCAGGCACTTGAAATTAAAAACCTTATTCACAATTTGTTTGTCATTTTCGATACTGATCTGATGAGAATCATCACCAACTCTGCCATATTTACCAAGTACAAAAGGTGACAGTGTGGAGTGTCTGTTTCCAGGATGTCAATGAAAATGTAATTCCTTTTACATCGGCCTGTTATGTTCATATGATCAAAACTTTTTTAGTAAGACCTTTAATCATGTAAGAATGAAACCACTCATCCCCATCGCAAGTAAATGTCGATTAACAGTCATCCTCGAAACAATCCTACCAGTAACTATAACAAAAACATCATGCTAATATGATATTTTCATGCAGATTTCCTAGAATACGAAGTCTAAAGTTGGTCATACCTCTGAATATTTCTAGGACGACTCAAATCTCGAACTGGTGCATAACTCTGTTCCGTAAACCATAATATGTCCTTATAAGGGTAGAAGCAGCATTGTGTAATCGTCTCGCTATTTCACGACAACTAAAACCTGCTTATTTCATACTAATAACTCTTTCCCTATTAAATGTGAATAATTGCCTGAAATGAAGTCGTGAGACAACTCCGGGCATTTTAATACTTTAAACAAAATCACGAGAATACAATCAAAGCTACTTATTCACAGGGGATACGTTCCCAAAATATGCCGTGAATACAGAAACGTGAAAACGGAATGGTAATTTATACGGGATTATAGAGGATATGTTTCAAGGTGACAAAATAAAAAGAAAAAATATATAATAAAAGCAATTTAATGAAGGATTTTAAACAATACTACTAATTATTATCAGGCTCAGGTAATGGTTTAAGATATATAGTAATGTTTTCTTGTTTTGCTTTTAAAGGATCTTTCAATTCGGCAATGGCGATTCGGCTGTTTGGTGGCTAACAATTTGCTTTTTAAAAATAAGTCTTTTTTCAATTTGTCATTCGTAAACCTTCACTTAAAACTTGTCAACCTCAACCTTTCTCTTCAATGGAATGAAAATCAAATCAAATCTTCATGTTGCGATTCAAACAATTCTTGAATGTCATCTGTTCGAAACCATCTAATACTATGGAATTCGCAACTTGAGCAATGTTTTCAGTTATTGTTTGAATTTGCACGGATTCGTCATCATTACTGACAATTAGATTAGGTCACAATTTTTCCAGCATAATTTCAATGTGTATGACTTCTGTTCTTGCAACGATTCTTTTATATTAACAATGCACTTGCTATGTCAAAATTTTGGTGTCCAGTATGATTTTAAAAGTTTGTCTAATGTAATATAGCTTAAAGGCCTGGATTATTCCTTGGTCCATAGGTTAGAGTCAAGCCACCGTGTTAGAAGGCAAAAATATCACCTTTATATTTGGATGCATAGCTTCCACCTAAAGAGGGCAACCTGGAGAATTGTCCAAAACTAGAACTGTCTTGAAATATAAATTATTTTTCCTTAAATACATTTCAACTTCAGGAACAAAACAATCCTGGAACCAGCCATAGAAAATGACACTTGTAACCCACGCTTTCTTGTTTGAACGCTAAAATACTGGTAGGTTGTCCTTGTTTTGATTTTTCAAAGCACGAGAATTTAGCGATCTCCAAAGCATAAGTGGCTTAATTAAACAATCTTCTGATGAATTTGAACAGATCAGCAGTATAACTCTATCTTTTGCTGCCTTAAAACTAGAGCCCGACTTTTCCCTTTAGGATATAAAAGTTATGTTTGGCATTCTTTTTTAAAACAGGGCAGTTTTCGTTTTCATTAAATACTTGTTGAGGTTTGGTCCCATCAACAATTAACTTCGACAATTTTTTGAATATATTGGTGCTGCACCAGGTTCTTTAAAATGTGTGTAAAGACGCTTAGCTTTCTCACGGATTATAGCACCTCTTAAAGGTACTCTTTACTTACTCGCCAAGGGGTAAACGGTCAAGCATTTCTATTTTTACCTTAAACGGCAACACAACTTTTTTCCGTGTAGAAACGAATTTTCCGTTTATTTTACTCGAGTTTATAAATCGCTTTTTCAAAGCTAAAGAGATACGAGCTATTTACTCGAAATTATTGCGACGAATGCCAAGTTCAAGCTATAAAACAAAAGATTCGACACCGATCGGGCGAAGGTGGCCTTTATCAAAAGCCGTAGCGTCACGTGTAACCCAGCGGCGGCGACTTATTTGTCAAAGAACTTTCGGCCAAGCGGCAATAAGACTTGTTTGTTTTGAAAGGTAACTGGTAAATAAATACATATTACTATAAATATACAGTATGTATTATTAGTTTTGGATCCGCAAATCCAAGAAGTGGTCACAATTTTTTAATCCGCGAATAACGGAACCGTGAATAAGGAGCTTTGACTGTACTGTTTAATTTTGAAGGATGCAAAAAATACCTCACAGCATGACAAAAACATTTTTGTAGACTATTTTGCGATATTTTCTGAAACTGTATAAATTCGATGTTTTATAGATAGCGTTTGATCTCACAATACTGTTGATATTCCTTTTGGAAGAGAGGCAGATCAATATACAATACATCTTCAGTAAGAGTTTGAGCTTCCTAAAATCACTAAGCGGTCCATAGGTAGCAATTGTTTTCATGAACCGAATTTTTCTAGTGCGTCTTGAAAATGAATGAGAACAATTTCGAGCAATGATGCGTAATCAAACTTTGTTTCAGACTTGGGCATATCCGAAAAGTCAAGACATATGTCCCTCTTGTTGTTCCCTCTTGTCCCAAAGGGAAAGCCAACAGTGTTCGAATCTCGAACACTACGCCACTATCGAACGCTACGCCACCAGTCTCATTACTTTATTTATACACCTCGTAAATAACAAACAAGTCACAAAAAGTGTCTCAGATATTGTATTTAAGGTAAATAGTGAGAATATTTGTCAGTTTGATTGAAATATGTATATTTGGTATTTATTAATCACCTTATTTTTTGAATAGACTATGCATACAAAATTTTAATTAATATTCAAACAGATGCATTATAAAGTTAAAATCACTGGAAGCATGGCAACAAAGCTCGAATCAACAAAGCTTATTAAAATTATCAGTGGAGTGAATCGAAAGTGGTATGTAAATTTTCTTTCAGTAGCACATTGTACACCATCACAGTGAGAAAATTTAATCCAGTGTAATCTGCTGCAAAGTAAACATACACAGCTGCTGCAATTTGGAATTACACGAGTTTTTAAGGAGAGCGAATAGTGCAAGAGATTTACCGACACTTCAAAGAATAACCGCTTTGCGAGTACTATGATAAGGCCGTAAAACTAAGAAACATGCAGTTATTTATCACGCTATTTCATTGCTCTAACGTAAGTACACGACTGTGGATAAGGATCCGGCCATTTATTGCTAGAACTGGAAACTTCTTTACCGAACGGCTCGAAAACTTTTGGATATCCTTTATTTTGATTCTACGTTGTTACATCTTTTTGGAGTATATAGTTTTTTGTTGTCTTGAATTCATGTATATCTTAATTTTCTTAATTATAATGTCTTCTAGTGATAATTAATCATTTTTGATAAATTAATATTGCTGATGTTATAGTAGTATGAACAATCAAAAAATGATTATATTTCCGAAAAACAAAAAACTGATGCAGACTTTGTGTGTTGTACAAAACTAAACTGTAGCGAACAGCTCTCCAGTATGGATATACATAAAGATATGACCCGCGGCTATAATGTTTACGTATTTTAGTGATAGAAGAATCCCTCGTTTTTATGGCAGGCAAGTGGTTGTTAAACTTGGCAATGTTCGATCACACAAATTACGAGTCAGTAAAGAGAAAAATAAAGTACCTGAAATGTAAAGTTCTGCTTTACTTGCTTTATTTTACTAACATCGCTCTTGCAATTTACATTTAACAATGATGAATCACTCAGGAATACTTCAAAACATATTTACTTCTTATAAAAGAACTTCGAATATACATGAAAAGTTGCATCGTGTGCAGGTGAGGAATAGTAAAAATATTTAGAAACAAAGAAAAAGTATCCGTGCTCCACGTATAAATTGTCTATTCCTTCAGTTACCGCCACAACGTCAGTAGGTGTCTCCTAAGACCGGGTTCTGGCCTTAAGCCGTTATCACCCGGGCTCGAGTAAAAAAAAAAACATTCGAAAAGCAGCTGAAGAAACGGCCAATGGTATGACCATATACATCGGCCATCTCGGATCTAGATTATAATATAATACAGCTCACGCCCTCCTTTGGTGAATATCAATCTACAGAGGGGTTTGGCGAGTCATGTAGGCTTTCGCAATCTGGCTGTTGCGGAAGTTCTGCAACGCGAGCGCAAGCTGCATTATATTACAGCCTACATCCGACAGGGCCGGCGTATGTGGTCGTATCTTTGGTAATTCATTTAGTTACTTTCCGAACGTTCAGTTCGAGCCTGACTGATCATCGCTTAAGGCCAGAAACCGGTTTCGGGAGACTCTTGCTCACGTTTTTATGGTGGCTGAAGAAATGGGGAATTTTTACGTGTAGTACGGATGAATTTTTATTGTTTTTGAATATTTTACATATAATATAGATTAACTAGTGATATAGTTCCTTTACCTTTTGAGTCACTGACGAATTGAAAGCCCCTTTGAAAGAACTTGGCAATATTGTCTGGAAAAATTCATCTTAATTTTACGTTTTTGTACCTCCTTCACCCTTTCTGATTTAATTTTCTACATACCAGTCGGGGTTGAGGTAAACTACAGGATATGATTTGTTTAGAAAACCATTTCAATTTTAAGTTATACGTGTAGGGCAGTCGTCTATCCTTTGTTATGGTTTTAACTGTTTTAAGTATATTATTTCACGTAACATTATTGTTGGTTTCCTTCAGTTACACAATTTTTTCAACATTAGGTATACCTCTAGCTAGATGTTAAGATTTATTGTTACTGGGTTGCTGGGTTAATGTGAAAGTTCGTTCCATTTTTTATGTTAGAACACATTGCATCGCAAAACCAAAGTGTTATATACTTTACAAGTATAAAGTTTTGATATGGTTTGACAGAATACCTTTTAACATATTATGTCTTTATATTTGATGTTGACATATTATTCAGTTCTATTCAGGGTTTCGTTAACGATTCCACATGCCGTAAGTGGTTTGTCACGTTCAGAAAGTTTCGTGAAAACAAAATATTAATCTTAGCGATGCGAGAGATTCAAAAAAATCCTTCGAATCAACCAGTCAATATTATCCAGGCGATTATATCAACTTGTAATTCTTAACATGGCTGATGTATTGGTGCTGTATTATATATATGCTGCAAAATTTAATAAACCAAATTTCGGCTTGCGATTCATTATTGAAGCTTAAAGAAAGCGAACCATTTTTAAAACGAGTGGTGTTATTATGAGCTATTACTCGAAAACTAGACCATTAATTCAAAGAAATATTATTCAAGTGCATTAATCGAGAAATAAACCAGATACAGCCTGAATTAGCCAACAGAAAGGATATTCCGTTTCATCGAAACAATGTTTGATCACATGTGCCTTTGGCCCCCGACACAAACTTTTACAACTTGATTGAGATATTTTGGTCCATCGACCATACTTTCCCGACCTTGCGCCCTCCAACGACTATTTATTCAGATGACTGATTTATTCAGAAACTTTACTTTAATTCCTGGGAAGACTTGGAAAAATCACCTGGATCAATTCTTTAGAAATCTCAAAGTTTTATGAGCACGGGATTATGCAGCTATCGGAATATAATATATTGATTAAACGTAATTTTTCAATATGTAAAGTTTTCCTTAAATTTTTCTCAAAAAAATGGTTTTCTTCAAAGGAAACAAAAATGTGATCAAACTTCTTGTTTGCCAGACAAATTTCTCCAGCAGTGTTTGAAATTCCTCGATTTTTAAAGAAATTTTACAATATTAAAACGGAATTTTTTCTAGTGATTCGTATAGAACATTAAACTGATAAAGCATATTAAATTTATTTTAAGCTTTAACGAAATGAGCTATGATTATTATTTCGTTGAACGTTCTTGGGCCGATGAGGACGTTTGATGTCTCAGAACTGAACGGCGAACTTTCATTGTAAGCAAATTGAATAACGAGGGTTAACTGGCAACGCGACGAGATTTTTAATTAGACGGAAATGAAAGGAAGGACGAAGAAAACTTTTAATTTAGGTTAACAGTGTTTGCTATTTAAGATAACATCCACTTTAAACTAAAATTGCAGAACGGCAAAAAGACAACAAAATATTTATGATAAGGCTTAAACATATACAGTAAAGGTGACAAACTTAATTTCCGGCATTTCTAAATTGGAAAATGGAAGGATTTAAAAAATAAAGGGTAAATGATTTAGAATTGGAGGTGCTGTCGTATTAACCCTTGATTTGTACTTAATCTTTTTCTTAAAAAAAAATCAAGATGTGATGGCTGTCAACTCGATATGAAGTTGAGCTCAGCCGTGGCAATTTATGCCAAGGCTATCTTGTCTGCCTTTTGGCTAGGGCCTTTGTCTGCCTTTTGGCTAGGGCTTTTTGGTGATTGCCTGCTTTTTGAGCGCACAGCTCTGAATGATTCCTCATCATATTTGCGTCTGTCGTTTGCCGTCTTTTCCCATTCAGACACGATATAGGGTTTTTAGATGCGATTTTAGGATGTCTTTGTATATTATCATTATTCTTCTCATTAGACGTCCAAAATTGGCATCGGTGCAATCACTCCGCTCTGCTAACACCAGTTTTTAAGCCACTTTTAAAGCGATATGATATGACTCATGAGTGTATATTGAGCAAATGGAATCATTGAACCATTGCTCTTTAAAGATAATGTTAGAAATATAGTTACTGAAGGATATTTAATGACAAACATTTAATCATATAGACAATTGTTATCTGTATTTCAAGTAATAAGGTGTTTCAAGTAATAAGGTGTACTCGAAATGACTTATTTTTTTTCTATATAATTGTGTAATTTTACAAAATAAAGAAGTAAGAAGAAGGCTAGTGGAGGTTTTAAAAGCAATCAAAATGAAACCAAACTAATGATAGTAGAAAGTAAACAAAAAATGGTCCCGAAAGTAGAAGTTGATATAGAACTAAGAAGAATGACTTTTGAAAGGGGGGAAGACTTTATTTAGGGGTAAGGATAACAACCAAGAGTGAAGAAGACAAGGAGATATTATCTAAGATTGATCAAAACTAACAGATGGGCAGGAGCCTTAAACCACCTAATAAGATCGAAACTCATCTTCAGAAATACCAAATTAAGACTATACAAGACAGTAATGAGGCCAACTGCTTTGTACGGATGTGAAACATGAGATCTTAACAAGAAGAAGAAAAACTGTTGAGATAGGAAGATAACGCTTTTCGATAATTTCTACACCTTCTTTCTAGAATGATTTCCCTTTGCCGTCAAAATATCCTTTTCGGCAATTACCTCTTCGTTGGAATGTAATTTCTTTCCAGCGAGCATTTTTTTGTGGTCTTAGAACAGGAAATAGTCTCTGGGGGCCAGATCTGGAGAACACGGTGGAAGAGAAAACCATTCGAAGTACAAGTTTATGCAATTTAGCCAACATTGCCAACGATTTGTGACACAGTGCATTGCCTTGGTGAAACAGCCCTTTTTTTGTTCATTTGGTGCCCTTTTTGCGATCCCCTCCTTCAAACACACCAATAACCGCGCATCCCAAAATACAGAGGGCATATCCTTGCCTGCCGATGATTGTGTTTTTGGTTGCTTTCGACGACTTTCACCGGCTGCTGTGCACTCAGCTAACTGCCGATTTGACTCGGGAGTGCAGTGATGGATCCATGTTTCATCGATTGTCACGTATCGCATGAAAAAATCCTTTTTATTTCGCTTAAACCGCTTCAAACATTGTTCAAAATCATCAATACGTTTTTATTTTTGATCCGCTGTGCGTAAACACGGTACCCATTTCGATAGAAATTTACGCATTCCCGAATGTTCATGCAAAATGGTGTAAACACTTTCCTTCGATATCTTCAGGATATCAGCTATCTCCTCTAGCTTTACTTTACGATTTTGCCAAATAATTTTGTGAATTTTTCTGATGTTGTCTGGCGTAACCACCTCATTTGGACACTCATAGCGTTCAGCATCATTGGTACTTTTACGGTCACATTTGAATACAGCGCACCAATTAATTATGATTAATTTTTCTGGGACAGAGTCCGGGTAATGTTTATCAAACTATTCTTTGGCTTCAACAGTATTTTTCTTCATCAAAAGCAATGCTTGATAAACACACGAAATTATATTTTTTTCTCAAAAAGTAGACAGATTGACATGAAATTTTGACACATGACGTTTGAAGGTTGGCACAATCAAAAATCCTTACCAGTGGTCACACTGGTAAGGATTTTTGATAAGTGACGCCATCTATATGCCAGACCGGGGACTTATTGACCGATGTGCTATATATAAGAAAAATGAATGAGGAACTTTATAATATTTTCAAAGAGACAAGGATATACACAGTAGAGAAATTGAGAAGATTGCAGTGTCTGGGTCACATAGAGATTATTGGAAGAAGATAGAGTTGTAAGGAAGATTGAATGGAGGAGACCACAAAATAAAAGAAAGCAAGGAAGCGATAGAAAGATATTGTTATGGACGATCTTAGAGAGAAGGGGATAAAGGATTAGAAGACATAGTTTAGAGATAAGAAAACATCGAAAAGAATTACAAAGCTGTGGACTTAAAGGCCTGTAAAATGGCTAAAATATATAATATATGATATTCTATTTCACGCACATTGTATAAGATAATACATTTTAAGAAAAGTAGCCTGAAAAATTCCAAATTACTTATGTTTAATTTAGGAATAAAGAACCGATAGGCCTCACATTTAGATTATTTATTATGGTAGTGATACCATATTAAATAGTGATATCAAAAGAAGAAACGTTTTTAAAATTGTGTTTTAATTAAAAATCTGTGTCTACAATATTCAGTTAATAAAAAGTTCGTCCCATCTTTTGAGAATAATCAATGTAGAATGTGGTATTCTTCATAATCCCGCGCTCATAGAAGTTCTGAAGTTTCTGGCTAAAAAACTGACCCAGGTGATTTTTTAAGTCTTCTAAGGAAGTAAAGTTTTAACTATATAAGCTATTTTGAAGTGATCTTAATAAATTATTATCGGAGGGTGCAGGGTAGGGAGTATGATGGATAGAACAAAATATCCCTATAAAGTTGTAAAACTTTGTTCCGGGTCGCCAAAGACACGCGTAGACAGCATTTTCTTGATGATACGCAATGTCCTTTCTGTTGGTTAATTCAGGCCTCTACTGGTCGATTGCTCGCTTAAATCCGTCTATCTCTGGACAGTACTGGTTTAGAAAACCATTTAAATTTTAAGTTATTTTCATTATTAATTTTTCGTTTATATTATTAAAGATAAAAGCTCATAACAAACGATTCCCCTCTAGTCCTACCAAATACAAAGCATAACATTCTCAGGCTTTAAACTGGCTCTTGCGTTGGTTGGGTTTATGATCTCTTACACTTAACACCATGATCTCTTACACTTAACATTATTATACATAATTCATTTTTGATCATCTGTAAATATTCGTTTTAAAAATGCATCTTTTTTTCTCATTAGAGAATCGCAAGCAGAAATTCGGTCTATCAAAATATTATCTGTTACGGCACTCATACATCGATCTTGCTAACCATTCCAAGTTAACATAATGGCTATCAACTTCAGCTGGTCGTCCAGAACATGGTGCATCGCCAAAAATATAATGGTTTCACAAAACTTTCTGAATCACTTACAGTACGTGAAGTAGTGAACAATACCCCCTCCGTACAAAGTACATATTTTTTTTGGCGCTTGCGACGCATTTTTGCCTTTTTAGAAATAAAACAGCACAATATATCGACAATGCTCCTTATTTTCTACCATTTTTAATGCATAACAAAATTTAAAAGACACAACCAAATAATACAATTTTTCTCCCAAAAATTTTCTGAAATTCCTTCTCTCAATTAACGTCAAAACTTCGATATCCACTTCAAAGTAGATAACACTTCGATTTGGCGAGGCGATAATGTATTGAACTTAATTTTTTATTATAATGAAATTCAACATATCAAATTTCATACCAATTCCTAGAGTTGCTTTCTTTGAAATGGTGGACCTCTCCCCAAAAACGTAAAAGTAAATATGAAAATATTTTTGACGACCTGTTTTCAAAACTAAAGACATTTTCATCAGTTTATTTTATCTTTATATTATAATTATTTTATATTATGTAATAAGTTATTTTGAAACCCACGTCTTGAATGGGACTCAGAAAATGAAGACTATTTTGATCATCACTATACACTTACTTCTTGGCATTATAAAATGTGGGTTAATATTGTTTATTGAGTATACCGTTTAACTTTCTTATCGTCTTAGGAAATAAATGAGCTTCAAAACGTTCCAAATTTTTGCTAAGAGAATAAATAAATCAAAGACGTTAATCCGATAGGCTGACCTTCTTATCGAGACCAATAAAAAACTTGAAAAATATTATATTTTCGGATTGTACTCCACTTCCGATGGGGATTTAAAAGTCTCCCACTCAATTAGGTTTTGTTAATTAATTCGGAAAAAAAAGTTTGATCATTACAAACTGAGATAAAAAAAGAAAGTTGAAAATTTAATCCTCAAGTTTTATCCAGAGTCACGTTTCAAGTTAGAAATAAAAACTGACTGAAGGGGGCCTAATGAGGCACATCCTGGTGGAAACGCTTAATTTTTCCCGGTTTTCGAATATATACGAACGTCACTTTGACGAAAATAATTTGCTTAATTAGAGAGATTGCCAGATTTGTAGCACTTTATTTTATATTGAGTTTTTAACACATTTTTGACCAAATTTGCAGAATATCCAATTTTTGCAGAATATCCAATTTAAAATAATGAGTTTTACAAATTTACATTAAAAAATTATAATACCATAAGATAAAATAATTGACATGGGCCTGAAACAAAAATGTTTTCGAGTTATTTCAACACCCCTTGTTTCATTTCAATCTGTTTGAGTAAACCGTAAGCAATATAACTAAATAGAAACATAGTACAAGTACACTCACTAGTTTGTATTGCAAGATAAAGTACTGGTAACATATAACATTTTAACATTTAAGTATGGTTGTAATAAATTAAAGATACATAACTGCGAGTTTGATATATTCTATTAGACTAATGGTTGTCCAATGGACAGTGAAAGAACTTTAAAATAACGCACAATGATAACTACTAGAAATAATCCGGCAACTTTTATTTTTTCTTGAAGAACAAATAATGGTAAAAGGTGTACAAATAAGTTTCCGCCGCTTTCTATCAAAAATAGGAATTTATTGTGAAAGAACAGTACACTACGTTTTATTCAAAGTATTGTCCATCACTAGCCACTACTTTTTTCCATCTTTCTGGCAGCATTCGGATACCATGTCGAAAGAACACTTCATCTTTTAAGACTATCCACGAATCGACCCGATTTTTGACGACGCGCTTTTGGTAAAGCGCTGCTCAGAAAGGCCATGTACATGTGGGAACATGTGATAATCGGAAGTGGAAGTGACTTCGGAAACAAATCAACTTTTTCAAGAGATGTGATGCGGCTATCAATCAGGTGATGTTACAGGCATAGAGATGAAAATCCGAAGGGGCTAAGTCTGGAAAATACGTCGGGTATGCTGAGATCTGCCAGCCAAGTCTCTGATTATTTCGATAGTCCCTTTTGCTATAGATGGCCGTGCGTTGTCCTGAAGCAAAATGACTTCCCGTCTTTCCTAGCAAGTATAAGGCCTTTTTATGCTAGAGCATTACTAGTCAGCAGTAACCGTCTGCGATTGGAGCAGCTCATAATGCACGGTGTCTAGCTGATCCCGCAATATACAACATCCAACACCTTTTTAACGTGGAAATTTGATTAATAGAGGGCCGGAATTAAGCTACGATATCCACCTCTTTGGATTTTTTCCTCCTTTTATCACATGTCACAACCTTATGCAGGAAGATATTTTTCTTGAAGCGGGAGAGCAATGGCACAACATGAAAGGGTCTACTCTTATTCTCAACGGTGAGTTCATAGGGGATCAAATGCTTTTGCTTTTTGAATTTTCCCTAAATTGTATAAATGTTTAGAAATGGTTTGCGGTGTAACTCCGAGTTAATATCCGAGCCCTAGCGGTGTACAACATGTTTTTTTTCCTGTAATTCGAATTCTTCATACTCCACATTTTTGCATGTCGCCGATTTTTTGCGTTATTTAACTCATAATTTCCAATTTGGAATTGCCGATATCAGTTCTTACCATTACTCTACGAAAAAGCATTAACTTAATATTTTTTTTTAGATGAAAGGCGAAAAACATAAAAGATGTTTTCCACAAATTAATAAAGTCACGTTTAAAAAAAATATTCGTTTCCGGTGAATCACCTTGTATTTCCAGATTCGGTAAGTCGAAAATGTGGGAAAAAACTTCAATGTCTATAACATCAAAACCACCAAGTGTTTTTTGTATTTGGGATTCGATATTTACCTGATATGTAGCGACAGTATATAGAATATAGAAAACTAAGGAAGATGGTTTCAAAGATTAATTTTCATTATTAATAAATACATACTAAATGCAGTCAAACAAGGTACCGTATAAACAAACATAAACCGACCATTTTTTGGGAACGTGCAGACGTTTCGCCAAGGTCACACTTGGCATTCCCCGTGAGTGTCTGAAGACTGAAAACTAAGGAACGGTTTCCTTAGCTTTCAGTTTTCAGACACTCATTGAGAATGTCAAGTGTTACCTTAGCGAAACGTCTGCACGTTCCCAACACACGGGACACAAACGATCGGATGTACTCCCAGACTAATACTCATATATATATATATATATATATATATATATATATATATATATATATATATATATATATATATATATATATATATATATATATATATATATACAGTTGTACAGTTATACATACATATAAGTACAGTTGGAGGCGTTTGTTGTTGTTAGCCTTCCTTTGCGCCCATACTGATTTCATTCTTTTACTATGAGTTTTGTTTCTTTCGTTGAGATCAAGTTGTTACGGTCTTCTTACATTTTTCTCTCTGGCCAATCTCCCAAACGTTAACTTTGTGTCTGAAACAGTTTCTGTCCTGAATTTCACTTTGTGTAATATTTGCTAATCTTAGTCCTCATTAATTGCAGCAATCCATTTAATTGCTTCTATTTTAGCTTTACTCCTATTTTCATAAAATTCAACTATTTGTCTAGTTAGCCCACTCGGATTCATTCGTTTTATGTGTCCGTAAAACTTAAGTCTCCTTTACTCATATCTCTATGTATATCTGTATATTGTTTGATTTCTTGTTTTTCTCGTGTCGGTATTTTGTGCTATTCATTTGTTTGGGGCCTAAGATTTTTATTATGATTTTTCTTTCTTTCTTTTCAATCTCCTCGATGTCCTTCTTTCTATCAAAATCAGCGTTTCTGTGCCATATAGACATTTTGGCTTAATAACTGTGTTGTAATATCTCAGTTTTGTGTTTTTAGAAATCCATTTTTGTTGTAAATATTTTGTGTAAGTCTCAATGCATTGAATCACCTTGTATTTCCAGATTCCTAGGTCATAGTCTTAGAAGAGAGAAAGGAAACGAAAATGTCTTGATAAATAATATTTTACGAATTTCTCAAAACATCGGTTCTGTTCGCACGTAGCAGCAGTAATTATCTATTATCTATCATCTACCATATGTTAGATATTTGTCAGAAATTTTAAGTGTATTTTCAATAATACAGGACAAGAATTGATGAACACTAATTCTATTTAATTTGTTTTATATATTTATTAATCTTATTGGCATCTTTGTACTATAATACGCATTTATTGTTATTTAACACAAGTTTAAAAAAAAAATAATTTGAACTTCTCCGCCATACTTTTTAGAATTCAATATTAAAATATGTGAAAGGCTTAAATCCTGATTAAAATCCAATTGAAATTCAATACCAGTATTTATTTTAAAAATCTTTTTCATATTTTTGCTTCGTTAATAAAATCAAACAAGGTCAGGACTGAGACGAGAACGACGGTTCAACAGGATGGGGTGAAACCCAGAAGAAAAACCAACTTTCAAAACGTAATAAGCAATATTTTCTTGGCGGTTCTTTTCAGTAGTATCAAAAAATAAAAGGCCTTTGATTGGATTGAAACTTTCTTAAAATAAATCCAAGACAGATTTGGCAAAATACGAAATTTTATTTCGCGTGATTTTGGAACATTACCAGATCTATAGGGTTCTCACGTACGCGGGCTCGATTTTTCTTTGAGCAATTGAAAAATTCTATCGGCGACGTTGACTGCTCATGGCTATTTTCTTTTTTTGTTTGAAAACGTCGTAAAAATTGCCAAATCATTTCTAGTCTGAGGTGAAAATTTGGTAAATCATTACTTTTTAAAGTAAATTGTGGCAAATAATGATTAGTATTTCTTAAAGGTTACAAATTACGATATTTGTTAGTTGGTCTACAACTGTTAATAACGATATCAGCGATATCTAAGAAATAAATACGAAACCGACATAGACTTATTAGAAGCAGATATATAGGGTGATTTTTTTAGTACCTCCAAATTTAAAAATTGAAATAAAACAACAACCAAATTAGATGTCTTAAAACTATTTACTTTATGTGAACTAACATTCAGTGGCATTAATGTTTGAAAACAATTTCAAACAAATGTCCGCTGCTGCTACTTCTGAAAAAGCGCATTCTATAAATGCAATTTCCGACCACTTTTTCAAGCAATTGGGGTCGTATGTCCGCAATTGTCAGAGTTATGTTGGCTTCCAAAGCGTCACTAGTTGCTGGTTTATCGGCATAAATCAATAATTTAATATATCCCCAAAGAAAATAATCTAAATGTATTAAACCACATAACCTTGGTGGCCAGTTAACAGGTCCGTTTCTCGAAATTATTTTCTCACCGAACAGTTCCCTCAATAAATCGATTGCTGCGTTGGCTGTATGACATGTGGAGCCGTCCTGTTGGAACCACATCTGGTGATATTTTCTATGGAGCGCACAGTTTTTTGTCTTGTTTTTGTTTTAATATCGAGTAGCATGAAATACGTTTGGAATTTGTCGATAATTCGGCGAATACATCACGAAGTTCAAATTCACGAAGTGCTCTATAAGACTGTCGCACAGAACACTGATTCTGATAATAAATTTCGAGAATTTGCAAGCGTTACTCTCATGTTAAATGTTCCATGATGATTTTCCAGACTATTGAAACACATATTTACAGAGCTGCACGAAAAATCGCAGTTCGTTTGACAGTGGCCTCATAGGAAGTTGGGACACACTAAAAAATCACTTTTTATGTATACAGGAACTTTTTTTGTTGCATGATATGTATACAAATATTATAACATTGTAAATTAAAACGTAGCCATTAGTAGTTCATTATTTTTGTAATAAATTTGAACAATTTGTATACTCTGTGAGACTGTATATCTTTTCATGATGATTTGCCAAACAATACTAAACACAAATATCAATTCTAGCAGAAATAAGAATACAAATGACTGCTATGACGTTTTACAAAAATATATAATACTATTTTGATAATCCTTTACAACTGTAACTTATCAATGCACATATAGTTGAGATTTTCTTCTCAACAACCAGTGCTTTTTTCTATTTCAAGTCTAGTTCTTATATTTTTTCTTCATATGTTTTTTCTATCTTCTTTCCGAATATCTGAATTTATTCCCAGAAATTTTGCAGTGTTGGTATATGGGATCGTAATATCTTTCAATATTACTTGATATTCTTCCGCGTTTTTGTAAGCAAAACTGATAAACGATGATTTGCTCATTTCGTTTATCCTTTAGTCCATCCACTTACATTATTATACACCTGTTGAAGTTTGGCTGCGGTTTCTATGAAGTCATTTCCTACTGCTAGGATAACTAACAACAGTCGCCAGCGTAGGTGGTAAATGTGACACTTTCATTTTGTGCTATATTACGTGTACGAATTGATATTATAAATACGAATTTTTTACCGAATCGGAGTTACATATCGTTCTAGAACTACCCACGGACCTTACGAAAATTAATTGGAGTTATCTGAGTTTAAGATCGAGCACAATTCTGATCTAAGAATGTATTACTGCCTGGGACTTCTTTCGACGCCTAGCAGTCTTTTTCTTGTTAAAGTCCAATTTCCCTATATCTGTTGTTCAATACATTGAACATGTTTTGTAATTCATATAGACCGGTGCTGAATAATAATATAGCATGAGCAAAATATAAATAACTGAGTTGAACACCATCCATTTGTATTCCTTTAGTCAACCGGTCCACCTTGTGGAATATATCCTCCCATATGGTGATACATAATTTTGGATATTGTGTCTCCCTGTCGTACTCCTCCTCTGATAGGTATTCATCAGAGCTATGAATTTACAGCTATGAATTTTAGCTTTGTAGGGAATTTAGTACTGCACATATTTCCACTGAATCGAATAAAACGAATCTATTATACTACTATCAATATTAATGTTATGTAAAGTTTTATGTTGTATTCATTCGATCGCTTAATTGTATTTTACATGGCTTGTAAGTGATCACATGTACTAAATCCAGTTTCCATCCATCTAAAGCCCAGTTTCCATCCATCTAAAAAACTGGTAGAAGTCGATTTTTTGGCTCAGTCATAATAAGAAAACAATGTATGAATTGGTGACAGGAGACTTATGGATCTATAGTGCTCAAGAATCTTGATGTCTGCTACCTTATGAACATTTGAACATTTCTTGAATTTAATTCTTCTATTGGAACCTTCGGTGTGAAACACTAATCTCGAAGAGATTTACCACTAAATATGAATTCACTTTTTTAAAACTTCTCGACGCACGTTTTGCTAACATCACAAGGAGATAATTTAATATAATTCTAAAACTAAACTATGTTCTATTTATATGATAACCCTACCTAATGAAACGTGTAAAAATCATTCAAGTTGACTGAACAAAATAGGTCTTTTATCCCGGTTCATGATTTTCTTACATTTTTCTATTTGAATGCTTTCATATGCATTCAAAATCTTATTATTATTTACACTTTTAACCAGTCCTAAATTACTAATATCTATATTGTGGTCATGTTCGATTGCATGTTGAGTAACACAAGATTTTTTATTTCTCCAATATCTAATGTGGGCAATGTGTTCTTTATATCTCGTTTATATGGATATTTTTGTTTGTCCAATGGTCAAAATATGCCAAATGTTTCTAGAATTATCAAGCGTCTGCAAGAGAAGGATTGTTTTCATTTAAAAGCTGATAAGGGAAATTAGGTGGTAGTACAAGTGTGGACAAATCGGATTACTTTGAATGCGTTGAAAAATTAATTCAAGACGGTCGGTAGGAATCCATCGTCAAAAATCTTGTAACAGCCTTATTTCTCCTTCTCTGAAAAGCAAACTGCATATTTCTAATCCAAAAGTGCCAAGATTATGAGAGTGCATGCTCTACCAAAAATTCATAAACCAGAAAAATCATTGTGACCAATTGTATCAGTCACTGATTCTCCAACATACAACTTAGCAAAATGGTTAACGAAGGAATTTGTCTGTGTTTTTTGTTTGAAATCTACTAAACCAACTACCTTCCTGTTCTGGGAGATAAATTCAACAAAATTCATAGATAAAGTCCAAAACATACATCTACAGGAAGGTGAGGTCTTGGTTTCCATTGACATATTATCGTTTATTCCGAGTGTCCCGAGTGTCACATACCTTGAATTACTTGAGGGAGTTTAATAACAAGATTAATTCTGAGTAAATCTTAAATATATTATGTATGAAGCAAAATTGTTTTCAGCTTAATAACAGGTTTTACGAACATCAAGAAGAAACGGCAATGGGCAATCCTCTGTCACCATTCTTAGCCAACTTATACAAAAAGCCAACTTACAAAAAACACAATCACTTCGAGATACATTCCTAACGATTCGAATCGCAGCTTCCAAAATAAAAAGGCTAGTTTAAGTTTTATGGTAAATAGATTAATCAATTTTCCTTTACATAAAGATAATTATAACAAAAAATTAAAATTAATTAGGGAGGTATCCGAAGTGAACGATTCTAATAAGAATATTGTAGATAATTTATTAGAAAACATAAGTTTAGAAAATTATTGAAATAATCTTTGACTTTTCAAAATTATCAGAACAAAAATAAGTTTATGGTAATATCATTTGATGCCCAATTAACACGAGGGCTAGACAAAATGTTGAAAAAAGTGAACATTCAAGTTGAGTACAAACCCTTTAATAAATTAAAAACAGTCCTAGGTAATCCAAAAGATAAAGTAGATCAACATTTTTGGGGGATTTACGAAATTAGTTATTAATACTTTGATATTAATATAAAGAACGAGAATAAAGAACACATTACCCACGTTAGATATTGGAGAAATGAAGAATCTTGTGTTGCCCAACATGCAATCGAAGATGCAATTAATGTTGCCCAATTTAAGACCCAATTTAAAAGTGTAAATAACAAAAGGGCTTTGGATGCATTTGAAAGCGCTCAGAAAAAAAAATGTAAGAAAATCATGAACCGAGATAAAAGAGCAATTCCGTTCAGTCAACTTTTTCAATTATTAATGTAAGGCTCACTAAACTTCACGGTTCCTGATTTTTACACGCTTCATTCGGTAGTGTTATCATATACATATAACATAGTTTAGTTTTAGAATTAGATTAAACAATCTCTTGATGATGGCTCGAATGGCTAGCAAAACGTGCATTAAAAAAGTGATTTGGTGTTTTGTGGTAAATCTCTTCGTGTTTAGTATTTCTTGAATTAGTTACAATATTTGGCAAATTATACATACCATACACTAATTGACATATCGCGCTCAAACTTCACATGTACGTCACATACGTTTGTACCACCTTAAGAAAAAAAATACCGATTAATAAAGCGCGCGGTTTAAATGATTTATTCTCGGTCAATTTTGATTACATGGTATGTGACAGAAGATAAATAAATACCAGAAATATCAAATTGGTCCAATCAGCTAGTAAACCAATACGAATTCAACAGAATAGAAAGCAGAAGGTCACAAGAAGAACCAACTTTCAAAACGTAATTCGCAATATTTTGCGGCGATTCTTTAGGGTCGTGCTAAAGAATAAAAGGTTTTTGATTGAATCGAAACTTTCTTAAAATAAATCTGAAACAGATTTGGCAAAATAAGAAATTTTTATTTCGCGTGCCTTTACAACGTTACGAGATCTATAGGGTTTTCACGTACGTGACCTCGATTTTTCTTTCAGCCATTAAAAAATTCTGCAGGCGACATCGACTGCTCGAATTGCTTTTTTTTTTTGGTAAAAATTGTAAATTAATTTCCAATTTGATGTGGGAATTTAGTAAATCATTATTCCTTTTGAGAGTAAATTGTCGTCCATTCAGACCCAAAATTGTAAAAACTTACAAACATTTTTAGTCGGCTTAAATGGGAAAAATTGTACAGAATGGTGGCATATATCTTTTTATTTTTTTGTGAAATCATAGTGGAAGTAATACTGATGATCAAACAGTTGAACAAATTGTTCAAGCTGCTCGATTGTATACCATAGCCTTTTATAAATGAAATGTTTATTATTAAAACGAAAAAAAGATATCCAATATGTATTAGATTAGCTATATGGAAAAATATTCTTCTTGAAGACTCATTATTACTTTTACCAAAATAATTAAAATATATAGAAATAAAGAGCAAATATGAAGAAGAAATAAGGAATGAAATAGAACAGCATGAGGATAGGATAACACACAAATAAAAAGGGAGCAGACTAAGGACATACTAGATAAGTTGAACAACAAAAGACCCATATCAGAACCAAATATAGCAATAAGAAATGGATTGGCTTGACGGGGATATATTAAACCATTAGAGAACAAAAAGATAAAAAGAGACGTTGAAGAATAATAATAGACAATAAATAGGCTCTGTACGACGAAAAAGAGATATACCTGGTGAAAAAGAAAAATCAAGGATTGAAGAAACATTAAAAAAAAAATAAGGCCAAAATATAGGAAAGGGATATCAAACTAGCAACATTTACGTCAAAGCAGAAGTAATGCTTTTGTGCGATCAAGAAGGAACAATGCAAATATATTATAAAAACATTATTTCCATTAACTGTTGAATGGGATAAAAAAGTATCAGGTAGAATTAAAGGTAAAATTAATTTTTGTGAAAATGAATGCTTTATTTAACGCATACCATGTCGAAAGAAGCGTTTATTTTAACGCATTTCAGCGTTTCCAAGTAGATTTTGACCGCTTTTGCAACCTGTGGCCGAGCGTTGTCATGCTGCAACATTACTTTGTCGTTTCTCTCCGCATATTGCTGCCGTTTTTCATTCAATGCTCAGCTCAAATGTATCAATTGTAGTCGATAGCGATCTTCCGTGATGGTTTGCTAGTTGATCCCACCAAATAAAGAGCATGAGTTTGGAATTATGGATATTCGGCTTTGCCGTCGATGTTGACGCATGGCCGGACTTGCTCCACAATCTTCTATGCTTCGGGATACCGTAGTGCATCCAATTTCATTATCAATCACGATACGAGGCAAAAAAACCTTTCCTTTTCTGTCGTTGGAGCAGCTGTTCAAACGTGAAAAAACGTTGGTCGACGTCTCTCGGCTTCAATTCGTATGGCACCCAATTTCCTTGCTTTAAAATCAGTCCTAAAGCTTTTAAACCTTTGGTAACTGTTGTGTGATCATCTCCTACTGATTCAGCAAGTTCACTTGGCATCTGACATGGTTCTTCATCGAGTAATGCTTCCAATTCTTCGTCTTCAAACTTTTCCGGTGCGCTAGAGCGTTCTTTATCTTCAACATCAAAATCATTATTTTTAAAACGTTTAAACTATTCTCTGCGTGCTGTTTCCGACAGATCATGGTTGCCGTACGTCTCCTCAAGAATTCCATTTGCTGTATCTGTAGATTTTTTTTTTCAAGTAATGCAGTAAAATTCCTCCCAAATACTCTTTTTTTCAGAATATGCTCTTTTTTCTTTCGAAATTCGATATGTTTAACGCTATGAAAAAATATGTTGTTTACATTTCGGTGAAATAACATATATTGTCACTTCATGCCTAATGGTGGAGCTTCACGATGAAGTGCTGTAGTATTGCCCGATGCAAAAAGGCTAAGATAATACCATCTGTCCGGAAACAGCGAGAACTTATTCAAGTCCCATATATATTGTCGAAAGCGATGAAAAAGTAAAAATATATTCAAAAACCTCAAAAATAACAAGAAATCGGGTGAAGCAGAACAGCTAGCAAAAAAAACATAATCCACTGGGGGAAAGAAGAATCATTAATTATCAATGTTTGGCCTTTGCCTTTGCAAGTCACAAAAATACTTGGAAAAAATAACTTAAAGAAAATAGAAGCAAAAGCAAAACATTCTGGATTGCATATAAACGAAAATAAAACAATATACATGATGATGGGATACACGTAAGAACAAATAAAAAACCAAACCAAACCAAACCAAACAGTTGATGTATACAAGAAATCAATAAAAACAATTTGAAAATGGAATAGATTTAGCAATAGATAAAATGGGTAAAGAAAAGTTGAAATAAAAAAAGTGAAAACAAGAATTGCAAAAGAGAAAAAGTAGAGTATTTGAGAACCATAGTGAAATCAAAATATGTATCGAGGAAGACAAAGGTAATAATTTATATAATGATGATCAGACCTATAATGATATATGACAGTGGTATTAAAGAATGGAAATAAATAAATGGCGAAAAGGTATGAATGGAAGATAGTAACAATAATTTACGGAGGGAAACATACCGAACATACCGAAGAAGGTTAGATGAGAAGAACAAATGAAGAAGGTAAAGAGCTTTATATGAAACCGAATATCATCGCCTACACCAAGGTACAAATAATAAAATGGCAGGAATATGTCAAACCACTTGGAAGAGAGAGAGTGTCAAAATTAACCCTCTGTCGATAGAAGAAATAAGCATCTAAATGGGGAAGGATGATATATATATATATATATATATATATATATATATATATATATATATATATATATATATATATATATATATATATATATATATATATATATATATATATATTTAAATATATATATATATATATATATATAATATATATATATATATATATATATATATATATATATATATATATATATATATATATATATATATATATATATATATATATGATATATATATATATCATGCCTAGCCTTCGCAGACGACCGCAGACGACCATACTCGCAGACAATGAAAAAAAGGGCAACCAAACAAATCGAAGTCCTCAAGGAATGTGCAGAGAAAGTTGGCCTACAAATATCCTTTCAAAAAACCGAATTCTTCTGCTCAAAATTAAATGTCCAAAATTTGAACACCAAATGCGGCATAATAAATAGGGTCACTCACTTCAAATACCTGGACGAGATCCTCGAACCCACAGGAGCAGAGAAGATAGCACAGAAGACTCGATTGCAGAAGATGAAGAGGGCATAAGGCAAGACACACAATATCTACAATAAGAAATGCCTATTCACACATGCAAACATAAGACACTACAACACAGTAATCAAACCAGAGGTGCAATATGTAAGCGAGACACACTCCATACAAAAAGCGGCATAGAAACATACTAAAAGAAGAACGCAACATTCTGAGGAAAATTCTCGGCCCAAAACTGACAGAGGAAGGATACAGACTACATTCTAGAAAGACCACAGAGAGAATGTCCAACATAGCGGCGGACCTAAGAAAAAGAAGGTTGAAATTCTATGGATATATCAGTAGACTCCCACCGACAAGACTCACCAACAGAATTCTTATATACATATAAGAAGTCAAGTCAACAGTACCATGCATCGCACAAGTCAGAGCTGATCTGGCAAAGGCACAGATGAGTCTGACAGAGATTGAGGATAGAGGAACGTACAGACACAAAGTATATATGTGGAAAGTTGCATCAAAGAGCGAATTTTCGAGGAGATCAGGAACAAAGTGGACGGAGGAGAGAAAGAGAATCCACGGAGAAAGGATGAGAGAGGTGTGGAGGATCAGAAAGAACACTCGAAAATGAGTCAGGATGAATTGCATGATCCAACCGTGTCTATACGCACCTAATAATATATATATATATATATATATATATATATATATATATATATATATATATATATATATATATATATAAACTCAAATCTATCATTGCCTCTATCTTTTTGTCAGTGAGTGTATACTGACTAATCTTATAAATATATAAATTATCTGATATATTAATTATTACATCAAAAATACTTAGTGATATAAAAAGATGACAGAATATTTTGGCCGGATTACCAGATTAAGAAATAATATACGTTTATATTTTCTCGAAATATTCCTGAATAAATATTGCAAAAAAGCATGTCGGCTTTCGTTAGCTCCTTCGTTGTGTAATTCTTCCGCCTCTTACGCGCTCCACTAAAATGGTAGAACGTGAAGAAAGAACACCTAAACCACATATACGTGCCAACTTTAATCCCGATTAACGCTCGAACCTCTGCTAATTTCTCCGATGAGCGATTCCAGTTTTCTGTTGTCTCCCCCTCGCACACCCTTTCATCATTTTGTCACGCCCCACATCTGGATTCTAGGGTTTATGAAACCTCTTAGAGCCGCGTGAAGTAGACGCATTCCGACACCGCCTGATAAAGCCGCAGGATCATAAAACGGAAAATTCGGAGCGGCAGTAAATTTCGCGCCAGCCTAAGAGGGGGCGCTCCTTTCATAAACCATATTGATGGCTGAGCTGTTCTTTAATTTCGGTCGGCCATTTGTTTTACGTCACATTACTTATTGGTTTTTTCCTGACAATTTGTCATTTTTGCATCAGAGGCGGAAATTTAATGATTTTATAGATTATTTATTACCTATTCTACCTGTACGTTATGTTGAACTTTTATATCTGTTTTATCGGACATATTTTCTACAAAGCTGCGAATTCTTCTTGATGTTTCCTTTATTATAAACGGTTGTACAGTAAGAGTGTCAGAACATTAAAATGAGGCATTGTGATAACTACAAGTGATAATCCGGCAACTTTTATTTAATTTTGGAGAAAATAATGCCGTTCAAATGTCCCCTCAGGATTAATCTAGTGAAATGTATTGTGTTAGGATATAGGAATATATTAAGAAAATATCTTTGACTAGAAATGATCAATATGTTTATAAAGAATATTTTTTCAACAAGACGATTCGATTTCTCGCGAGACAATGGATTTATTGCAAGAAAGTGCCATAGACGCGTTATTTCGCGAGATGGTAATGTTAACTGGCCATTAAGATCGTGCGATCTCATGGCCTTGGATTTTTTTGAGGGTAGTGAAATAAACCCCAAACAATTTTTGACATTAAATGAAACATTTAGGTCACCTGGGCAAGTTTAATGCTCAGCACACCAGCTTGATCAGAGTAATATTTAAGAGCGAGGAACAAGTGAGGGCTATTGTTCGTAATGCTTTTACAAAGAAGGGAGATTCTAGATTCAATAGAGTATTTTTTACATATGACAGGACATCGCGGACAAAGCGTCATGCGGAAGGTGATGATCGTTATTTCTTAAAATATATTAGATGATGTCCAACAATAATTAGAGAAGGAAATGAGTCAAACTAACACTGCTCAACAGTATCAAATCAGTGATAGAAAAAAACATTTCTAGAATTTGCAGAATGTACGAGGTCTGAATACAAAGTGCATTCAGTTCTATTCATCGACCTCCAGTGTGAGTTTGACAGTGGCTATAACTGAAAAGTAGCTTAAGAATGATGTCTACCGGTCGGATAGAAGGTTGAATCGGATAATTCTATCTTGTGAAAGTGGAACGATTTTAACTTAGGTCGGATTTTAAGTCTCAGAGACTTGATTTATCAGTCTGATTCAATTTTTTATTATATATTTTGATTAATTCAATATTTGTTTTAGCAGTTTACATTCCACCTACATTATCTGCATATTTGTTTAGTGAGTTGTTTTAGGAATTTGCCGAATTAGAGTGCATGTATGGCAACAGAGTTTTGTTCGTTGGTGATTTTAATATGTCGGATTTTACAGTGTGAGTTTGACAGTGGCTATAACTGAAAAGTAGCTTAAGAATGATGTCTACCGGTCGGATAGAAGGTTGAATCGGATAATTCTATCTTGTGAAAGTGGAACGATTTTAACTTAGGTCGGATTTTAAGTCTCAGAGACTTGATTTATCAGTCTGATTCAATTTTTTATTATATATTTTGATTAATTCAATATTTGTTTTAGCAGTTTACATTCCACCTACATTATCTGCATATTTGTTTAGTGAGTTGTTTTAGGAATTTGCCGAATTAGAGTGCATGTATGGCAACAGAGTTTTGTTCGTTGGTGATTTTAATATGTCGGATTTTGGAGATAATAGTAAAGTGAGTATGAGGAAACAGAGTTTGATGACATTCCAGTCATATTTTGGCTATAATTGTTCTAGTCGCTTACCTGACTTGGTTTTCTGTAATGATAATTGTTGGGTTTTGCATAATAATGCCCCGATGGTTGATGAGGATATCTACCACCTATCGCTTATTATAGTTAATAATATGCCAACTAAGATTTTTTGAATAATAGGCATATAAAAAGTTACAACTTAAAAAAAGGCAATTACGTGGATATGTATGAATGTTTTCTCAGTTTAAGAAGTTTTGGACGATTGTAATAATATTGATGCTATTATTGATAAATTTTATAAAGAACTATACCAGATATTTGATTCTTATGTTCCACTTTACAATGATTTTAAGAGGAATATTCTAAGTGGTATACCACTGAAATAATCATTAACATTACATTAAAGTCACGATATTAAATGAAATATAAAGAAACACTCTTGAATGTTTATTTATTGAAGTACAAGGTATAAAGAAAAGTTATTAAGTTGCAAATTGAGATTGCATATAAAATTTATTTACAAAATATTCAGAACTATATTTCGAATGATTTTGGAGTGTTTTGGTCGTATATTAATAGTAAAAGTAACTTAATTAGAATACCGGGTACCATCCTACCCGTATAATGATGACAATTTTTTTCACACTCTAAATTCCATTATGAATTCTTTTGCGAGTTTTTTTCACTAGTCTTTATGATACTGCTACTGGTCATTTAAGGAGAAGGGTGAGTGATTCTTGTTTTGCTGATTAATACATAGCTGCAATAAAAGCCGGTTATTAAATTACTTGGAAATTTCCGAAATTAAAAAACCATTTACGATGGTAAAAACATAAATACCCAGCTAGACTCGAAAATATCCCTATTATTAAAACTGTCATAAATTTAAGGAGCATTCTAAAAATAAAAATCTAACCTCCATTAGAATATGAAACTATGAAACTTTAGTTCAGTTTATACAGTCTCTTGTTCTTAATAAATACCAAGTGTTTTAATCATTATCATTGTTATTATGTTTCAACAAGAGACAACCGCGCAATCAATCGAAACTATCAATAATAACATACACACATCATAGATAAGACACGATACATTTTAGCCACAATGGTTGTTGAAAATACCAGAGATAAGAATATTAAGAAAAATTTCAGGAAATATATGGAGGGATCGAACTAGAAGTGACAATATAATTAAAGAAATGTAACCTGGAAGAGACACTGAATATAAACAATACGCATAAGTGCACACTAAATAGAAAAAGAGAATTCAACATTCACATGCGTAGAATAACAAACAATAACTACATAAATGGTGGAGTTACGATATAACGCAAGGGCTTAGATCAATCAAATAACAGATAGAATTTTCTAAAAAGGAAGAAAAAAAAGAAGTGAACAATCTCGATGGGTAATTCAAAGTTATTTCAACGCCGTTTATTCAGAATGCACGTGTTGATATGAAGAGACAAACATTATAAGAACCAGAAGACTGCTACAGGTTAAAATCAATAAACTATGATGGAAACAAGGCAGATTTTACAAACTTAAGTACAAAGATGACAATTCGTGAGTCACCTTCGAAATTATTTATCTTATTATTGGGCTGATGCAAAAGTTCGTCCCATTTTAATAATAAAGGTGAAGAAAAATTATATTTACTAAAAATTACATTTAATTAAAATACTATGTGCCATTCTGTTCGAAGATCTTTCTCCATCTTTCTGGCAGTTGTATTATCCCGAGCTTATACAAGTTCTGACGCTAAAGAACTGATCCAGGTGACTTTTCGCTTTAATTCTGGTCAATTGCTTGCTTTAATTGTAAATAGTATTTCTTCAAATTAATGCTCCGGTAATAGCTCATAATAAACGATTCCCTTCCAGTCCTATTAAATACATAGCATCACCTTGTTCAGATGTAAACTGACTTTTGCGTTGCTTGAAAAGGCACTCATCAATTTTTCATCACCATTAACCATCCGTTTTAAAAATGGATCCATTTTGTTGCGGTTCTATATAGAATAGTAAGCAGGAATGCGGCCTATCAAATTTTTCCCCGTTAACTAATGTGGCCCCCATACATCAGCCTTGCTAACCATTACAAGTTGACGTAATCGTCTTGACACCACTGACTGATAGATTCCAAGAATTTCCTCGATCTCTCGAGTTGTTCTATGCTGATTACCTTCAATATATGATAATACTATGTTACCATCTGCCTCGTTCGGTCATCTAGAGCGTGGTGCACCGCTGAGATTCAAATTGTTTTCACGAAATGTTCTGAAACACTTACGGCGCCATCACCATATACTGCATATGTCTTTTCTTGCATTTGAGAAGTATTCTTGTCTTTTCGGAAATAAAAAAGAATAATATGTCGAAAATACTTCTCATTTTCTGCATTTCAATAAAATTGAAAACAATATACCGGGACAGACTTTTGTACAGGTCTTTTAAATTGAGCGGTTTTTTTAATTCTTGAATAAAATGCAGGTGGCGTTGTATTTGCCTAGGCTAGTTTCATTTCAGAAGTGTAATTTATAACATTTATAAAAATGGAGCCGAACACAATACAACAACGCGTTAAAATTGTTGAATTATATTATGGAAATGGACGTTCAGTGAAAAATAATTTTAAAAAATTACGTAATATTTACGGTTTGCGTTGGTCGTTATTATTACAGTGGTCGTTCACAAGAGCATATTGATTTGGTACGTGAAAGTGTTGCTGAAGATCCAAACATTTCCTTTGGTCGACGTTCACAATAATTTGGACCCAGTGAATTCACAACATGGCGTATTTTTCGAAAGGATTTAGTTCTGAAGGAATAAAAGGTTCAAATAATACCGGAACTAAAGCAACGGGGTCATTCAAAACGTCGTGCATTTGTCAATTGAATCATCAAAGAACAAACAGATGATTTTTTTTCAAAAAATCATCTTTTCATATGAAGCACGTTTTGAATTGGTGACTATGTTAATAAACAAAATTGCCGCATTTGCGGCCTTTACATCCTAAATGAGTCACGGTTTGGAGTACATTAAGGTCAGGAGGTGTAACTGGGTCGTGTTTATTTTAGAATAGTGCTGGTGAAGCTGTAACTGTGAATGGTGTTCGATATCGTGAGATAATAACTGAATTTTTATGGGCTGAATTAAATAATATTGATCCGGAGGATATGTGGTTTAAACAGGATGGCGCTACACTTCATTCTGCTAATGAAACAATTGGTTTATTGACAGAAAAATTTCCTGGACGAGTTTTCCTGGAAAAATGTTCTGGTTATGTCAAAATGTCATCCAAAATGTTTACTAAAGAGTAGACGTCATACACTTTAAATGTCATACACTGTGTTGCAATTATCTATAAAAAGTTTTTTGAAATAAATGGATATTCTGTGTTTTATTCCAGAATTTAAAAAATCACTTAATTTGAAAGACCCTTTATCAACCCTATACATAACACATAACAACCTTACTAATCATAGTGTACGATAAATAAGCAAATCAGAATATTTTTTGATTTACAAAAAGGGTTTAGCTGGCTTACGAAGTAATTACTACATAAACCATGATAATGTATGTCCATTAGTGATGTAGCATTTTATGGAGTAGGGCAAATCACTCAGACTGAAATTAACAAGCTGAAAGGCCTGTATTTAAATAAACAATGACACAACGATCCATTCTATTTATCTTTATTCGGGTCAGTCTACATTCACAACAAACTTCCCGGCTAATTAACGCATGTTACATCCAACTTTGTAAATAAGTGTTTCCCATGACGCTCTGTCTGTTTGCATTGTCCGACTAACTGTTCCGCAATTCCCCAATGTAACAATTAATTGAAGGCTTAAATAACGTTAGCATATATAACAAAAATGCAGATATGGACGCTTGGGAAAAAATATTTTTAGCAAATATGCGATTTAATAATTTTTCATACTGGCCTATAGAGGGTGTGGCTGAGAAACGAGTGATTATAAAAACTGAGCCATGAATCGAAATACTTTATAAAACTATTTAAAAAATGTAACATTACGATAATTTTTTTTAAACATCGAAAATGGCCTTCGCCTCTTTATAAATAAGCGTTTAGTCTTAATCATAACATCGGTCAATAAGTTCCTGGCCTGACAAATAAAACACACTTGTTTTTGCAAATTTCAACTTGATTCATCAATATATTCTCTTTGAAGAGCAATATAATCATTTCAATGCTTTTCTAACATTTCTACACCTTTTTTATAGAACGATTTATCTTTGCCTTCAGAATATCCTTCAGTTTCGGCCCTCTTCATTGAAGCGAATTTTTTTTTCCAGCGAGCATTCTTTTGAGGTCTGAGAACAGGAGGTTATCGCTATGGGGCACATCTGAAGAATACGGTGGATGAGGAAGTAATTCGAAGTGCAATTCATATAACTTAGACATCGTTGCCAACGATTTGTAACACGGTGTATTGTCTTGGTCAAACAGCACTTTTTTGTTCATTTGGAGGATGCACAGACTGCTGTCCACTCAGCTGACTGTCGTTTTACTCCGGAGTGTAATGATGGATCCATGTTTCATCCATTGTACCATACTGCATGAAAAAATCCTTTTTATTTCGCTTAAACAACTCCAAAAATTGCTCGGAATCATCAATACGTTGTTGTTTTTGCTCCGTTGTGACCAACGCATTACCTATTTCGATAGCAATTTGCGCATTCCCAAATGTTCATGCAAATAGTCTAAAACACTTCCTTTCGATATCTTCATTATATCAGCTATCTCCTGCAGCTTGATTTAACGGTTTTGCGAAATAATTTTGTGATTTTTTCTGATGTTGTCTGGTATAACCACCTCATTGGGACGTCCAGAGACGTTAGTTTTATCAATTATGGTTAATTTTCTTGGGACAGAGTCCGGATAATGTTTATCAAGCCATTGTTTTGTTTCAATGGTATTTTTCAAAAAGCAATGCTTAATCAACACAGGAAATTCTTTTATTTCACCGTTTTGAAAAATAACAACGTCACTTAAAGCACAACAACTCAAACTAGTAGACAAATTGTCATGATATTTTGACATATGACTTTAGAAGATTGGCACAATCGATTATTGGTCAGGATTTTGCATAATTGACGCCATCTAGATGTCAGACCGTTGGACTTTTTGACCGATGTGTTACATAACTCATTATACGGTGAAACATTTCTATCGGAATTAAGGTTAACGTTTGTTGGATTGTACATTTCAACACATGAGGGATCAACGTAGACCTTATTATTCACCTAATCCCGCAAATAAAGTGAAAACCTTGCTGGACAAGGTGTAAGCGTAGAGATCTGGAGACGACATAATTGGTATACAACTCTTTAATGGCTTTTATCGATATCCTACCAGTGTGAGCATATGCTTCATAGGATAGAGAGCCTATATCCATCTGTCCCGAATTCTTGAAATTCCTTAAATAAACGACAAATTGTCGTTTCATGAGGTACATAATGATTACGATATTTTGGTCTAACTTCAGGTCGAGTTGCAGTAATTGAACTAGTTTTTTAAGTAGCGTGATACTTGTCCTACGGTTCATAATAGGTAAACTAAATATATATCTAGTTAATTTGTGAATGCATATCACAACGGAATTAGTGTGTACAAACTGATTATACTAATTCAAAAGATTTTTTTTTGTATGAAATGAGTCGATAAAATCTTACCTGAATTGAAGTCATTAAATGGCTCAGACGAAACTTCTGCAACTTTTTAATATACACATATTTCAGTAAAATAAAAATGTAAGCAATCCTCGGTGTATACACTTTCTGAAATGGTAGTTTATGATTTCAATTAATAGCTTGAAAGAGTTGCTGTTTACTGTAGCAGTCCACTTAACTTAATAAAGTAAACGAGGCAAATCTATGAATACTCCAAATTTGGGCGTATTCCTAGTTGTCTTATTTGATCTAGAGCAACGAGGAAACTAATTTTGTAGTACTATAACGACAAACTTTTAACGAATATTTCTTCATTGCAACTTTAAATTGAAAACAAACTGCAAAACTGCATTACGCAATTCAGTTCAGCGATCGGCGTCGGCCAAACGACGAAACTTTCTATCGAGGCCAATTTCAGATTCCGGAGCTCAAAAACTTTCCGGTCCTTTTTTGCTCGCACTTTCCCGCACGATCTATTGATTTCCAGTTGCATTAGATCCGTTCCGACAGGTTCTGGAATTATAGGTCCGGAAGCTGATGAAATTTTATTTAATTTTCCATTCCGAACTTTTTCTCTTTTTCTTTTTTTTTTGTTCTTGAACCAACTGTGACAAAATCGGATCAATTGGATCAAAAGTTAGTTCAATATTCTCGGAGCTCCATACTCCTGATGTTAGGCAATCGTCTACTTTGTCAAATTAACCGATATTTTTACCAGGTGTTTTAAAACTAATAAATTTTACACAATTTTGTATTATGAATTACATGAAGTTGATAGTACGCAATAAACAAATTTAATGCTATTTTGGTTTTTTTTTCAACTCCTGTGAGTATAGCAATCTGCCCAAAAGCAATAAGTAATTGTTATGTTAATGATACTTGATAGGTAGAGTCACTCCAATGAGCGATCTCTTTAAGAGTTAAACTTAACAATAAAGTTCTGGCAATGTGAATTAAGTTATAGAAACCACACAGGAGTTCACTGATCTGGCATCCAATATTAGATCTGATGGATGAAGGCGTTTCAATTTTCGTACTTAACCGTCGTTATGTGCATTTATCTTGTTGGCCAACACATTGGGATGTACTTACACTCTATCATTGTACTTCACACTATATTGGTGAATTACTTCTTTCTTTAATGGAGGGCAGTAGGATGTTATTGTGGATGATGTTATTGGAGACAAAATAGGGGGTATCAATAGTAACGCGCAGAGTCCTATTTTAGAACTACTGGAGTATAGATATATTGGAACTACTGGCAGTTCCCCACAGTAGAGAGAGCTTCGATTTGCGACTTATGAGTTAATACATTTGACTAAGTTTTAGACGGAGTTGTTTTCGTTTAGTGAATATATGTTTATGCCACGTTAATCAGGTGTATTCCGAGATATTTGGCATCCTCGACTTGTGGAATCTGTCTGATATTAATATTCACTGGTGAGCAGGTATCTCTACGTAAGGTGAATGTTACATGCGTTAACTTGGAATCATTGACTTCCATGCGCCATTTTCTTCATCCAGTTTTGGATCTTTTCAAGGTTTGTTTGTAAGTCTATCGAGGCTTGCGATGGGTCAACATGTGATATTAGCACGGCTGTGTCATCGGAAAATGTCGCAACATCGGTTGATCTGCGGTATAAAACAGATGAGTCCTAGGGTAAGATGGGTCCTAGGACACTTACCTGTGGTACGCCGGATTGAATATGTTTTAACTCGGTATATTCTCTACCTTGCTTGACAAAGAAGTGCGTTTCTGTTAAATAGGATTTCAGTAACAGGAAGTGTTGGTATGAGAGGAGCGATTTTAATTTGACCAGCAGACCAGTATGTCATACCATGTCAAAGGCTTGGGACATGCCAAGGGAAGCAGCCGAACAATATTTCTTGGTATTTAGATCTATATTGATTTTGTTAACCAGTCTATTGTACCGTGCTTATTGCGAAAACCGAATTGGTGGCCCAAAATTATTTTTTCTTCTTCTATTAACGACTTCAATCTTTTGTTGTACATTTTTTTCGAAACCTTGGAGATTCCCGCTTTAAGATCGTAATAACTACTGCAACTTTCCAGCTACTAGGAAAGTGATTTATACGTAGTATTGCATTAAATATGTATGTTACTATTTTTATGCATTTTTGTAAAGGTTCTTGTAGAATCTTCTCGGTCATTAGATCGAATCCGGTGCCTTCTTAATGTTAATTTCTTTCATACTTAACTCTTTGGCAAACTGTGGCAAAGTATTTTTTGTTAGATTTTTAACTGCCAAATATATATGTGACGATGTTTTTAGAGGTTGATCTAATGATATAAATTCATCCAATTTGTCTGTGAATAATATCCAGTTGATTTTATTATTATGTTAACAAAATTTTAGTCTGCAAAGCCCTATTAATTCTTATTAATGACTTATATTTACGGTTTTGGCTCAGTAAAAAAACTTTGCTGTAACAGCTATGCTGCTTACCAGAATTAGATACAAGCTAAAATAGGAAACTGGGAAACAGCAAGATATTCAATTCAAACTTCAACAACTTATAAAAGATATACTCCCAACATTTTGGAAACACAAGTAAAATATGCAATAAACAATAAAATTTGCTTGCTTCTGGATATTTGATTTCTTGGATTGCAACAATATATATTTTCAATTCTTGTCTTGGAACCTTTGGCGTGAAACTCAAAAACTCAAATAGATCTGCAACTAAACACCAAATCACTTTTTTAACTTCGCAACGTGCATTTCGCTAATTATTTTTGCATCATCCGGACATTATTCAATGTAGTTTAAATGTTATAGTAACGCCAAGTTGTATCGGCAATACATTTAGTATTTCGGTGGTTATATATAGCTCGTAGTTTTGCCGATTTCGCAGATTCCTTCAAAAAACACTCTTGCTTGACCAGTTTTATGCGGTTTGGCGTGAACTTGCTAAATAGGGCCGTCCTTATCCGCGAGTGCCAGAGTCCCAGTGGGCGCAAGCCGACCGCCATAAATCTTGATACTACCATAACTCATAAGCATTAAATGTAACATATGATTCTAGAGTAATAAATAAATAAATGAACCATAAAACTTATACTGCGTTTTTTTGGGTTGACAAGAGGGGCATAGGCGGATTTTCGCACCCTGTCGCCGAATATGTTTAAGACGGTGCTGTTGCTAAATAATGATTTAACTGTAAACTTCTTTTGATCGGGAGAAAGACAATACAATTAGTTATGTTAAACTTTTTATATAATTTGCAGTCCGATATTCGATATCAAACAAAATAAATTGAAACGTGTATTTAAAGTAGTAAATTTGAAAAGCATGTAAAATTTCTTTGAGATATAGGCACAAGTAGTTATATAATACTTGGTGGTAAGAAATATATTTTACAAGAAATATATTTTAAAAGTTAAATAAAATAATGTCTATTTAAATTTACCCTTAAAAGATTATTTCAAAATTACTACGAATATTGAAAGCGCTTAAAACAAACGTGGATTGTATGTATATCCGTTCTTCATTCTCAATCAGATTTTGCACAAAAAACTCTTCCCTATTTAGTTAGCAATAAGCCTTTTTTATATCGTGTTTTCTCAATAATATGTAAACTCTTAGAATGAGACATAGAACTAAAAATAAACACCTGTGGCAATTCTTCAAGCATTTGAGTTGAGTTTTCATTCAATAATTCTTGTAAATGATTCTCCAATAAGAATATCAGAACTTTGAAATGAGGTACAATGATAACTACAAATGATAATACGATAATGTTTATTTTATTTAGAAGAACAAACGATGGAACTATGTTTCTAAAATGCTGTCGTTCCCTTCGGCTTTCATTGGAGGAATGGATTCTGGAGACCTAATTTTCGATTATTCTTTCATACATATCGCAGAGTATATGTGCAATAGTGGCCTGAATGTTTCGTTTAAGATCAAGAATTATTCGGGGTTTATTTTTGTAACCTAACAAGAGCTTTAACATAACCTCACAAAAAATAATCCAAGAGCGTAAGATCGTATGTGCTTGGTGGCCAGTTGGCATTCCCATATCGCGTACCATTATCTGGCGAAATAATGTGACATTCGCACCGCCTTTTTGAAAGGAAACATTACTTATATTCACATTTATCAATTCAGGCCAAATATAGGGTGTTTGGTGCATCGTTTGCCAAATTAAAATGGTCGATAGGAGGGGCTATTGATAGGCTTTTGCTATCTCCTCAGCCTACATTAGGCCCACAGGTTTTTTTATGTCAATTTTTAAATATTTTTTTAAAAAAAGTCAGCATTCAAATTTGATTTTAAAAAATTTATTGGTATATCCTCGAAATTACTTTTTTATTTTAATGTGTAATGTTGTAGGGTTCTATGAAAATCAAAATTCCATGCAAGCGACAATTAATTTTTTTATGGACTCGCAAAGTTCTTGCAAAAAGTAAAAATAAATTTAGAGCGTAACTTTAAATTGCATATAAAAAAAACTAAAAGGTATCATGTTCTTCGAATTCTTTAAAAAAATCTCTGGTGTATCCTCTTTCTAACGGTGTGCATTCATGTCATAAAAACGTTTTACTAACTTCACTAATTTGCTAATTTTGTGAATCGGGACGCATTAGGCTGATATTCGATATGCAGGATAAAAACTTGTTTTTGTGTAAACAACACGCGCAAAGCAGGTAAAAACTGTTATCTCCTTCATACACAGTAAAATTACATCATATGTCTCTCTCTTTCATTAGGTAAACGGAAAACCAACTCAAGAAACGTGGTTTCCGTTTTTTAGTCGATATTTGACTGTCTTTGTCGATTAACGTACTTGTTCTAACACAGCGCCGCTAATCTTTAATTCTGTTACTTGTGTTATTTGTTTTTGTTGAGTTGTGTTAGTTTTTGTTTAGTTTTGTTAGTGTTTTTGTGATATTTTGTTGATTTGATGATGGCTGCATTCTCTAATGAAGAATCCGCAGGCATTTTGATGACATATGGAAGCGCCAATGGTGTTGCACGAGAAGCGTAAAGAATCTATCAAGAACGCTTTCCTAACAGACGCTTACCTTCCCGCCATACGTTCCAAACTACTTACTGACGCTTACGCGAAATTGGGAATTTGAACATTAGTGAATCAAGAGGGATTGTGACACAACATAATGTTGAAATCGATGAGTAGCTGTACGGGGAAGAACCTACTAGAAGCATCATAAATGCAGCTTCATTACTCGAAATTTCTATTATAAGTGACGCCTTCCAAGTTCTAGTTTCTGTGCGATGTTGAATCGTATATATTTCCATGTGCAACTGACTCAGTATACAGACCCATCAGTCAATGAGTGAGATTTACATTTCAAACAGTGTTGTCGCTTTTACGTTTCAACAAAGTTCTGACACTCTTATTGGAAAACTCTTTAGATTCGCGTCTTCAGTTTTTTTCCGGTTATCCAGATAATTTTATATTTTCTACGCAGAAATAATACACTTCTGAATCGGTGTACCCTTTCTTCAGATGTTCATTCTGTTGAAGTCTGTTCGCTATTCGTTTTAAACATTATTATATACGAGCCATTGGAATTTTTTTGAAAATTTTCAGGAAAATACACGTACGTATAACTATTACGCAATGACGTAAACAGTTTCAATATTTTCTGGTAATATTAACACATAACAGATGTAGTAATGAGTTACATAATATTTAAAAAAAAATTGTCTTCTGGCAATATCAAAATACAAATATTCAAAATACAAAAAATTCTCACGAACAGTAAAGGTATGGGTTTACAAAGCAAAAAGATCAACAATATAATATGCTAGGTGTGGCGGTTAGTAATTCTTAATTTTTTTTATCGGTAGGTTCACAGACTATGCAGTTTTGTTAACTTTCAAAACGCTATTGATGCTTAGACAATTTCGAGTTAGAGTCATATTTTTTTTTTCGTGTGGTAAACAAGTTGAGTTTCGAACGAAATAAAGAGTATTTGCGGCACGTACTGCTTTTCTTGTTCAATCAAAAGAAAAACGTCAAAGTCGTCGTATACTTGTGAAAACTTACGGTGACAATATATCATTGCAAGACGATTGCGGGCGTTGTTTTAGACGATTCAAAGGTGGTGATTTTGACTTGAAAGACAAAGAACGTCCAGGTCAATCGAAAAAAAAAAGTTGATGGACGAAGACGATAAATGTTGGTGGCCGAACCATTTTTGATCGTCTGCAAGCCATGGGAAAGATCTAAAAGGCAGAAAAATGGGTACCACATCAAATGAACGACAAACAGATGGAAAAGGGAAAAACGGTATTGCGAAGTTTTGCTTTCTCGGCTTGAAAGAAAAAGTTCTTTGCTTCGGATCGTGAATAGAGACAAGAAATGGATATATTTCGAGAACCCAAAATGCAAGAAATCATGGGTTGACCCAGGATAACCAACAACATCCACCACAAGATCGAATCGTTTTGTAAAGAAGACAATGCTGTGTATTGGGTGAGATCACAAGGGTATCGTGTACCACGAGCTTCCGAAATTAGTTGAGATGGTTAATACCGTGCGCTACAATTAAACAATTATCAATTTGAACCGAAAAACCATCAGAATGGCCTACAAGGTATGGAAAAGTGATTTTACAACAGGACAATGCCATATCACGCACAGCGAAAGCGGTCAGAGACACCATTTCTGCACTTTCCGGGAAACTTTTACCCCATCTCCCGTACTCACCAGACTTGACACCATCGATGTCTCATGCATTTTCCATGAAACACTTCAACAATTACGGAGATGTTGGAAAATGCTGACTGGACCACCTCTAAATATATACGGTTCTGTGAGGGTATCCACAAATTGCTAGAGACAGAAAAAATGTGCAGCTAGCGATGGCGCGTACTTTGAGTAAACCGTTTTTTACGTTCCTCCTAAATTAAAAGTGCTTTTGTTAAATAAAAAATAAGAATTATTAACCGCCAGACTAGGTAGAAAGGAAATATTGGCAATAAACGAAAGAATATATAAATATGCGGATATTGGTTTATTTGCACAGAATGAATGATTTTCAAGTCAAGAACCATGAGTTTAAAACCTAAATTGGAGTAGCAGTAATGCAGAAGTAGCAGAAATACAAATAATAATCTGAATGGAAAAAACCAAAGACAACAGAGAAATGGAGATCTCTTAGAAAGCTAAAGGGTTTATATATACATATTCATGCTGTATATATTTATGTTACAAAGCTTTGCGAGAAACCTTGAATATTTTAGTGATATTTCGCTTTAAAAAATGAACATAAAAAAAAAATCAAAAGACGTATACTAATAAAGTTCTATAATTATCTAGACTACTAACTTTTCGTTACAACGGCAAATACAAGAGGAATTTAATAATGAAACTAAACATCTCAACTATTTTATTAAATTCGCAAACTTGAAACTAAATTCTTTTTGATGGATATACGACATTTCTTAATAATTCGAATGAAAGCTTGCCTAAAGAAAGTATGTATATTTGTAAATGTAGTAAATATAATAAATGTAGCAAAAATAAATCATACAAATTCTTTACAAAATTTGTGTTAATATAATATGTACTAAAGCAGATGAAATATATTGAATAAATAATTATAAGAATAATTAACAAAACAGAAAACATAACTAAGGATATAATGATAACAACTATAACTACAAGTGATAATCCGGTAATTCTTGTTTTATCTTTAAGAATAAATAATAACTTATGCTTTGAAAATAATATAGTTCAAATGTCCCTGTAGATTTCGTCAGATAGAATGCAATCTGGAAACCCATTTTTCGATTACTCTTTTATATATATATGGCGTGGTATATTTGCAATGGCGGCCTGAAAGTTCCGTTTAAGGTCAACAATTGTTCGGGGTTTATTTCTGTAAACCAGAAATTTAACACAGCCCTACAAAAAATAATTCAAGGGTGTGAGATAGCATGATCTTGGTGGCCAGTTAACATTACCATTTCGTGAAATAACGCGTCCAGGAAACTTTTCTTGTAATATATATAATTGTAATATATTCTGGTGAGATGTTCACTATCTTGTTGAAAGAAAACAGAATTTATATCTTCATTTATCAGTTTAAGCAAAACATATTCGGCTAGCATATTTCTATAGCGTTCACCATTAAGAGTAACACGATTTTCATCATCGTCTACAAAAAAATAAGGTCCCATCACTCCTTTCTTGGATCACGTCTGCAATTATGTTTGTCCACAAAACCCATTAAACGAGAAATGCGCTTCGTTGGAAAGGATTAATCTTCCAACTGCTCTAGAGCCCAATTCTTGTATAGTATATCTTTCCATAGTGAACACAATATACTGAACACAACAGTGTATGGGTGACATTTAGATTTCAAATAGTGCTGCCGCTATTACGTTTTAAAATTCTGAAACTCTTATTGGAAAACACGGCATATTGAACCGTAGTTTATTTTTCTTCAATTTGACTAATTTAAGTGTCATTGACATATACACAAAATATATTTAATTCCTATCTTTTCAGTATATATAGAAATTAATACAAATTATTTTTTAGATTCGTTTCGAAAAACGAATTTTTATTTCAGAAAATTTTTGTATTTTTTTAAATTTTATTCACTGCGAATCATTGAGAAATTTGTCTCCGTTTGATTTTTTGTTTTTTACCCAGTGATTCTTTATTTACATAAGAACGGATATTTTTGATATTTTTTCAGTTTTAAATCGTAGCAAAAACCTAAAAATGAAAAAAATATATGAATACGCCACAATCATCCAGACAATATTTAAAATCGTTTTTTTTAATTTTAAATTTTACTTTAGTAAATAATTATGGTAATAATATCAAACATACATATTTGACTATATTTTTATTTTACATACAAAAAATGGCCCTTCGTTTAATTACAAAAAAAACGTATAATTATATTCGGGTCTCCTCGATGTTTGCGCAATTCTCGAATGGTGGTTGCTTATGTTCTGGAATTTATTAGGGAATTCAAATCAAAACTGGAAAGCGGGTAAACAGCGAGCTTCCACCTTGCTCCCCAACGGGTATTTTCAACTCACTCTTCTCCCCTTACCCCTCCACGAATCTGAGCTCCCTATATTGGAGAAAATATAATAAAGCCTCGACCTCGGAAAATTTAATATCTGTAACAACTTTAATTTATCTTGTCTCGTGCCTGCGACTTAAATAGAAAGAGGAGCAATTTATATGACGTAGTGCTGCCTCAAAAAGCGGTTTTTGGGGGCGGGTCCTAACTCGAGAAACGATAAGGTAGGAGTTTATGATTTAGAGATAGTGGATGTGGAGAGTTTCCATTTTAAGAAAGTATCAAAACAAACAGTATTGATTGTGTCACAAATATTTTGAATTACTCGGACCGATAAATTTAAGGGAATAGTGGTATTTTAAAACATCGTAATCTGCAAAATTAAGTCGACTAAATAGGAATATTCAGACAACCTGTAATAATTTCCAAATTTAATTATTGGGTTGATGTAAAAATTCGTCCCGTGTTTGGTGCTAGATACCATTGCATGACAGAATCGATGTGCTAAATCTCACGTGTACCTTAGGATTAAAACTTAAAACAATAACATTACTAATAAAAGCATCAATAATGACATAAAATAAGCATTTTCTGCGTATAATGCTTTTATATTTCCGAAACGATAAGGATGCTTTGCAGATGCAATAGAACATATATGTTATGAACGGTGAGAGTGTTCCATGGGGGTTGCACGTTTTTTAAGTGGTTCAGAAAGTTTCGTGAAAACAACTGGAATCTTATCAATGCACCACGTTCTGAATGACTAGCCGATGCTCATGATAACAAAATATTGACGCTAATTGATTGGCATAGAACAACTCTAAGGATCGAATAAATTCTTGAAATCAGCCAGTCAAAAGTGTCAAAGTGATGCATCGCAAGAAAAATTCTGTGCCGTTTTCTGTTACTATGGAGTAGAGAGAACTTACTGACCATGTAAGTGAATGCTACTTTTATATCATTAAAACAGAAGGGATTTCAAAAAAGCAAAGTGACAAAATTATTTTAGGCGATTTCCGTTTTCAAGAAAAATTTAATAAAAAGGAATTGGCGACTTGGAAGTGTTTTGTAAGTATAGTGAAAGGATTTCTGGGCAACAAAAAAGATGAAAACTATAAAAACCTCATAGATGAACTTATGAAAGCCTATGAAATACTAGGGTGTCGCATGTCCTTAACAATGCATTTTTTTACACTCCCATTCGAATTTTTTCCGGAAATTGTGGGTGCAGTAAACGACGAACAGGAAGAGAAGTTTCACCAGGACATCAGGATGATGGAACACAAGAGAAAAAAGTGAAAATTTTATGACGCTATGTGACATCTCATGTAATATATTTTTTATTCACCTAATCCTCTGTAATGCCTTTACATAGATTTAACACATGCTATAAATATGTAATAAATATAAATGTTATTAGTAAATAAATATTATATTGTAAAAATATATCGTCTCCTTTTTTCCCCCACCACCGACCCCTGTAACAAAAAAACTGTTCATGTTACTGTAATTAGCTTATCATTTTTGGATACAGGACTACCAAATACGATATATACACCTATTTTCATCAATGTTACCCAAAATAGTTTAAATTTGTTGACCTCTGTTGTTTATGTAAATTAGTATTAATATTAAATCATTTTAATTGGGAGTTCGGATTTCTATGTCATTAGTTTTGACTATATCATTAGTTTTGAATTATTCTCGGGATTTTGAATATTTTCTTCTTAAAAGATAGGAAGATGCTTTGGCCTTCGACTAGTTGGTAGTCTTATTATGTTCTTGGGATGTTGCTATTTCATGATTGTGCGATTGTGCTGGATATTCTAATTATTTTTGAATATATTCGGGCATTTAATATTTTACGATTTCTGTTTCCAAATTGTAAGATACGATATAGTTTGGAATATACATTAACTCCAAGAACTCTTGATTAAGAGTATAAAAAAGTATCGAACAATTATTACGATGTGCGAGAGTGCGAATATGAATTGTTCTGTACTTAATCTGTGATTTAAGGTACTTGTACTTAATCTGTGATTATTCAGTACAAAATCCTTGGTTTTGGTAATGTTTTCTTCGTTGATTGACCTGGAAGGTTTTTCTGAACGATATTTATCTTCAACTGCTTCTCCACCATCACTACAGTCCTTGTACCAATTGTAAATATTTTTTTGGTATATTTTTATTGCAGCAACAGTGTCTTAACATTTTTTACGCATCAGCTTAAGAAAGTTTACTTTTTTTTTGACAAAATAGAATGCAAACTCTTGGGTCGATACATTTTTCAAAAAAATATAAAATTCTTGCAGATGTCAAAGACAGTCATACCAACTTACATTATAACTGCAAATAGTTTATTAACCAAAAGTAACCTAATTTTTTAATCTTAGTGGTATAGTCTTTAACATTTTGTAATATTTAATTCGACTGATATTTCATTAACGTTATAATTATCTCAAATTTTTCCGTTATCTCATCGGTATACCCTATTTTTATTTTTAATGTTATTCAGTTTATAATACAGTATTGCCTGGATAAACATGATCGATTGCGACTATATATAATGCTTTCTTTCTTTTATTAAATTAGCGAACCCTGTCACTGGGAATTCAATGACATTAATGGATTTATTTTGTTAGTCGAGAAATCCAATAACAACTTTCAGGTGCCGGAAAAGTGGATTTGAAACAAACCCGATTCCTGTCAATTTCCATTAGCCGTTTCATTCTTGTTTCGCAAAAACCTGCAGAAACAAACATTTGTGTCGCCTCAATTTTCTATTGAATTATTTATTTCTGGGATCTGTATTTAAACTAAAAGTAACATTTTAATAATAAATAGCATTTTTCATCCATTTAGTACTGTGCTTTAAATGTCTGCAATAAGTTCCGATCACTCCAAATGTGTACGTACTATCATCATAACGTATGTAATATCATCGGCCCAAATTATAACTTGTAAGGATAGAGTGGTTTTTGAAATATTTCACAAGGATCTAGTAAGGCCCACATCTGATCAGTTTGGTTATTAACAAAACTATTGTCAAAATGAGATGAACACTCGTTATATTTTTTTCGTATAATTAGTTTTAGTTAAATACAAGGTATCCCAAAAGAAAGTTTCTTTTTGATATAGCGATATAAATAAATAAAACACGTCTCTATTAATTACTGAAACAAACATTTTAGGAAATGACTTTTTAAAAATAATATCATTCAAATGTAAACCTGCACTTTTACGGCACTTATCTAAATGAACAGCAAAAATCTATAGGACAGCTCGGCACATAATCTCTGGAATCGCTAGCCTTTCGTGTCGGATATTTTCTTTTAACTGCACCAAAGAACCGGGTTTATTGACGTAAACTTTCGATTTTATATTTCAAATCAGGACTACTTGCGGCCAATTTATGCCAATATATGCAATTATGCTCTCCTGGAGATCAATTTGTTTGGGAAAATTTCACGAACTCATGACAGAGAAGTGTTGGAAGTATATGACGCTGCTCTGTCCTGTTGAAACCTTGTTCATTGATTATAACCAACAAAATTGTGGAGTTCAGGTACCAAAAAATTCTCAAACATTTCCACATAACGCTCTGTATTGACGGTAAATGCGAGTCTCCTACCGTCTTCAAAAAGTACGGGCCGATTACACCTCGCGCTAACATTGCAGCCCATACATTGACTTTAGGCGAATTTAGGGGTTTTTGAAGCTTGTGTTTCGGATTCGCTACACTCCAGCAATGACAGTTCTGTTTATTTACATGACCGTTGAGATAAAAATGAGCGTCATCTGAAAACAATATGTTGTTGAATGTTGCAAAATGCTCAGTTACCTGAATGAGGCTTTAACTCTTGCACCAGTTAAAATTTGTGTAGGTGCAGTTTTAAGTCCTTGTGCAGAATGTAGTGAAATGAAATTCTTCCAATTTCTTAACCCATTTCCTAATGAGGAGAACACTTGGCGCATCTTTAATATTACGGAAACCACGATGACTGCAGAGCTTTATCTGCGTTACAGTCGCAGAATGATTGTTTAGGTAAAATTCTCGCACACACAACGCACGGTCTGCTCCCGAGAAATACTCCATACCGACTAAATTCCCAAAACGCGGGGCTATAGACAAATGAAAAAGACACTTTCATATGGGACATCTTGTATATCAGATGGGCCAAGTATACTGTTACCATTATAATCTGGCACCATTTTTTTCTCGTGATATTTGTGACAGAAATCTTTCATCCGTACTTCACGTGTCTATTCGTTTCAAAGTTGTAATATTTCTCTTCACAATCTCGCTACGCTATCTCTTGTGCATACCTGATAACTACATCCAAGGTTGGGGGAAGAATACATCGCGTAGTTTTGACTGCTGCGAACATTTATCGTAGGATGGCGCGAGTTGTATTGAAATTGCGACCCGCTGTCATCGGCTGTCTCCTAACATGCGTTAGACTCGAGCCGATCTGACGACGGCTGTTAGGCTAGAAACTGATCCTGGGAGATACTTGTCTTGACGCGTTGGCGACGGCTGATTTGAAATGAATAAACACGTGGAGTACGAATGGAAGATTTCTGTTGTTTTAATATTCAGTCAAGAAAATCTATTAGTATATATATATATATATATATATATATATATATATATATATATATATATATATATATATATATATATATATATATATATATATATATATATATATATATATATATATATATATATATATATATATATAGAGATAGTGTGGATAGGGTCTCCCTATTCTGGACGGTATGGTATATGTCGGCGCCCTGAAGAGTCTGATCGTTTCGCGTTTCGCGCCCTCCATCCACCCGAGATTGTTTTCTAAAATAATCCCGAAACTTCACTGCTGGTAGATGGGATAAGGATTTCCGTAGCTATTTGCCACTTAAAAAATCCTTATCTTCTCTTCCTTGGTGTTTCCGCAGCTTGACCGCCGGACGGGGTGGGTCAAGCGCTTCGCACCACTCCCCCCTGGGGGACAAGTACCAGAGGGGGGTGTATCTTAAGATATTATTTTATGTATTTCATTGCCGAAGGCACTGAAGGTGCTTCAGCTTATTTTATCTTCACTTACCTCTTAGCCTGAAAGGGAAGGCACTTCCTGAAAGAGAAGCACTTTAACTTCACCTCACCAAATTCCTTTTTCTTTTTTCGTACGTGGGACAGGCGGTCCCATTCCCACGGCGGTAGATCCCTCGTGGGACAACAGTCAACCTAGTCCCCCAAAAGTTGGAGTTTCGGTCTTCTGTGCTTTCTGCCACCCAAAGCTGCGAGGTCTTCCGGACGATAGTCCGTTAGCCTTCGCAGTTCTTGATTTGGGTGGTCAGCAATCTTCAGAAAGGCTTTCTCTGCCTTTTCCTGCATGCACTGCCTAAAGGGAGTCCACATCATCTCTCTTTGTAATCGTACATTAGAGATGTACCAAGGGGCGTTCAGAGCCTGTCTCAGTATCTTATTTTCATAGCTTGCAAGTTGTTTGATGTAGGATTTTGCCGCGTAACCCCACGCGATCGACCCAAACATCATTACACTTCGTACTAATGATTTTACCATTAGCATCTTGAGCTTCACGTCTAATTTGCTGTCTCTGCAAATTAGCGGGTAAGCCATCTTCGTTACCATCACGGCTTTCAACCGTGCGTTCTTGATTTGGTGACTCCACGTCATCTTCTTGTCAAAAGTGGCGCCCAGATACTTTACGGTATCTTGCTATGCCACATTCTGGTCGTCTATTTCCAGTTGGCGTCCGGGTCTGCTTCTTCTCTGCGTGATGTAGATAGCCTGTGTCTTGGTAACATTTACCTTGATCTTTCAGGCTATCATCCATTCCATCAGATCGTCCAGGTGATCCTGGACGTATCTGACGGCCTGGTCCGGTCGCTTGTGCCTTACCATTATGGCGGTGTCATCGGCATACAGGGCTAACCTTGTGACATTCCCCTTGGGAATGTATATGTTGCATAGGTGGGGCGCTAGCACCGCTCCCTGCGGCACTCCGGCCTCCACCCATCTTCGTGCTGATTTGACTGCACCCATTTTCACAGAGAAACTTCTGTCTCTTAGGTATGAGTCAATCAGCTCGGTAATCCACTCCGGGATTCCTGTCTCTATCATCTTGAAGATAAGCCCTTCATGCCATACTCTGTCGAAAGCTCTTTCGACATCGAGTAGGACGATTGCCGTACCATGTTTTCTGCTTAGTGCTTCAGCTATGTATTCCGTCACACATAGCATCTAATCTTCCGCAGAGTGATTTTTTCTAAACCCGAATTGCTCGGGCGGAAGGATGCTATTATCTGCGAGTACCTTCTCTAATCTCTTTAGAATCACGCTTTCTACGACCTTGCTTATTGATGGCAATAAGCTAATCGGCCTGTAGTTTTGCGGGAACTTCTGGTCCTTTCCTGGCTTCGGTATCATTTTCACCGTTGCATATTTCCATCTATCCGGGAAATACCGCAGTCTAATGACTGCGTTAGCAACGGCGGTGATGGCTGCAATGCCCTTTCTGGGCAGCTTCTTCAGCATGCGATTGGGTACACCATCGCATCCTGGAGCTTTTGTGAGCCTAATTCCGTGGATAATTCCCTTGACCTCCTTCGGAGTTGTAAACTCCGTCAGCGGCCTGGGTCCTATCCTTTCTCGGAAGCTTCTTACCGTTCTTCTGACTAACCTTTTCGTCATCGTCGTCGTGCACATTTATGATGCACTCTCTCTCGAGTGCATCGGCCATGGCTTCAGCCTTTTCGGCATTGCTGTATGCAAGCCCGTTGGCGCCGTGCAGAGTTTTCGGCTCTGGTCTATTCTTGAGTGCCCTGTAGACTCCCCATAGTGTGCCGTCTTCATTGCCAAGATTCGTGAGGCGATCGTTCCACCTCTTTGCGGCCAGATACTTCAGGGCTTTTCTCAGGACGTTCGTCGACCTGGTCAGCTCCCTGGCCAGGTCTGCCGTCCTATTTGCCCTGTATCTTTGCTTGATGGCCCTACGCCTTCTTACCATCCTCCGTATGGAGTGAGGTATAGGTCCGTAGGGATGCTTCGACGGCCTTTCCGTTCTTCTAGTCGTGCAGTCTTCTACTGCATCGACTATGGCCTCTTCCAAAGTCTCAATTTCCTGCTCCAACTCCTCAGTTGTGTCAATCTTCGGGATTTGGATTTTGGAGTGGATCTTTTTTGGGAACAAGTCCCAGTTGACCCACTTCCTCACCACACGATCCCTCAATCCGTCACCAGAACCCAATTTTAAGAAAATCGGGTTATGGTCGGATGTCCCGTCGTAGGCAGTTTCGATGTCCATTTCCAATGGGATGTCCTTGATGACAACGATGTCTAAGACATCAGCAGTCCTTCGACCGGCTGATACGTGGGCTCTTCAGGAGCAATCACGATTGCTCCCATAGCCTCCACGTATCTTTCTAGTCTTCTACCATTGGGATTATACAACCTGCTATGCCAGCTCGGTGACTTGCAGTTGAAATCCCCTACAAGAACTTTCCCTACATTTCCCTGTAGGAGTTCTTGGATGTCTTCTTGTAGCAGTTGATCGTGTCTTCCCGGGTGGTAGACGGACTGCACCTCAATGGGTGCACGTGCCATATCTACCTTTACCCCGATGGCTTCTATTTCACCTTCGTTATCTCGAAGGGGTTCAGATTCCAGACTACGCCTGACGAGGATGGCAACACCACCCTCGACAGGATTCCGCCTGTCAAATCTGTATGTCCGGTAGTTCGGGAAATGAATCCTGAACTCTTCCGGACACTTTGTTTCTTGCAGCGCAAGAATATCCGGATCATGATCTGCAAGAAGCTGTTCCACTTCAATCTTCTTGTTCCGAATCCTGTTGATATTCCAGGATCCAATCTTCAAATTTCTTGGCCTAATTCTGGCGTCTTACATTTTGGGCTTCAGACATAGCCTTGACAGTCAATTCAACCACTGACTGTATCATAGTCTGCATGTCCTTTCTGGACATGGGCTCGTCATTTCGTGCCTGAGTTTTCGGAGTAGGCTCTTGCCTTTCCTTCTTCTTCCCATTTTTTGTGGGTGCATATTTGCATCCCAAGTAGGATGCGGCGTGCTGCTCCCCACAGTGGACGTACGTGGCTTTCTCCTCTTTTGGGCGTAGGCATTCGGAGCTCCTGTGCCCCTCGCCACACTTGACGCACCGTACGGGGTAACCGCAGTTACCTTGTACGTGGCCGTACCGTTGGCAGCGATAACACTGCACGGGCCGGTCGGCCTTTGTTTTTTTCTCCGTCTTTACGGACAATCTGTCCACATAGCGGAGAGAAAAAATCTCATCATCTCATCAGCCTTTGGTTTCCCGCTTGCGAGATCTCAGTCTCGCAACCTCAGCGTCTTCATAGCCCTGTTCTACCAGGGCCGCTTGTATCTCCTCTACTGGAGTATTTTCAGGGACTCCTTTGAGTACAACCTGATGCTTCTTAGTCTCTTTCAAAGAGTACGTGAAGAAGCTCATCTTCTTGTCTGTGCAGACCTTTACCAGCGCACTGTAATCGGCAGCTGTCTGCGGGAAGATTTTAATCCCTTCCTTCGTCATCTTGGCCTTCGCGTAATTTATTTTCTTCTCATTTAGTCCTTTTGAGAAGCTTGACCAGTTGGCACAGGCAACTGTCACCGGAGGAATTGCCTTCGAGGCAACCTCCGTCGTTTGGGTGGGCCTAGAGGCTTCCACCTTTTTGGGCTTCTTGCCAACAGCCTTTGGCTTGCTTTTGCCTTTTTGCTTGCTTCCTGCAGTGTCGGGAATTCACCCTCCGACTCTGTGTCGTCAGTAGAGACTGCCGGTCTTTTCTTTGCCTTTGCTGTTTTTTGCATGCCGGACGATCCGGCTACTGCCTCAGCTGTCTTCTTCGGTGAGATTGCATCGAGTTTTGCCGTCAAGGCATTTACCATACTCTCCAGGCTCTTTATCTTGGCTTGGAGGTCGTCAATTTGCACCTTTTGTTCATCTAAAAGGGCATCTCGTTCGCATCTCGCATCCACAGTCGACCTTACAACCGAACTGTGGTGCGGTTACTCCACCCAAAGTGGGAGGAGTCAACTCGCCGAAAAATTTTCTGCTGATGTCTCAGGGGGCGTTGAAAAACGCCTGGCTTCTCTGCTAGGCACCAAACCTAACCTGAAAAGGACACTCGTAGAAAACACAACCGCACTCCACGAGACCTAATCGCAGACTCCTGAGGAGTCTGAACCTCGAGAGGCGAAACATATGTCACCTAGTTGAAGGGATAGGTGGAGCTCCTTCCCGGTCAAGCAACCAACAAAAGTGTTCATATATATATATATATATATATATATATATATATATATATATATATATATATATATATATAACTCCTGACTACTGTTGTCTCGTTGGATGCAGTCCAAAGAATCCGACGAGAAGTCGGCAAAAATATGGATTGTTTGATTGTGGAGAGGGACTGCCTATTCTTGGCGAGAGAGCATATGTCGGTACCGTGATGAGTGTAATCACCAACAGACATTGAAAAAATTCAAGAGTTGTCATTAGTAATGACACATTCGAGAAAATGAGGGTTATTTTAAACCCTCTCAAAAAAGTCAAAACATGTTTCTCTCTTGTTGTTCTTATGATCCTGCGAAGGTTTGTCGTAACCCCTTTTGCGCAAATTTTCTTCATCTCTTTTTCAAATGACGATTCCTGACTGTCAACCGACGATCAGTATGGAAAAGATTCTGTGGACATTTTTATTATTTCTTGAAGGCTTTTCAGCTGCGGGGTTCATCTTCAATCGAGTCTCGGCCTTCTGAGAATGCCTAAAAATAATATAAAACCTTGGGCCCTAGACAAACAAGAAAACACTGTTTCCATAGGCCTGTTAAAGTTGTGCAAAAGTGTCGGTTAAACTGTGCCCAAGTCGAATACGAAACTTGATAGCACACCATTATTCGAAAGTGTTGTGACTCATTTTCAGAATGCACTAGATCAGGTGTTTCCAAACTACGGCCCGCGGGCCAAATCCGACCCGCCAGTGTCGTCAATCGGGCCCGCAACTAGCAAATTTAACAAACGTATGCTCGTTTAGGGCGCATACTCGGCGACTAGTTTAGAAATTATAGGTAATGGCAGGAAAATTAAAACGTTTTTAGCCCCTGAAACTTGCTACAGTAATCAGTATGGCCCTAAGGCTGGAAAGTTTGGAGACCCCTGCATTAGATAATATTAAATCCTGTTCACGAAAAGAATTGATACGACCACCAAATAACTCTAGGTTGTTCAAGCTCATACTGAAGTTGCATTAGATGTTGGTCCGTCAGTCTTCCAAAGGGCAAACCAGCAGTGTTGTCAGATAGAACGCTTCACCGCCAATCTCATTACTTTATTTACATAACTCGTATCAGTTAAAATCTACATAAAATATTAAGAAATCCAAAAAACTCCGTCAGAAATTGTGAAATAATTACGTTAAAAGGATTATCCATAAATTTCCACGAAGATTTAAATGATTACTAGTATAACCAGAACATTATGTGTGCGCAGTTACTGTTAAACTTGTTCTCAGTTCGTCTTTATCAAAGCGAAATAATCTAATGTTATATTTAATTAAAGTCCTTTGTCAAGGTACAACATGCAACTCGTAACGTAATTAAACAAATTAAGCTTACTTGTCTTGGGCTCTGAATTCAGCGGGCACACACTGTCGAGTTGCCGTCTAATGAAATTAGGACTGCTGCTCTGGCGAAAAAGATCATACGCTATTGGAATAGTTGTAAGAGGTATTTAGCTACACTGACGAGTAAAATATGTCAAATAGATTAAGTTAATCTGTGAAGTAGAATTTGGAAATATGGATGTAAGGGGTAAAATGTAAAATATGTGAATATACAGGGTATGCGATATGAAATTTCCTGATTTGAATAACCTACTCTTATATGATAATAATTTAAACACTTGGTATTTGTTGTTTATTATTATTATTATTGTCATTTTTACTATGTTTCACCAAGTGCCAACCGCGCAATGAATCGAAACTACTTTTATATGTTTCAATTTTTTATGTATCCCAATAAACATTTTTTCAGGAGTTCAACTTTGGTAATTTTGAAGAAAATGTATAATCCTTTAATCGTGGAACGTCACATCATTCAAGAACGTGTAAGCATTATCCATATCTTTCCACGAAGATTTGGACATGATTCGCAGTTACTGTTAAACTTGTTCTTAGTTCGTCTTTATTAAAGCGAAATAATCTAATGTTATATTTACTACTTACTATATTATAAATGTGAAAGTATGCCACCATGTTCCATCATGCTCAAATGGATGAAAGGATTCTAATGAAATTTGAATAGAAGCATAAGAGTCGATTATGTCGTGGAATAGGACATAGGAAATATATAGATATCCCTATCCCTTCAACTGGATGACATATGTTTCGTCTCTCGAGGTTCAGACTCTTCAAGGCGTCGGCATATACCATACCACCAAGAATAGGGAGACCCTATCCACAGCCAATGGATACGTTGTGCTCCTTCCCGGTCAAGCAACCAACAAAAGCGTTCATTTAGGCGGAGAGGCAGGTTGTTGTGCGTTCCACATGAGATTGTGGAACCCAACGGTTGGGTGTGTGATGACACTCAGCTACTGCTGTCTCATTGGACGCAGTCCAAGAAAATCTAACAGTATAATATATATATATATATATATATATATATATATATATATATATATATATATATATATATATATATATATATTTATATATATATATATATATATATATATATATATATATATATATATATATATATATATATATATATTATATATATATATATATATATATATATATATATATATATATATATATATATATATATATATATATATATATATATATATATATATATATATATTTATATATATATATATATATATATATATATATATATATATATATATATATATATATATTTATATATATCGTGTATCGATGTAAACCCTCGTAAAACTTCATAGCGTTATAAAAAGTTTCATATGACCTATTCCACGACATAATCGACTCCTATACTTCTATTCAAATTTCTTTAAAATTCCTTCCATCCGTTTGCGCGTGATTGAAGGACAAACATACTTTTACAGCCGGTCGCGTTGGTGCGGCGGTAAGAGCGTCTGCTTTGCCGAATCCGCGCTGGAGCGGTAGCTGGTTCGATTCCAGCGCTCGGATGGTTATTTTTCTTTCTTCTGTCCGTTTATCTTTCCTAAATGTTTGTGATTGTTTCTAGGCAAGAGTGTAAAATCCGACTACGAATTACCCCTCAGTCACGCCAGTTAAAGGCTGGGTAAGGCCGGATGCCTTCTGAGAAGTGTTCTACGTTGGTCACTCGCCAGTCGGTAGGTTTCCGGATAGACTTATGGGTAGGCACATAAACAAGGGTTTATAGCCCGAGGGGGGTGCTGGCCTGGGTTTGTCAGAAGCTGATGACCGTGGTTCGGAACCCACGTTAAGCTGTAGGTCCAGTCGCTAAATAGCCTAGTTGCTGATGCGCCTCTAATCCAAACTACTTTACTTTACTTTATACTTTTACATTTATAATATAGTAAGTAGTAAATATAACATTAGATTATTTAAGAGTAACTGCGCATTATTTAAATCTTCGTGGAAATATATTTATAATGCTTACACGTTCTTGAATGATGTGACGTTCCGCGATTAAAAGGTTATACATTTGCTCCAAAGTTATCATATTTCAACTTCTGCAAAAAATGTTTATTTGGATACATAAAAAATTGAAGCATTTAAGAGTAGTTTCGATTGATTGCGCGGTTGGCACTTGGTGAAACATAGTAACAATGATAATAATAATAATATACAACAAATACCAAGTGTTTCAATTACTATCACATAAGAGTAGGTTATTCAAATCAGGAGATTACTTATTGCATATCCTGTATATTAACATATTTTGCATTTTACTCCTTGCTTCCATATTTCCCAAATTGTACTTCACAGATTAACTTCTATTTGACATGTTTTACTCGTCGATGTAGCTAAATGCCTCTTACAACTATTCCAAAGCGTATGATCTTTTTCGTTGGAGCAGTAGTCCTAATTTCATTAGAGGGCAACTCGACAGTGTGTGTCCGCTAAATTCAGAACCCAAGATAAGTACGCTTAATTTGTTTAATTACGTTAAGAGTTGCATATTGTACCTTGACAAAGGACTTCATTAGAATCCTAGCATTCGTTTGAGCGTTACTGAAGGACAAACATATTTTCACATTTATAATACTGTAAGTAGTAAATATCACATTAGTTTATTTCGCTTTGATAAAGACGAACTGAGAACAAGTTTAACAGTAACTGCGCATTCATAATATTCTGGTTATACTATTAATCATTTAAATCTTCGTGGAAATATATGGATAATGCTTCTAACGTAATTAGTTCACCATTTCTGACGGATTTTTTTGGACTTCTGAAGTTTCTATGTAGGTGTTAACTGATACGAGGTATGTAAATAAAGTAATGAGATTCGTGGTGAAGCGTTCGATCTGGCAACACTGTTGGTTTCCCCTTTGGAAGAGAGGCAGGCCAACATCTAATGCAACTTCATTATGAGCTTGAAAAACCTAGAGTTATTTGGTGGTCGTACCAATTCTCTTCGTGAACCGGATTTAATATTATCTAGTGCAGGACTCTCTAAACTTTCCAGTCTTAGGGCCATACTGATTACTGCAGTAAGTTCCCAGGGCCAAAACCGTTTTAATTTTTCTGCCATTATCTATAATTTTTAAACTAGTCGCCGAGTACGCGCCCTAAACGAGCATACTCTTGTTAAATTCGCTAGTCGCGGGCCGGATTGATGACACTGGCGGATCGAATTTGGTGTCTGGAGACCACTGATCTAGTGCATTCTGAAAATGAGTGACAACACTTTTGAATAATGGTGTGCTATCAAGTTTAGTATACGACTTGGGCACAGTGCAACCGACACTTTTGAATAACTTTAACAGGCCTATGAAAACAGTGTTTTAATGTTTCTCTAGGGCCCAGGGTTTAATATTATGTTTAGGCATTCTCAGAAGGCTGAGACTCGATTGAAGATAAACCTCGCAGCTGAAAGGCCTTCAAGAAATCATAAAAATGTCCACAGAATCTTGTCTATGCTGATCGTCGGTTGACGGTCAGAATGATCATTTGAAATAGGGATGAAGAAAATTTGCGCAAAAATGGTTTCGACTAACCTTCGCAGGATCATAAGGACAACAAGAGGGAAACATGTTTTGACTTTTTGAAGAGGGTTTAAAATGACCCTCATTTTCTCGAATGTGTCATTACTAATGACGACTCTTGGATTTTTGAATATGACCCGGTACACTGTAACCTCACCACATCTTAATGGTATACTGTAACCTCACAACGACCAAAAAAAGTCAGAATGAACAAGATCATAAGCATGCTAATTTACTTTTTTGATCGATAGGAGATCATCGGTCGAATTTTTGTACTAAGGCCACAATAAACTGGTTGAGATTGTTCGAATTGAGATTCTTCGAAAAAGGGTCATTCGGATCAATAGCAGAATGCAAAATGGATGAACATATAGGGTGCTCGATAAGAAAAAACAAAACTATATCCCGCCACGGTTTTGTGAGACACCCTATATAAATAAAATTAATTTTAAATTATGTAGCGTATTTAGTTGTACAACTCATACCTTTTCTCTATCTCCAGCCATTATCAAGATATCAACCGATATCGCACAATTGGGATACCCTGTATATATATATATTATAAAATCTATAATATTTCCCGATAAAATCTTACAAACACATTTTTCCATTTGATCGCTTAATCGTTAATTGTAACATAACCTCAAGACTGCAAAAAGCTCTAATTTAATTAAGATAAAACTGCAATTGCTGCGGCATTTTCCAGAAATAAATCACTTTCAGATATAAATGGATTCCAGAGTGCAATAAAGAGATAACACATAATTAATCGAAAAATATATTGCAGCTATTTAGACAATTTCACCTTTACAAAAACGATCCGGAAACACTGAAATGCATTCAATAAATAATGGTAGAATGTATGGGTTTACAGTCATAGAAAAATGCCATAAATAATCTTAAAACTATATTCAAATTTTGAACACACCACATTCTGTGATTTATGCAAACACAATAATATAATGGCAGTCATGGTGAACGAGCTATTATAAATTTAATTTTAGTTAATCGATATCATTTGCGATACTTTTACAGCAACTGTTTGGTTTGCGGGTACAAAGACTTTTATTATGTCTGGTTTAACGTAAATATATTTGTATAATCGGTTCAATAATACATAGACCTTGATACCTTTACTCTTCTAGGATACTAGATAGACTTACTTCAGGGATGTAGTACAGTGAGCTTATGGTTTCTTCTATCACTTATTATCCAGGGAAACATGTACCCCTCTGATTGTAGTGTATTCCAGTAATGAAATGAATCTGGAAATTACTTTCAAATATTTTCCAAGGAAACTTTATGGTCTCATTCAACAAAAATGCTAATTATGATAGAATAATCTCCAGGGGAGGGCTGTTTTGAAGTTTGTGATCGAAATATGGCAAATCCGAGCAGGAAAATTTAAATAGGCACTCAAGGTCAGTAGCAGGAAAATGCAAAATGATCTGTAAGGATGTTGGACATATTACCAAAATAGATACATACAATTGGAAGATTGAAAAAAAAATGTCATAAATGGAAAGATCCAATATTTTTTATAACAAAACTATTTGTATTTATTTGTTTTCGTTTTAATTTAAAAGTTATATCAAATTAAAAATATATTTTTAAACCTAGTACCGATGACGTGCCGACAGTTTCCGAAAAAAAGCCCGAGCGTGTATGACGTCACAATGTTTATTTTTTTTCAATATTAAGGACAATTGATACGAGTGTTGTAGTTTTTAATCAATCTATTCTTGTTATTATCATCAGCGTATCGATAAATTTATTGAAAATGTCAAATCTAAAAAGTTATCGTGCCTGTTTTGTACGAATACTACAAAAACAACTCCCGAAAAAATATTTTTAGATGTACCACGATATATTCAACGTCGAAATCAATGGTTCCAAGCAACACGACGTATTAATCTCAAAACATGAAATTTTTCTGTTGTGAAGATTATTTCGATGTAAGTATTTTAATATCATATTGTATTAAATAATCATTCATATCAGCATACATATAATAAATAGAGTTAAATTTAAGAAATTTTTAAGGAGACAACTCCAAATCAGAGGTAACAAAAATCATGATAATACAAAACTTTCAAATAATAATTTAAAATGATTTAATAATAAATTTGTATACTGAATGATTTTTGTCTTATAGTGTTTTCAACATTTTAATTTGATAGTGTTCAAAATTGTTTGTCTCTCTACAGCTCAACCAACGTAGGTTGGCTCTTCGTGTGGCACTTCGTGTAAGTACTGTACATTCGAGGAAGTCTCCGTTCTCTGTATCTATTAGACAGTGACCCTTCCACTCTTTCTTTTGCGCATCTCAGAAGCCAAGCTCTGTTGGCTAAACTGTAGGTTAAACATTGGACCATGTGAACAGCATAAATTGTTACAGATATTGATACTTTTCTTAGTATTTCATTCTAAATTAAAGTAACTGCATAAGCTTTACTCCGAACTTTATGTTCTGGATATACACGTCCTGTCACCGTTGAAATACCATTTTTGCACTTAAGTTGAATATAATCTATAGCCTTGTCACAGTAACTTTCTCGTGACACCCTACAAATAGTTCAATTATATTTAATAGAAATATTTTGTTTCTTATTTACATTTACATTTACGTTATTATTTTTTTAAAAACTCACATTAATGCTTTAAGGTTGTACGGGCATTAAGACAAAGTAAAGATAACGAGCTGTATTATTACTATGTTATTAATCGATATTAAATACATATGATTCAATTTTTTTGAGTAAGATCTGACATGTAGCGTAATTAATTTTTAAAAACTAGATATTTAACATGTAGACAATAGGCAATCTAGGCATGATGAAAAATAAATGATATATCCGGGTAGTGAAAGTTTAGTAACGTCGAACGAAAAGTGGCGCGCATTTGGAAATTTAATCATTATCGCTCGCTTCAATACACTCTAATCATTTTATTTATCTGTAATCAAAGAATTTTTTTTTAATTTTATTATTAATTTCTTCAATTAAAGAATTAAATAAATTTGTTATTTTTATAGCAAAAAATCAATACCGAAAAACAAAAAATATCGCATTTCTAAACACTTATAAGTATAATAAGTATTAAAAATTCTTCAGTAAAAAAGGTGAAATTAATGAGTTCATTACATACTTAATATATTACCAGACAATTATTATGTATTATCATCAGTCTTTACACCTAAATTATCTTTTACTACTAAATTAATATCATAATTAATATTTTCTTCTAGATCAATATCACTTAATTTTCAGTCTGAATATTCAAATTTTCTCCTGCAACAATATTTGCAACATGAGCCCCATTATCTAAATATAAATATCTAAGAATTAAAAAAATATTTTATTATTAATCAAGATACATATTTATTTATATATTTATACAAAAAAATATTTTACAGGAACGGTACATTATAAAAATTCTTTTTTATAATATTAAAAATTATATATTATAATATAAATTATATTTTATATTACATTTTTATATAGAACACTATTTATCATGGTAAAACAAAATAATTTTTTATGCAAATTCAATTGTATTATATATTATAGATTATTGAATACCTTATGTATTGGAATTTTTTAAAATTAAATTGTACAACGCTATCAATATTTTACACGATGATACATTTTATCACTTTAGAGTGTATTAAATTAATAATTATTAATGTGTAATATTTCCAAAATTTTTGTATAAATGATATAAATAACATTCGTTACTCTTTGTTCTCAATGGTTAATTGTTTTCAATTTTTAACGCTTCATAAAAACTTTCTTTTGCGACAATTTCAATAGCTGGTCCTACTAATCTTTCATACCATTTCATTAAACTATGATGAACTGTAAGCATATTCAATATAGATAGAATTGTATTTAATTGAGTTTTTCCGATACCACTATCAACAGTGTGGTAACAATAATATTAGATAATAATATAAGAATTTTAATCATTTTTCCATACTTAACCAAAAATGTTTACGTGCCAAGAGCTAATTTAAAATTCATGTGATATTTTAATTTAAAAGAAGGATCATTGTTATTATCACTTGTAGATGTTTTCACTGCATATATTTCTTCACATTTTTGACATTTTATATGAAATACACTAGCAATACCAATAATATCTTCTTTGATGAGAAAAAGAAAAGATAAAGGTACAAACGTGTTTTTTACACTTCATGTCTTGAGCGAGTTTTTTGCGAGTTAGTTGATTTAATATTTACTTTTTTTGTATTCTGAATGTTTTTTTTTTCATACTATTACTGATATTTTTTTCCATTTTATAATATTTTATGGCAAACCGCCCGTTGTGCCTGAATTGCTGTTGTTGATCACTCATTTTTAATAACAATTTTTAAGATTATAACCAAACACTTCATTACCACAATAAGATACACAGCTGTTAGATGCGGTGTTGCCAGATGTATTTTATGCAAAATAAATATGGAAATCAGATAAAATTATGTTTTTTTATAATTATATAATTAACTTCAGCGCACTTTAAATGATCTTAAATAACATATAAATAAAATTTATTAATTTACACATTTTTTTTTATTTTAAAAGAAACAAAAATAGATTTTATTTCGACCCACTGCGTAGTGCGTGTATAACCTTAATACCTCGAACTTCAGCTGATTTGAACCGAATGTCATTTTTGAGAAAATCTATGATTATAAAAATATCCACACCAGGCATATTATCAGAATTGGCCTTTATGAACCCTTTGTCACACATTACTGAATTGAATTAGTAATCAACAATTTTCTTTTTTGCGCTAAATACACAGGTAGCCGTTGACAGTACTAATGTGAAACTACTTTAACATAATGATGTTACAAACACAATTGCCAATCCTGCTAAAGATTTAAAATAAAATAAAAAATAACAATATTATTTTTATTCAAAACCACATTTTTGTGTCACTATTAATAAATAATTGTTATTACAAAGAATCATTTAATAAATATAAATAACTAGCAAATCTATTCTAGGACATAAAAGTCGTGGTGATTTAGACTTCATAATATATTTCAATATAAGAGGATATATTTCTGAAAAGTAACTTCCTTTATAGTAATGCTCCATGAATTTCAAGCCGACATGACATTTAGTTTTGTTTTGATAGTTTTCGGAAGCAGTTATGTTCGATATTTTTGCTATCATGAAAAAATCGAATTTTGAGTATTTGTTATACGATACTTTTTGGGTAGAAAAACCATCGCGCAATCCCAATAAAAGTTGAAAAATTATTATGGGGACACTGCTCCTTCACATTTCATGATTTATATTGTGGTCAAATCATCATGACTGACGGCCGTATATTGTATTTTACTTCACCTATAATACACTACCAAAATTCATTTAATAATATAATAAAAATATAATTATAAAAATAATAAATCATAAATTTTAAACTCAAAGTTTCTCAAACGTATTTTTTTACTTCGTCCGTTACTAATCAATCAAGAAGACACATCACCGTCCCAATTATGCATATGAGTTTAATGTGCAACTATTCGCAATTAAAATGGATAGAGAACGGAGATGTAACGGACGAGCAGAGTTCGAAAGTCGTATTATAACTGACAGCGCGGGAGCCGATGATGCGGCGATAAAGTTAAGACTTATGAGGAAAGTTTATCGTCAATTTTCGAAAATTGATGCTCCTGCTTAGCCCTGCTTACCTTGAGTGGAATGGCGAGAATGAGACGTTTCCAACGAGCAAACTTGTCGCTTTCCGTTTGCTGCTTTTATTGGCTTTAAACAGAGTGCCGAGGACTGAAATTGTATTTGATAGAAGAAGAAAACTACTCTATCGTAAACTGCTTATTTATAAAACTACATCTATAATAAAACTTGACTACAAAATCCGCCTTTATATTTTGTAAACTTCAGATAGATATTTTGTAACGTCATGTGAAAAATAATGGATCTTCCTTATTTTTGAAGCACTATAGCTTCAACCATGTTATGTCAAATAAAAACGATCATATTTATCAACACATGTCTATCGACATGTGTTTTGTCTACCGAAAATCAGATTTATTTCTTTTATACAATAATTTAATGACAACTGTGATTATATTATGTATAAATTTAATTGATAAACAGGCACGTTCAACCAGAGTTGTTAATGATAGATCAGATCTTGTTCGCGTTTTGACATTGAAATTTCCACCGATAATCGTGATATTTCTGTTACTTCCTTTCATAGCAGTGAAAATGTCATCATAAAAAATTTCGATGTTATTGTCAGTATATTCTGGCGTAGGTGCGTACACTTGGATTATTTTCATGGTGTGCCCAGTATTTAGTTTTATGATGAAGTAGGTTACTCTAGCAGATATCGCTTGTACAAACAAACCTATTCCATCACTTGATTTATTTTCGTAACCTAAACGGTAGAATTTGTGATCTTATTTAAGTTTCATTAGTTCTTCTCCATGCCTTCTGAATTCATTCACCCCGATAATGTCTAACTTTATGTTCATTAGCTCTACTTCCATTTCTGTAAATTTTTCTTCAGACAGAAGTGTTCTTGCATTGTAGGTTGCAATTTTGAATGTCTTTTAATTTTTACATACGTTGCGTTCGTTTTCTCAACGAGCTACTTTTTAGAAATGCATTTACCTTTGCGACTGAACCGCCATCTCAGAAAAGTATCTGAGTTTTCCTCGATTGTATCCTCATATGTTGAGATATATTATGAAATCATAATTTAATCACCAGTAATTTTATGTCCTAGCTATTTATATTAATTAGATAGTTCTTTGTTATAATTATTATTTATTAATAGTGACACACTATTGTATCTCTTTTGGTAATCTGTCCAGCTTCCTTTCATATCATTTTGCATAGTCCAGCTTCTAACGTTCTATGTGTCTATTTCAATTTTGCTATCCAGGTTTGCTGTATTTTGATCAAGTACATAATGTTCCCTTGGAAAATATATGAAGGAAGCTGTCAGATCAATTTCTTCAATTGATAAGGATTATGTTGAGGGTACACTAGAAGCAAAGGGGTACATGTTTCCCTCGATGATAAAAGATATAATGAACTGAGCTCACGGTCATATAACCCTGAAGTAAGTCTATTCAGCATCCTAAAAGAGTAAATGCATGAAGATCTATATATTACTGACTTGATTCTACGAATATAGTTCCGTTAATCTGAACAATATCAGGCTTTTAGATCCTTAAACCAAACAGGAGCAGTAAAAGTATCGGAAATGATTTCGATTAATTAAAATTTAATTTATAATGACTCGGTCGCCATGACTTCCGCTATATTATTGTGTTTGCATAAATCATAGAATGTGGTGTGTTCTAAATTTGTACAGGGTTTTAAGATTATTTTTGTTATTTTTTTCTGACTGTTGAGTCATAAATTGTATTGTTATTTATTGAATGCATTTACATGTTTCCGAATAGTTTTTGTTTAGGTGAAATTGTCTAAATAGCTGCAATATATTTTTCGAATAATTATGTGTTATCTCTTTGTTGCGCGCTGGGATCCATTTATACTTGAAAGTGATTTATTTTTTGAATATACAGCACCAAAAGCATTTTTCTCTAAATTAAATTAGAGCCCTTTAGGGTCTTGAGGTTATGTTACAATTAAAAGTGATATAATGGAAAAGTTTGTTTTGTAATATTTTATAGGGATATGTTATAAATATCTTATTACGAGGGTTGATGTTTATATTTCCGCAATAATAAATAAAAACAATTTATCATTGAAAATGGTTTTATTGTTTTTGATAGTATTCTCCGGGATGATCGATACACTTTTACAGACGTTTGAACTAATTTTCATTGCACTTTTTCCAACCCGATTGAGGTATCTCTAAAACATGCATTTTGAACGCATCAAACGCTTGTTCTGGCGTCGAAAATTGTTGACCACATAGTTTTTTCTTCACGGACGGGAACAAAAAGAAATCATTGGATGCCAAATCGGGGCTGTGCGGCTGATGATCCATCAATTCGATGTTTTGACCAGTCAAATATTGAGTTGTTCGGTCCGATGTGTGAAGGGTCGCATTGTGATGGTGAAGAATGACCATGCGTAGGGCGGCTTTTTTCTCATTCCATCAAAGGCTTCTTGCAAACAAATGGTTGTGTATCATTCAGAATTATCCGTTCTACAATTCTCTAGTGGCACTGTAGCCACATGCCCATATATCCCATAAAAACAGGCGACCATTTGCTTCGAAGTATTGCTTGCGCGAACAACTTTTATTGAGTGTGACTCATTTTGAAAGACCTATATAGTCGACTGCTGTTTACTTTCGGGCTCATACGCATAGATCCAAGATTCAATTTTAATATAAATGATTTTTGGTAAAATTATTTATTTTCACGAGTTCTACAACCTGTTAAAATAAATGACTCAACTATGAGAACAGCCTGTATATACGTAGTCAAATAATAAAGCCCAAATTCTTGCGAACGGAGATAAATGGATACATTTGGATCTTCATCAATATCGCCAGAAACAGCAGCGATAATTTCTTCGGAAAGCACAATTTTTTGTCTTGTTTTTGTTTTAGTATCGAGCAGCGTATAATCCTTTGGAATTTGTCGAATACATCACGAGGGTAAAGTGCTTTATAAGTTTGGCGCTCAGAACACTAATTTTGATAAAAATTTTAACAATTTCCAAGCGTGCGTGATTTGCCAAACTATTGAGACCCAAAGGTCAGGCTTGCGCGCAAACAGTTCGTTTGATACAAACCCTTATCGGAATTTCGGACGCACTAAAAATATCACCTTTTAAAAAAATCATTCAGGAACTTACCTACTATGATTTTTTTTCTCTATAATACTTGAAATTTTGGGTGACTATACCTTTAAAAAAATATATAATTAAAGTTGCTAACTAGAGGAAAAGACCAAATAACCAATTTTATTTTTGAAAATAACTTTTTAACATTAGATGCCATATGATCATTTCATGGCAGAAGCGAGAATGTGGAGAAGCAAAACGTGTGATAAATGCAGCGATTATATACAATTATTTATTTTTACACATGATCAGATTGCTGACTAGACCATTTGTTAGAACAAAAGAAGAATGTTATATTTAAGTAGGTATTTACACCTGTATGTTAAAATATAAGTGTGAAATATAGGCACATGATAATTATTCTAAAAGCAGACTGCAGGCATGTGCATACGAGATATCTAAGACTTGCAGCAGTCTAGAATTAACAATAATATTATAAGAGGGTTGTTTAAAGTGGATGTATTGGAGGGTAAAATCGAGGAATGTCAGTGGGGATGAAAGGGACACGTGATAAGAATGCCTGATAACGGAAAGGTTAAATAGAATTGGAAAGCAGGGGTTGACAAAGAAAAACGAAAAAAGCAAGACCTCGTAGACCCTGGAATATAAAAAATGGCCATAATGATTCAGAAAAGATATGTAACTTAGGGGCAAACTGAAGTTTTTGTGAATGATCGAAGTCGATTGATTCATACATATTTCTACACTTTAAAAATAGAAAAGAATCGATTATGTTTCTATTATTTATTTTCTGTACAAAATGTATGAAAATCTAATTAATATTATGATTTACTACTAACAAAAATATAAATAAAATTAATTATTTTAATAACATAAAAGTTTGTGGAAATAACTAAAAAGGGAGTTTAATGTAATAACTCATTCAGGAATTTAAACGTGGCATATAAACCACGTATATTTATAATCGTTAATGAAACGTCCAGGCTCACAATTTAAAACGTGATTTAGTTCAAAATAACCAGATTACGTTTTCATTTATTCTAAGCCAACTGTGATATAACGAATTATTTAATAAAGAATTATATATTTCCCTATATAAATTACGTGGGGTTTTCCTTCTTTATGTTTTATGATTATAGTTATGTTTTGTGGCATGAAGTAGGTATAAAAAAGGCTCATGCATGTCGACAAAGATGGTACTAAATATATAATACAACTATTATCTTCCTAAAATGATAATTTTAATTAAAGTAGAAAAAGACCTGGTTGAAGGGACATTTATATTGGGAAAATAGAAATATGGGGAAAATTTACAGAGGCACCATTGTTCTTTGTTTATTATCATTACTGTTGATCATTTTCATTGGTATCATTGTCTTTATTTGTCTTTATCTTTTTATATTTTCGAAACTTCTTATATTTATTTGGTTAAAAAAAACCGCAGTTTGTCCAATTTTTAGTTTTAGGTTTCTTGTCTCACTTTCCCAGTGTGGGAAAGAGTATAATTAAAATAGGTTCACGCATATCGACGAAGGTGGTGTGAAAGGCGAAATATAACTAATATCTTCCTAAAATGAACATTTTTATTGAAGTAGGAAAATACCTGGTGGAATGGGCATTTATATTGGAAAAACAGAAATATGGAGAAAATTTACAGTGGCACAATTGTTCATTATTTAATATCATTCTTTGATTACTTGGTATACTTGATATCATTTTCATAAACTTCGTTTAATTTTTACTTTGTGTTTATTTATTGACATCTTTAAAACTTCTTATATCTAATTTATTAAAAAGAAAATTGTAGTAGTTTATAGTAGTAGTTTTCGTAGTTTGTCCAATTTTAAGTTTTAGGTATATTTGTCTGACTTTCCTATTGTGGAAAGGAATATGATTAAAATAGGTTCATGCATATCGACAAAGATTGAGTGAAAGATAAAATATAACTAATATCTTCCTAAAATGATAATTTTAAATTAAGTGGGAAAAAGTCATGGTTGAAGGAGCACTGATAATGGGAAATTCGAAAAAGTTGATTCGTAGCTTAGTTCAGTTATTTGTTTTAGGCATACTCGTCGATACATAAGATAAACAATGGAAAACAGTATAGGAAAATGAAACAAATACTACCCAGCGAAAAACACTGATATGATGCCACATTATAAAGATATATGCAAACACTTAAAAAAATCTTCCTGAAATATGACAGTTCTTATTTTATAGGGAAATGCCCAATACATTATTGATTATACAAATGTGAAAATAGGAAGAATTTTAGTAGATATAGAGATGTTAAGCCAATCAATACGAGGGTTGCTATTTATGTATTTGGAATTGGCAACAATGGTGTTGCTAGGAGCCACCTGACACACACACATACACACACACACACACACACACACACACACACACACACAAACACACGCACAAACACACACACGAACACACGCACATACACACACACACAAACAAACACACACGCACACGCACACGCACACGCACACGCACAGGCACACGCACACGCACACGCACACGCACACGCACACGCACACGCACACGCACACGCACACGCACACGCACACGCACACGCACACGCACACGCACACGCATACGCACACTCAAACACACATACACACACACACTTTCTTTCAGAATGAGCTAAACCCAACAAAAGTTGTTCGGATATGAAGCACTTCGAAGCAAATGGTCAATTCTGGAACTGTCATGATACACAACCATTGGTTTGCCAGAAGCCTTTGAAGAAATAGGAAAAAAACAACTAGCGTCGAGGGATCATTCTTCACCATGACAACGCGACCTCTCACACATCGGACCGAACAACAATGTATGACCGGCCAAAATATCGAATTGATGAGCATGCCTCGTATAGTCCTGATTTGACACACAATAATTTCGTCTTTGTCTGTGAAGAATAAACTACGCGGTTAACGATTTTCGGCGTCAGAAGAAGCGTTTGATGCGTTCAAAATGCATGTTTTGGAGATATCTCAACGAAATGGAAAAAGTGCTATGAAATTGATTCAAACGTATGCAAAAGTTTATCGATCATCGCGGAGAATATTTTGAAATACAATAATAACATTTTCAATGATAAATATTTGTTTTTATTTATTATTCCGGATACATAAATAGCAATCCCCGTATTCTGAAATAGACGCATTGATAAATTCAATATTATATTGAGGTAAAATACAGCGAATCATAAAAATTGAATAAAGCTTTGGAGTATGTATGGCATTGATGTTGAATCTTCTCGGCTTAGAATTAATGGAATAAGATTCTAATTGCTAATTATATATTTTCGTTTTGACGATATTCGAATAAGGTGAGAACTTTATTTGTTTTTAATTTGCTTTTAATGTTACTCGTAATCTGCATTTGTAACTATATATACACTTCTTAAAGCCGTTAAGGGAAACTGCTGCTTCAGGCAATATATTCCTAGTAAATTGAGTATGCCATGCTATACGAGTTATTTAGAAAATTATATTAAGCGACAAGTTATTCCATTTAAAAATACAGTAGCAGAAAGACTGAAATATAATTTTATGATAGTACGGGAAACTTGACCACAGATAATCGGTTTACCAGCAACTAACTTAAATTTATTGGAAACTATTAACAAAACCATGAATTATCTTTCTTCTGATTTTGTGAAATATAAAGGTCGGTTTATATTCCAAGGGAAGCTTAAAATATATTTCAAGTTATTACATTACATCCCATAGACTGATGTATTGAAGAAGCCAATACATCAATTACTAATAAACCAGAAATGACAGTAAAACTAAAGCAGGGGTAGACATGGTAAATAAATTGTAGCGTTCACAAATTCTTGATCGCTACTGGTAGTATTCGTAAATTGTTGATCACCACTGGTAGGTTTATTTCGGACAAATTCTTAACTGAAAGAGCTCCGATACCGTTTGGACAAGGCAAGACAGTCTAACTCCAAATCTCCAGGTGCGCGGACGTTTTCGCGCCATACCCTTCCGACCGAGGTACGTAGGTTTGCTGGCCAAGTCACGTTTGGTTTGATTTTTCTGATATTCTTATAGAGGGTTTTACGACCCGGCAGCAGAGAATCCGATCCACAGACATCAGGCCATTGAACGACCACCTATTACAGAGCCCAACCATCGTGGAAACCTTACACCTTTTTGGGGCCACATGGCAAAGTAACCGGTTGGTCAGATCGAGATTATTTCGGGACCCCCGCATAGGGATATCGGACTGCCCGCAGTCGTACTCAGTGTTTTTGGACAGCCAGTACCGGATAGGCAAGGATAGACAATATCAGGAAATAAGGCCAGATAAACACTTTTTTATTATATTTTCATGTACCGTTAAGGATTGCAGTTACCATTTATTTCTCACAAATACATTTTTACCATAATTTCTTATACTGATAATGGTCACGTTATCACCTTATATTTTGTATCTATTTGCCGTCTGACCATTCATGGTTACCCTAGCGTTATATATTTATCTTTTTACTATTGTCAGAATAGAGGAAATAACCTCTAATTTGTAAGTATAGGGACATATACCAGCTGGTGTAATTTAGAGCTGCTTATTTGATTTTTGATTTCTTTCACGGTAAGGTTTGGAGAACCACCTTCCCGTATCTTTTGTTTGATAGTTTTAGTTGTTCCTTTTTTTGTGTGCTTTGTGTCGTTCTTTTTTGAGTGTGCTTTTGTAATATATATATATATATATATATATATATATATATATATATATATATATATATATATATATATGTGCAAAATTCTAGTAAACCGTTTTATTTAAGATAGACTCCTTTCCGGTTCCAGGGTCTTTTCCGATATATGAAGTAACCGGGTGGCGCTCCACTTTTGTCGTGGCTTCATTCTGTCCTGGACCTTCTTCCCGGTGCTCCCGGCGAACAGCTGCCGTCGCTGTGATCTATATATTTTTTATTTTGTTTCAAAAGAGAAAATAAAAGGTCACAAAATTATGCGCCCGAAATAAATAGGCTCGTCAGTCAATATAGCCTTTTGGCTGTTAAATATTTTTTCGATAGATGGCAGTGAAAGTGAAACGTAACTTTTCAAATTTCAAGTCGATATACGAGGGTCGTTCAATAGGTCCTTAGAAAATCCAAGAGATAACGCCCGTAGCATCGAAAATGGGTTGTTTTTAGTAAGCGTCATTAATCACCAGATAGCTGTAAAAGTTTCAGTTCTATTTATCTCATAGTTTCATTTTTATTGTCGATTAAAGCAAAAAAATTTTGTTTATTTAAAAAAATGGAAAAAATGAGTTTCGAGTGGTGACTAAACACTTATGGGAAACAAATAAACCGTATAAAACTAATTCAGAAAGTGGGGTATGTCTGATTATGAGTTTGGCAAATATTCAAAAGCACACAAATATAATATAACCCGTTATTACATTTTTAATTAATATCAATATGCGTTAAAGAGAATCCATCTATCTATCTAAAATTAACAAAATTACCTATAAATTAAATATTTTTTAATTGTTGCAGTAGTTTAGATTTGTAAGATCTATTTTTGCCAGCCTGTAATATGTTTTCCATTATTTATAAATAAAGAACCGAGCGATCATTGCTCTAACAAATAAATATTTCTTTTTCACTATTAAAGTAATTTCATTGCGACATATTCGGTTGATGGTTTTTACAAAAATGTTATAATGAGTGAAATAAGTGGCGAAACTTTAAAACATAATTTTAAAAGATTCCAAAGCGACTGACAGCGCTCGTAAGATTTGTGAAGTAGAGCGGGAAGGTGTCGAATTAATCCGCACCGCTCAGCTTTGGTTCAAAGAGTGCCGGGAGGGAGACATGAGTCTTGAAGATCAGGTCGTCCACAGTCTATTGATGCTCTTGTTTTGAGAGTAGCTGCGGCTGTAGATCTTAGATCACGCACTGGGAAAATTTCAGAGAAATTAGGAGTATCACAAATTATCATTAACCGGCATTTACGAGGCGTCATAGTGGTACCAAAGAGCTCAAGAAGCATCCCTCACGAACTGTTGTCACAGCAAACGACATTTCTATTTAAAATATGTAAAGCTTCCCTCAAAAACCCTACTGATTCTTGTTACCTGCCATGAAAACTTAATTTATTTCAACAATCCTCATGACGTAATGCAGCAGATTATGTTTTGTGCCAACTATGCAGCTGATTATGTTTGCAACTTGTACCAAGGCGAGAAAGAGTTATCGAAAAAATCATATTGTGTGTGGTGAAATTTTGAGAGAATAATTCACTCTGAGTTAGTTCTTGATGGTAGGGTGATAAATAAAAAAGTCTACTCATATTAACTTTAGAAACTACATGCTGTTTCTGTTACAAACAATAAATTGCGTTATTCAAACGTAAAAAAGCTCTTCTGCAGCAAGACAACGTAAGACTACCCACTCAAAAATCCACTAATCAAAAATCTATCCACAACTCTCCACCTCAAAAATTAACCCAATAGACTTTAAATTTTTCCTTCATTCAGCACACAGCCTCGACCTCACTCCATCGGATTCATTTTGAGAGGAAAAAAATCATAACTGAAGAAGAGGTATAAACTGGCTGCGTCGAGTTTTTCGCCTCCAAAGACTAATTGTGATACCCAAGAGGTATGGAGATACTCTATCGAATATGGGTTGAGGCCATCGAAAACAACGGTCTATATTTCGAGGAATAACCTCCAAGAATAATTTTTTAAACAGTGTAAATCTAAGTACCTCAAAAATGCAAATACTTTTCGTACACCTGAATACAAGAGGTAGCCGGAGTTTCTATGAGGCGCTGATAATGATGGTACGATGGTTGTGTCGTTACGAATTCAACTACTGCTTGGTGTGGATGTGTGTGGTTTTTTTGAGTATTTGTGTTTGTTCTTTAGGCAGTATTGTAAAATCAGATAAATTAATCATCCCTCAGTTACGTTAATAACGTTAGATTGGGCCGGATACATTCTGAGAGGTCTTTTATGTTGATTATTCTTAGTCGGTGTGCCCTTCGAGGAAAGGAGGTTAAGGACAAGTTTAATTGATTAATTAAATCCGAGTTAAATAAATAAATATCAAAAATAGCTTTAGTTTATTTTTGTAGATTTTATCGTAAACATAAATAACTACATGTTCCACAATAGATCGATTCTTGCGTTACGTCGTATGGTTGCTTTGAAGTATAAAAAGTATGAAAACAAAAGGCTCAGACATATCGATTCAGATGCCATGAAATATAAAAAAAGGGCTCCTATCTATTTAAAATAACTTGCTAACAATTTAAAACGAAATAATCAAAATATCGTGTTCAGCCGAGTGTTTACTTGAGAAAAATGGAGATCGAATAGAGGAATGTCGGTATTAAAGATATGTGAAGGACGAGCCATAAGAATGACACCAAAGAGCTGAAGCATTCATCACAAACTGTCGACACAGCAAGCACGAGTTTAACTACCGCTTGGTGTGGATGTTTGTGGTGTCTTTGAGTATTTGTATTTCTTCTTTAGGCATTATTGTAAAATCAGATTAATTAATCATCCTTCACTTATGCCAGTAATAACTTTAGATAGGGCCGGATATATTCTGAGGCGTTTTTTATGTTGGTCACTCTTAGTCGGTGAGCCTTTCGAGAATTGGAGGTTAAGCACAAATTATTGATTAATTAAATCTGGGTTAAATAAATGAAGATAAAAATAAATGAAAAGTTTTAGTTTATTTTTGTAGATTTTATCATAAAAATAAATAACTACATATTTCACAATTTAAATTATACCAATTCTTGCGTTACGTTGTATGGTTTCTTTGGAGTATATAAAATATGAAAAAAGCTCAGACATATCGATCCAGATGGTATGAAATATAAAAAAGGACTCCTATCTATTTAAAGAAACTTGCTGACAATTTAAAACGAAATGATCAAAATATCGTGTTCATCCGGGCGTTTACATGGGAAAAATGGAGATGGAGTATCGGAGGAATGTCGGTATTTAAGATACGTGAAGGCTCACAAATAAAATAAAGTGGAATATTATTCAGTAGGAAGTAATGCGAAGTGTGTGAGATATCACTTTTGCTTTTTGGAAAAAAATACTCCTGTTATATGCCGGCCTACAGATATTTACCCACCTTTAATATCAGAATTTAATAAAAATGTATGAGGATATCAAAAAAAAAGTATGAAATGCAAAAAAGTCTTTATTTCTGCGGATATATTTTTCTGATGTTGATCCTTTTTGACGATTCACTGTTATTCAATTTTCCCAAATTATAAAATGTTCTAAAGAAAACAAAACATTAAATATTTTTCAACATACGGGGATGGAGGTGCGATTGCATAAATCATTACATTTTTGAAAACAAGTTTCGTTTTTAGTAACGCTCCTTGAGTTGGAAGTCGATATGACATTTAGTTTTGTTTAACATGAATTTCGTTCCTTTTCGTCCTTGATTAAACACATTTTTTGCGTGGAAAACTATCGCGTACACCCAATAAAAGTTGTAGAAGAATTATAGGGACTGTGCTCCTTTCATGGTTCATAACTGGTTTGCTGAGTTTCGATGTGGTCGAATCAGTATGAGTGTCAGGGCGCCATGTCGAAGTCACCACTGACGAAATGAACAACCAAATTCATGGTGCTTAGAAGAAATTTATATTAAACAATTTAGCCATCGTTATGGAGCACATTCTCAGAAAACACTAACGCAGAGATAAAGCGCCGAGGCCTTCGTCGATCTTGTGCAATGGATTTCGAGGAAAACTATATTACGGGGTTGCAGGACGCACTTCATCCCGGGGATATCGGATAACACTAAACCCCTATTAGACCCCTTTGCACCACTTTGCTTTGTTATTTTCTCCGATAGCTGGCATTAAGTTTTCCCCTGCATGTCTGGTGTCCTCAGTAAAGGGATCAGCGTCGAACAAACCCTCTTCGAGGACGATCCCTTTGCTGATGACACCATACATGCAGAGGAAAAAATATAATGGTAACTGTAGGCAAAAGTGGCAAGGCCAAGTAGACTCGACGGAAAGTCTGGATATGAAGGGGAGCAGCAGAGGAGCATGGAACCTCAGCGAAGATTCCACTAAACCGCATTAAAAATATACAGAAGTGAGAGTTAATCAAGCAGTAACCCTGTTGCTAAAGAATGAAAAAACATCTAGTCGCATTAGAAGAGATCGAATATAACGCGACTTAGAAATCGAGAACTACCTGATCGAAGAGTCTCTCCATGACCTAGTTGCAAACGGCAATCTCTAGTATGAGACCAAATAAGGTGTTGGCGAGATAAGAGTCTAAACTTCGGTCCCCAAACACTCAAATAGCAGCTGAATCTGATAAACGACTGACTCCGGAGCATGCATATCCCAAAAATGTGAAAGAAGGCGGGGGTCGTTGCGCTACTGAAGCCCGAAAAGGATGCTAACTGCCCCATAAATCTGCCGCAAACAACCACACATGTAAAGCAGATGGACATCGTACTCAACGAGATCGCACGTTTAATAACTTGATGTCTGAGAATAACCCTAATAGAAAACCTATATCCGTTAGCTAGCACAATGCCACCCCAGGGAGCAGGAAGGCGAGTGCAGACGAAGAGAGAGAGAGAGAAAAACAGAAGATAGATCCCAAATATCTGCTGCATGGACATCAACTAGCAGCGGAATGACTTTTTTGTACTTTTCAGTACTTTTTAGTATTTTAGTACTTTATAGTAGTAAGGATTTTTCCTGAAAAAGTTTTATGACAAGAACTCTCGAGTCAAGGGCTCGCCCGGGAAAGGACACTGGCTGTAGACCAACCGTTTTATAAAATAGGAAAACTAGCTTAATGATCCGAACCCTCAGATTAAAGAGGAGCTGCCACAAGGCAGCGAACAACCTCACTGAGTGTAGAGAACACTTAACCGATTGAGAGTGAGCGTACTACGAAGCAAAACCAATTTGTGAGTGTGGAGGATGTTCTGAGTGAGTGTGGCGTAGTCCAGGACCCTAATATCTTCTGATTTATGTGTGTATGGACCAACCCCGCACAATGGATGACATTAGGCTAGCGAATGACAAAGCTGAATAGCCTGCAATTTACTGGAAGAGTATTGTTTGACCGAATACGAAAAGTAAGTAAGTAACCATCGCCGAATCAGAGGATTATTTTGCAGAGTACAAGTCGTACTTTTTAGAAGACATACAAATATTGGAAACTCGTTTGACGAGCTGTATCGATGTAAAAGAAGACTACGTTGTAATATAAATCGATTTTAGAATAAAAATACAGTACCTCATTTAAAAAATATCTGAGTTTTCAGTCTAATCTTGTATATATACAAAGAAGATGCTAATATGTATGCTGTATGCTGTTCTTTAAAAAGTACATTTAGTAAAAGCAAAAAATAAAAATAATATTTGTCTTTGGGTGTTTAGTAATAATTCTTTAGCACCAATATTGATATTCTTATATTATATAGTCAAGAACAATATACGTTTCGGAACCTAAATTGCTTCAAACATCCCACTCCTCTAAGAAACGATAATTCGTAACCTCTCCTCGTAAAAGGGAACTTGAATTACCGTAGTTTTAATCTTATTCAATTAAACAGCTATGTCTCTAGATTTTCATTATATATTTTATGTATTAGACTAAAACACATACTGAAAACGACAATGAATTAAAATCGATTTGACCGAATGATCTCATCTTTTCAGATTTAGAAAATACTAAGAGATTATATGTTTGCAATCAGAAACGTTAAGTGTAAAAAAAAACTGAAGGAAACATCTGGAATATCTCATAAAAATTCAATTTGAGCTAGTGGTATCGACTAAAAACCATCGAAAACCACGAAATAATTCAAATAAAACGCAACACGAACAGTTTTCGGGTTCGGTTTTTCCTCGACCTCAATCCCCGACCGCCAGAAATGGCCGAATCGGAATAAAAACCCAATTCCGAATCGTCGATTACCGAACGCGGAATAATTCTTCCATACAGAAAAAAAATGCATATTCTGCGCCGTTGAACGCAAACGGAAAGCTTAAAGAACCATTAGGAGATGAAGTGAAATTCTCATTGATGATTTATTTTTTGTTTTCTTTACCGTAGAGAGTATTCTCATCGAATATATATTATCTAAATCATAATTAGAATTACGAACGAATGATTGTCCTCAACATTGAAGCTTTTGATCGGTAAATGAACTTTTTTTGTGACGTTTTTTATTGACGTTACTGCATATAACCTTTAAAGTGTTTGTCTTGTATCATTCAACATTTATTAATTATATTTAGTAGTGTTGTTTACATTTATTCAAAAAATTGTTTAAATTGAGACAAAATATCGGATTGTTTAGGAAAGTTTGTAGGCATTTTTCATTAATTGATCTTTTAACGCTTGAAAATAAAAATCTGCGTAGTAGTTCATTAGTAATGTTTATTTACATATTTTTAACTACTATGGTTTTACAATGTTTACGTTCAGATTTAATAATAAGCTGCGTTCAGTTAATCAAGTTGATATAAATCGAAAAAACACTGATACCCAGGAAATCAAGACTATAATAGCCGAAGATCCACGAACCATAGTCCGTGAGATAGCAGATAAGTTAAACAATGGCAAATCGATCGTTTTTGGCCATCTGAAAAAAATGGGTACGTCCGCCGATACGATGTGTGGGTCCCTCACTAACTTAATGAGGAAAATCTGCTGGACCGAAACTATTCGGGTGATTTTTTGCTGAAAAAGAACCTGACGTTTCATTTCTGAAGCGGATGGTAACTGGTGATGAAAAGTGGATTGTGGGCAAAAATGTGCAAGAAAAAACTCACGGGGTTGCCAGTGCCAACGGCTTTAAGTACCGAAAGACGGTTTTTAACTCAATAAAATTATGCTTTGCATTTGATGGAATTGAAAGGGACCCATAGACTTTCAGTTTCTCAAGAAAAATGGCCAGAATTATCAAACCGAACAGGGGTCGGGTTTTCATTACGACAATGCACAACCTCACATTTAAATCAGAACTCGGCAAAAGGAAGCACTCGGCAAGTCCGGAAATTTTTCAATAAGGGTGAAAAATAACCTGTTAACATTTTTTGCCAATAAAGATGCTAATTTTTGACAAGAAAAGACCATCATATTGGCAGGAATTTAAAAACTAAAGTAATAATGAAAATTTCGTAATAGACTAAATAAATATTTCTTAAACCTGTTTGCGTGTTTCTCTCTCTTAAAAAATCCTATGAACTTTTTTCATCTTGTTTATTCTGACGTTTATCTTCACAAACAGTTCCTATTGCAATGACAGCCGTGTTACAGTTGAACCGCTGAAAGATTACTCGTGCGTCATGAAATTATGCCTATAGCATAGACATTGCCTGAATATGTTCTTTTTATTTTACCGAACGAGAGAGAAGAAGATAAAAAAATCAATAAGCATCTCTTCGTGTATGATATAGCGTTACAACGTCGTAGAAAGAGAAAGTAAGAAATATTTAAAATGAGTTTGTTCCTAATGCCGGTTAAAAGTTTGTCTATTGATTTTCTGTTTTGGTTGTTATTTGAGTTGTTATTTTGTGTTGTAAAGTTCAGTTTTATTATAAAATAAGTTCTTATAAGAACTACTGTTATTGCTTATTTTGTTATCGGTATTTGTAAAAATTCAGTTTCATTTCCTTCAATAATTCTAACCTACCAAAGACATTTTATTACAAATGTTTAACGAATACATAATGTATATTGGTTAATTTTAAAAACATACTGAAAGACAAACAACCGTTTCAAAATAATAACGCAAATGTAGAAGTGCGAACTTTTAGGGTATCTATATTAGAATTAACATTTTTTTCGGATAATGTCATGAAAAACACTGAAATTGCAAGCCCAACAATTTGTGCTCAATGTTTATGAGTATTTCGAAATGGAAAAAAAGGAATGGGAAACCTTTAGAGCTTCTTTTAACCATTTAAGAGGTGAATAATACTAAATTTGATTACGTTTAACTTATTTTGCATTATCAAATCGTAATATATTTTTTTTAAGTTGCAGCAGTATTAAAAATATCAAGAAAAATTGTGTATTCTATTAAGAAATGAATATAATCCAGTGATTTCTTTTCTTGGAACAAGCAGACCTCGTGCAAAAATCGAAAAAACAGACTTACGCGAAGGAAGTAAAATGGAAGTTCGAAATACCTTGTACAATATGTTTATATAATTATATATGTTTGTACTAAATGTGTAATGCAACTGTATAAATAATCGTATATTCCCACATCATGGTAATATTTTTATCGTATAAAAATGGGTCTCAACAACAGTGTTTATAGAGTAGATAAAATAATGATTTTGACCAATAACAAAATGATTTCATTCATGGTTTTGACCAATAACAAAACATTTTCATTCATTGGCTACTTCCCTAAATTTTGGTGATAACTTGAAATTGTTAGGTCGATATATTACCTTCAAATATCGATTTATAACAAGACAATTGATAATTGCATGTTATAAATATATACAAATAAATGTATCTTGGATTTAAATCATAAACATAAATATCCGTCTTTCGAGGCACCAACCACGTCCATTATGAAAGTTAGCACTAATTTGATTAATAACTTTTGATTTGATTCATATGGATAAAATTGATGACGCACGGGTAATCTTTCAGCGGTTTAACTGTAGGTGGTGCTCCCTCTTACTTCAATATCAAGTAATTATAAACGAGGTTTGGAAACATCAAAAATAGTCGTAGTTAAAATAAATTATAGTTTAAAAAAACTAAAATACACGTTTTAATGGTAAAGGGAACTAAAAATAATTTTTAGTATAAGAATAAAGTGATGAACGAGAAAATTAATATGTCATTATAAAAAAAGAGTGGGGTGCTCAATGTCAGTTGTTATAAATATTCCATCACGGTTTCAATAAGTAGAGTTAGTATAAAAATATGGTACAAAGCACCCCACGCTTTTTTACTATGACACATTAATTTTCTCGTTCATCACTTTATTCTTGTACTAAAAATTATTTTTTACTCTTTAGTTCGGTTTACCATTAAAGCGCGTTTTTTAGTTTTATTTAACTATAATTTACTTTTCATTTTTTAGTTCGATCTGCCATAAAAGCATGTTTTTTGAAGTATTATTTATTTTTCGTCACTACCTATCCGTGGCGGGAATGGGTAATTTGCCTTCCTTAGGCGTTGTAACCGTGTCTCAGGCTCCCTCTCCGAAACCAAATCCTTGATCCTGACGATCCTGTTCAGGATAATGGGACGAACTAAATTATTGTATTGTCATCGGTCCTTGATAAGTGTGCAAAGTTTCAATTTAATCTGACGTTTTGAAGTGGGTGAAAAGGACGTTCAAAGATTCCGTTATATAGATAGATAAAGGTGAAGCTAATAAAAGCGTGTAAAGTTAGTGAAAAGTTAGATTTTAATAAAATATTGATTTTTTTAATCGATTTATGTTTCAATGTAGTTTCCTTTTAACTCCATACACACGAGGTACTACACATTCCACAAGGTACGACTTGATCTCTTCGTTTCATGTGAATCTCTCTCCAGTCAGCCATTGCTTGATGTTTGAAAAGAGCAAGTCACGCCAGATGGAACTTTGTATTGTCGTGTTAAAAGTTTTTTCTTCGACAAATAAGGGCTTTTTTATCAACTCTTGAAATTCGTGAAATTTTACGAACAATACCTCGTAATACTTTCTTTTGATCGTATTTCTCTTTTCAATATTGTCGGTGAAAACAATGCCTTATAATTTCAGAAAACAGTAATCAGAACCTTTCTAACCGATGGAAGTGTCTTCGCATTTTTCGTGGTGCGATTACCAGGTAAACTATTTTGACAATTTCTTCATTACTGTTGTGCAGTGATGGATCTAAATTTCATTAACATCACGAATCGCCACAGAAACTGCTTCGGATTTCGTTTATACATGCGTAAAGCGCATCAGTAAAGTGGTTACAAGATTCCTTTCTAGGTTCGTAGATAGCAAACGCGGTACCAACGCGGCCCGATTTGAGCTCGAAACGTAACTCGTTTTGATTCAACCACATTGAAACTCAGTAAGCTACTTATGAATCAAGAAATATGAAAGAGCAGAGTCGTCATGACACTTTTCCAACGTTTTTCGGTTTGCACGTTTGGTTTTCTACAGAAAAAGTAGTGTTTTATCAAGAAGTTCGTTTTTTTTTTCATTATGGCAGAAATATCGAATTTACGAGGGGTGCTATTTAATATATGCATCCGGCAACAATTGTCTTGCTAGGCGCCGTCTGAGTATGACATTGTTGATGGTATAAGTACACAGAAGGTTTTGTCATAAGGATACTGTGTTGTCCAGTGACATGAAAATTTCATCTCAGTCAAAATATGGTATTAACTCGTGAGAATTTTGCGATGATTTACTACGACTTTCGACATGGTTTAACTCAACAACAATGTATTGATAAACTCACTTCGACTTTTGGTGATAAAGCACCATATATAACCACTGTACATCATTGCCTTAGCGAATTCAATTGTGACCGTCGTTCGCTCACGGACGAAATTAAAGAAGGTCGTCCAAAATCGGTTGTTGTGCCAGAGACATGATAAAGCAAGATCGTCATATGACATCCCTGGGCATTAGTATGACAAGCATACAGAAGATTTTACATGAACATGTAAACGTGAAAAATATTTGTGCGCGTTGGTGCAAAAAAACGCTTAAAATTACAATTGTGGTGCGTTAAAAGCCGTGTTTAACATCTACATAGGTGAAGAATTTTGGATCCATGCATATCAGCCCGAAAGTAAACAGCAATCGACTGTATGGATATTGTTCGCGCAAGCAGCACTTCGAAGCATATGCTCTCCTGTTTCTGTTGGGATAAATGGGCATGTGACTACTGTGCTACTAGAGAATCCTAGAATGGTCAATTCTGAATGGTACACTACTATTTGTTTGCCAGAAGTATTTGAAGAAATAAGAAAAAACAATCAGTGACGCAGGATCATTCTTCACCATGACTGCGCGAGTGCTCACACATCGAACCGAACAACTCAATATATAAATTATTGATTGATTTGTCCGTTACTTTGTGATAGTTCATTTTTTAAAAAGGAATAAAACAATTTTTTACTTTGTTAAAAAAAAATAATTTATGTGACTATAGTTTCGTAAAACGACTTTACATTCCCAAACACTACTTTTAAGCTTTTTTAGTTTTAAATTTTAAAGTAGTGTTTGAGAATGTAAAGTCGTTTTACGAAACTATAGTCACACAAATTTTGTTTAAAAATAAAAGTGATAGATAACAAAGTAAAGAATTGTTTTATTCCTTTTTTTAACTCAATATTTGACCGGTCAAAACGTCGAATTGGATGGATCATCCACCGTACAGTCCTGATTTGGCATCTAGTGATTTATTTTTATTCTGTTTGCTTCTGTTTGTTCGTCCATGAATAATATACTATGTTACGTGGTCAACGATTTTCGATGCCAGCAGAAGTGGTTGATATAATAAAATCATTTTCAATAATACATTTTTGTTTTTGTTTATTATTCTAGATGCATAAATAGTAACCCTTGTATCTACTTACGAAGAATATCAAAAACGACTATTCATGCAACATTACTAGAAATAAAGCTATTATATTATATATATATAATATATATATATATATATATATATATATATATATATATATATATATATATATATATATATATATATATATACATATATATATATTAGTTTAAAAATTATAGATAATGGCAGGTAAATTAAAATGATTTTGGCCCTTAGAACTTACTGGTTAGAAAGTTTGGTGACCTCTGATCTAGGGGAACAATATGGGACTTACCTGCTTACCTTACTACTGCTTTTAAATTTTGTATTAGCCATTGTAGAAGTTCTTGGCTTTTCCCAAGAAATAGTTACAAATCAGTGAACTTTCATTTGGTAGTAGGACTAGGTATTCTTGCAGTTCAAGGATTCTTGCAATGCTCTTGCTCTTATACCTCTCTTACATGCCTAGATGCTTTGATCTATTCAAAAATATAGTACAATAATTACTTTTTCCAAATACATATAAAATATTCAATTACACTAAAGATAATTCATCAAAATTGAAAATTTAATCAAATTGTAAAGTAGTACTTAGCGATAAAATCGAATGGATATAACCTAATTAGATTCACGTCAACATTTTATTTAGATATGTGGCGAAATATTTATCGTAATATGAAAATGGGCCTGTTCAAACAATTCCCCAGTCGAATATATGCACATAATGCCTCTAATTGAAGTTAGAATAACGTTTTTGATTGGCTGTCGAAGGATTTTACATTTGATATGGAAATTTTGAAGCGCAAAATAATTAGTCCAATGGGAAAGCTTCGATATTGATTTTGGATGATCGGATTCCAAAGTGTAATAACGTAAATTGTAAAATGATTAATTGGTGTTTCATTACTAAAAATGAGGTGGGCTTCAAAATATGCATAGATCAGGCTTAGTGATTATTAGTGGTTTTTATATTACCAATATTACGGATGTTTTATAGGTAAGTAATAATCAAAACCTGATTGGATGAAAATTGGAACTTGAAAATTAAATTTATACGAATTACGCGAGGCATCAAAATAAAAAGCAAGGCCCAAAGAAAAATTGAATTAACTGGAATGGGAGTTTTTATTCACTCAGTTTATTCTTTTGATCTGGTTCGATCAGACAACAGACTTTATTGTTCATCTCACAATTTTCTTACATAGAAGCATTTATCAATGAAGAGTTTTGACAAATATATAGTGTGCCCGATGTAATGGTTGAATTTCCACATAGTGTTATACTATTTTCACCAGAAACTTTAAGGCACTCTCATCTTATTTTCATTTGTAATGAGATAAAATGGTAAGATGGGTAAAGTGTCATTTAAAGATACTTATAAAATGATTCCAAATAAGTATGCTACTGAGGCAATGAACTGTAAGAACGATTTTTAGTGTTACCAAAATTTCGTGATGACATAGAGATCATTATATAAAAGTATATAGTATTAACTAATTATTGATTTAATTTGATTCCAACGTCTTTATCTATATAAAACATCGTTTCTCAACCCTTTTAGTGTCGCGACCTACTAAATACTCAAAAAGTTAAAAAAATGTTGCGGCCCCCTCACTACAATATGTTAGTTTGGCGTTTATCAAAGTTTCACATCGGCCGGCTAACACGGTGACGATTCGTTGTTTTTTCAGTATCGTGATTTATGAAGAATCGTTTTTATTTTTAAGTGATTTATAAACTCTTACCAGCGTGTTCACATACTAACGAATCGTGAAAAAAACGAATCATCTATTTGTCTTTGTATTAAATGACGAATCGTCAATGACGGATGTATGTGTGACTGGGCCGTTATCCTTATACCAATATACCGCACGCAGCCATAAATAGTGAACTACAAAATTTGACTTGTTCTTATATTAGTTTTACCAGTTCAAACCTGCACGCAGTTGTAAAATGACCCACCCGCGCACCTCGCGCCACCCGCCCACGCATGCGAGACGGAGCATTCGTCCCGAGCGCGCTAAGGCAATAAAAACAAAGGAACAAGACGTGGAGTTTCATTGTTAATTACATTTTTACGAAAATAAGTAATACGATTTCTTCTCTCACCCAGTGTTAAATAAATTAATAAGAGTGTGGTAATAAAATAAACTAATAATATTAAATGAAATGTACAAATTTGTGACAAAATGAAATGCACTCTACTTGCACTACATCTTGTGAAATAGTAAGAAAAAAGACCATATGCTTTTTGAAGCTTTCCACATTTTGCGAAAAAATAGGTGCCAAATACGACTCACTGCTTTTCCATACTGAAGTTAGGTGGTTGTCACGAGGAAAAGTTCTAACAAAGCTTTTTGAATTGCGAGATGAATTGAAAATCTTTTTTACAGATAAAAATAGCTCATTTTCAGAGTTTTTACAAGATGGAGAAACTTTATTACTGTTACTTGAGTGATATATTTTCACATTTGAATGACTTGATGAACACGAGTTTATAAGGCCGCAACAAAAACATTTTACTAATGACAGACAAAGTCAATCAAAGCATTCATCAAGAAGCTTGGTATTTGGATTATACGCATTGACAAAACGCAATTTTGATGCATTCACTTTAACCTTATATACCAATTATATTACCAAAAATATGGATTTAGAAAATTTTGTTATTGATCGCGTATTGAAGATCATGAAAACGCATTTACGTGAATTGAAAATTCAGTTACTGGAATATTTTCCAGATGGCAACAATGATTTGTTGAAAAGATGGGTTTATAATCTGTTTTATGAAAATGTTGCAGCTGGTGAATTACCTATTGAGATTCACAACCCACTTATTGAAATATCAGCCGACAAAACTCTGCAACTAGAAGTTTTAACCCAAGATTTAGATACATTTTGGCTTGCAGGACGATCGATCCCCTTCGCTACTTCTTACTTATGCGAAAAAAACTTCTCGTCTATGGTGGCTAACTAAATATAGAAATCGTCTATTATCACTGGAAAAAAATTTGCTTATGTGTGTTTGCAATAATGGTTCACATATAGACAAACTTTTAAGTGAAGAAAAATCAACCGCCGCATTAAATTATTACTTGAAACAACTCTGGCTATTACTTTATTGAAGTTTATTTTAATGTCGTTATTACCTGGTAATATTTAATTTTCTAACACTTGTTTTTTAAATTAAACATACTTTAATAAAATGATGTTTCGTATACGAGTCTTATTTTTTTAAGATATTGCGACCTCCCATATTTCTAAATGCGACACCTCTCAGGGGGGAAAGATGAGAAACGATAGTTGAGAAATGATACTATAAATACCTATAGTTTCGGTTGATTGCGCGGTGGGAACTTGGTGAAGCATGTTTCGGCCTCACGACTATTCTCAAAGAGAGTTCTATATAAACTAAACTAAAATTTCAATGTGCTGATAATGGAGTTCGATTTTTTTTTGTTCTGTTAAATTTATAAAACTTTCAATAATTGGGGTATCTCCGAAGTCTAGCTGGGTTTTTGTTAGGTGTTTAGATATCGAAATATCTAGAAACCCACGTATATCGATACAACTATTGACGCAAGTTCAAGTCAGTCATGGAATGTAAAAATGTCAACTTTTCATAGCATGATCCACAGACTTCTAACGATTCCATTTAAGAAATGCAGCTATGAAAAAGAACTTAATATTATCAAAAATATCACAAAAAATAATAGATATCAACCCACCATTATAGATAAAATGATAAAAAACAAGGTTAAGAAAAACAACACCAAATATTTTTATGCAACACCCGAAAAAGATTCTAAAAAATGGCATACTATAAACTATATTCATAATTTAAGTTTCAGAATCATAAATCATTTAAAGAAAGAAAACATTAATATTATCTCTGTTAATAAGAATAATCTTGCATCGATGCTACATAATAACAAAGAAAGAGAAACATTTTGTGACAAATCTGGAGTATATGATATACAATGTAATGTGTGATGCTGTACATATATATATATATATATATATATATATATATATATATATATATATATATATATATATATATATATATATATATATATATATATATATATATATATATATATATATATATATATATATATATATATATATATATATATATATATATATATATATATATATATATATATATATAGGCCAAAGGGGCAGATCTCTCAATAAGAGGCTAAAAGAACACAAATATTCAATTTTACATAAATAAAGAAAGACGGGCATAGCCGAACATTGTATAGAACAGAACCATTTTTTGAACACAAATGTCAAATTAATACAATACATAGTTGCTATAAAAGCAGGCTGTTAAATGATTTGGAAATTTCCGAAATTAAAAAAGCCATATATGATGTTAAAAACTTAACAAACACCCAGCTAAACTTCTGAGATATCCTAATTAATGAAAGTGTCCAATTTATGACACTTTCAATAATTAAATAATTAGTAATAAAAAAATTCAACCTTCATTAACAGTACTTTGAAACTTTATATTTAACTCTCTTTGAGAATGGTCGTGAGGTCGAAACAGGTCAGAAAATATTTTGAATATATTGTGAAACAAATTACAAGTGTTTTAATTATTATCACTATAAGGAACTCTCATCAGAACTTAAGACGGTTGAAGTTCATGATTATTTGAGTCTTATGAAACGTTTTATGAATACAAGAGTTAAGGGACATAGGTTTGATACACTACAATACGAAAATGTGCTATTATGCGCCATTGTTCCCCATATTCATATGAATTAATATCGTTTGATTTCTAGTTATTCCCAAAAACTGTAACTGGTGAAAGAATTCCATTTTGATGTCAGTTTGGACATACAGCATGCTTTGAATTCAATTTAAAATTTAAAAAAATACTGTCATAATTAATTCAATAAGTTGTTAAAATCGATTTTGTTACATCGATTCAATAGTGATTCAAATGTGTGCTCCAGCCTATTTTGTAGAATAGCCTCCAAAACTCGCGTCAAAGCTGTTTGGATAGTCTAAAGGTCTTCAAAAGAACACCTTTTCAACTTTAATTTCAACTTTGGGAACAAGGAAAAGTCACAAGGTACTAAACCTTGTGAATACGGTGGGTGGTTGATCACACAAATTGACGCACAATTAACGATGTGTGACTTAGCGCATTATCGTGCAACAAACGCCAGCTGTCTGGATAGCGATATTCTGGCCGAATGCGACAAATTCTGTGCATCAATCGTTTTAGGACTTATTGTACTGCCCAGTGGCAATTTGATCAGTTGGAACAAATTCTTTGTGGATGATGCCTTTGCTATCAAAGAAAACAATGAACGTTGTCCTGACTTTTGAAGTTTTCCTGTTTTTTTTTGCCTTTGGTGAGTTTTTCGAGTTCTATTCCACACTTTGGCGTTTCTGGATTATTATTGAAAACACCATATTTCATCCCCTGTAACAATTGATTTCAGGAAGTTTTTGATAATTTCGGGCGGATGCGACGACCCCTCTGGAATGACTGACACAAAGTGATATTTGCTTCTCCGTCAACGTGTGTGGAACAAACTTTGCACACACCTTTATTTTTCCCAAATCTTTGTGAAGAATGAGTCGAATCGGTTCTTTGTCGATATTCAAAGCCTCTTCCATTATTTTTAGTGAAGCATTGCGGTCATTTACTACAAAATGGCAAACTTTTTCGATCATTTCAGGAGTGCGAGCTGAAATTGGTCTGCCGTCACGTTTGTCATCCTCCAGCGACACTCTGCCATCCAAAAAAACGTTTATGCCACAGAAAAACATTTGTTCTGCTTAAACAATCATCGTCATACACTTGCTGCTGGCAAGTTTCCAACGCAGTTTTACCGAGTTTTGCGTTAAATTTAATAACAGCCCTTTGTTCCATGATTTTATTTGCACATCAAAATTTTTGGATTGTAAACAAGATGTCATAAAATCAACAAATGTCAACCGATCGTTCAAGCTTTCGAATGTTCAAGAATGTTCAAGAAGATCGAATGTTCAAGCTTTGAAATGATGCCTCTCGTTGGTAGATGGCGTAACTTGTTGCTGAGATCTTCTTATATATCTTAAGTACTGAATGCACTAGTATGGATGCACTGTGTATATGTATGTATATATATATATATATATATATATATATATATATATATATATATATATATATATATATATATATATATATATGCTAGTCGCGTTGGTGCGGATGGTAAGAGCAGCGGCCTGCCGCTGCAGTGTCGAAACCGCACTGGAGCGGTAGTTGGTTTGATTCCAGCGCTCGGGTGGTTGTTTTTCTTTTTTTCTTCTGTCTGTTTACTTCCTAAATGTTTGTGATTGTTTCTAGGCAAGAGTGTAAAATCCGACTACGAATTACCCCTCAGTCACGAAAGTTAAAGGCTGGGTAAGGCCGGATGCCTTCTGAGAAGTGTTCTACGTTGGTCACTCGCCAGTCGGTAGGTTTCCTGATAGACTTATGGGTAGGCACATAACCAAGGGTTTATAGCCCGAGGGGGGTGCTGGCATGGGTTTGTTGGAAGCTGATGACCGTGGTTCGGAACCCACGTTAAGCTGTAGGTCCAGTCGCTAAATAGCCTAGTTGCTGATGCGCCTCTAATCCTAACACTTTACCTTTATATATATATATATATATATATATATATATATATATATATATATATATATATATATATATATATATATATATATATAAATGTATTTTACCATCCACATATGTATTTTGTTTCTTACGTATTAATAAATATTAAATAATTATCTCATTATTATTTATATAATATTATATTTCTGTGTCAAAAGAATATTTTATACTGTAATATATTAGTTTAAAAATAAAATTTCGTTTTGAAATCTACATTTACAATACCGCTAATTAAAACCAGAATTTTAAATTTGGCATCGGCAATTTGAAATTCAGAATAGAGAAAAGAAAATAATAAAAGAAAGGAAAGAAAATAAAAAAAGAGAATACTAAGAGGGATTATCCATTATTGGAGTTTTGAAAAAAAATTTCTTCATATATAAGTTTAATAACAAAACTATTTTTTTTCCTTATGATTAAAAAGTTATATCAAATTATAAATAACCTTTTAAACCTAGTACCGATAACCTGCCGACAGTTCCCGAAAAAAATCCGAGAACATGTGACATCACACACACAGCTGAATATTTTAGTTTTTAATCAACTTATTCTTGTGTGTTATCATCAGTGTATTGATAAATTTATTGAAAATGTCAAATTTAATTAGTTATCGTGTCTGTTTCGTACCATTTTGTACGAATACTACAAAAACAACTCCTGAAAAAAGTTATTTTAAATGTGCTATAAGATGTTAAACGTCCAAATCAATGGTTCCAAGCAGCAGGGCGTATTATTCCTAAAACATCAAATTTTTACAACCAACTGTCATCAAATATATGCAAGAGGTTATTATTTATAACCTGCTAAAACTACACAATCGTGACATTAAGTGTCTTGAACTTTTTTTGGTTTTTCATTAATAATTAAGGTAACTATATAAGCTTTATTCAGAACTTTATGTTCTGGACATACACGTCCTTTCACCGTGCAAATACAATTTCTGGAGTTAAATTGAATATAACCTATAGCCTTGTCACCGTAACTTTCGTGTGACACAAATAATTTTATTTTATTTAATAGAAATATTTCTTATTTACATTTATATTATTACTATTTCAAAAACTTTAATTGATGCTTTAGCCCCTTGAATTTCAGCTGAATTGAACCGAATGAAATTTTTGAGAAAATCTGTGATCGTAAAAATATCCACACCAGGTGTATTATCAGAATTGACCCTTATGAACCCTTTGTCACACATTACTGAATGAAATTAGTACAAAAATTTTCTTTTTGCACTAAACTTCAATAATTTTTACTGCATATATATATATAGGTAAAAACTGTTAACCCTACTTACGTAAGCAAATTTTGACATAATAGCATAAATATGGCAGAAATATGGTGATTTTATTTAAAAATTTTAAAAATTTTAATAAACTCGTAATTAATTGCAAACAATTTTTTAAAGTTTCTTTTGCATCGACTATCAATATTATTTATGATAAAGTTGTAAAATAAAGTAAAAAAATCCAAGGAAATTCATTGATACAAATTCCATGTAAAAAGTGGAGACTAAATTTATTTTTATGATTCCATTTTCATCAGCCTATTGAAGTCCGCTGATGGACGTAAACCTCCCTTAACCTTTAGCGGTGGTAGCACTTTTTCACAGACATGTCCTATGTTTACACGGATTAATGCTGGTCTGTGTATAGGGATGCTCTAGAACTCACTTACAAGAGGCAAGCCAATCAAGCTACCACATGATTCTCTTCAGACCCAATAACTGCCAAGTATTTTCCCATTAATTTTGAACTCTTAGAATCTAGCTGTCTTTAAAAAAAATTCAATGGACTTTTATTGTTGTTGGAATATGTAGTTAAAAGGTATGGTTTTCTCTTGAGCCGTTAAAATAAAATAGGTAGAAACCTATTGTATATAACGGAAACAACAGTTAATACAAATTTTTCTATATAATATTCGTTTTTCTCAATCCAAAGTTAGTGGGATTTGACTCATGAAGTGAAGCAAACATTAAATGTTTCGTCTCTCGATGTAAGACTCTTCAGGGCGTCGACATATACATTACCATCAAGAATAGAGAGAGACCCTATCCACAGCCAACAACCCATGTTTTCGCCGATTTCCCGTCGGATGGCGTATATATGTAATGTTACAGTGTCTTGAACTGCGTCCAATCAGACAACAGTAGCTGAGTGTCATCAAACACCCAACCGTTGGGTTTCACAATCTCATGTGGAACACACAACACCTGCGTCTCCGCCTAAATGAACATTTTTCTTGGGTGCTTGACCGGGTACGAGCCCCACTCATCCTTTCAACTGGAAGTCGGCAAAAACATGGGTTGTTGGCTGTGGATAGGGTCTCCCTATTCTTGATGGTATGGATGTCGGCGCCCTGAAGGGTCTGTATATCGAGAGACGAAACATATGCCCCCCAGTTGAAGGGATGGGTGATTCTCGTTCCCGACCAAGCACCCAAGAAAAATGTTCTTTTAGGCGGAGACGCAGGTATTGTGTTTTCCACATGAGATTGTGGAACCCATATATATATATATATATATATATATATATATATATATATATATATATATATATATATATATATATATATATATATATATATATACTAAGCAAGAAAAAATGCAAAAAAAATACAATTTTAGACCAACCAATATATTTAATATCGATTAAACTGGGATCACGACTGCCCCCTTAAAAAAACTTAAATTTCTTTTTTAAAGGGAAGAAGCAAGTAGGTCTTATCTCTTCAGCCTGTCATATAGACGAAAGATGTTCAGTACCTTTAACCACTCAGCAAAGAGAAATATTCCTTCAGTTGCTTTCGAACGTTCAACTCGAACCCTATTGATGGCGGCGTAAGTTCAGAAACCGGTCCCGGGAGACGTTTGTGGACGACTGTTTAAAGGAGCACAGGAAAAAAATCTCTTGTTTTTTAAATATAATTATAGATTTATCTATATATTGAAAACATGTCAACAAAAACATATTATACAACAGGACGGATATTCAGCAGGTTTGTTTTTAACAATGCCGGCAATTTTCTCTATTTTCCTAGTTGTTATGCCCCTTAAATCCCTCTATTGAGGTTATATATAAATTTTGCTCGTATACAATAGAAGGCGATAAAAATAAAAATGCCGATTTCGACTTCTTTCGCCGTTTCCGCCAACCAGTCCACAGCCCCATCCCAAAACCCTCCCTTCTTTGTGTTTAACGGTTTCGTATATGCAGTTTTTCAGAGAGGGAATTGTTTTCCACGAACATTTCGCGTTCGAGTAATCGATGCTTGATATTTGGTTTTCGTTTGGTTTCGATCATGCGGCATTGGTTACTAGCCTTAGGGAAGATTGGGATAAATTGGGCGGAATTAAGACTAAACATTTGTGTATGATATTATTGTGTCATACACTTAATTGTAAGGTAAAACCAATATACCATGCATAAGTCTAACTCTCTTATAATGTCAAGTAACTAAAACTCTTTGGGTAAACACTTTAGGGTTCAAACCTCCTTTTGAAATCCAGAGGTATCAATAAGGATAATCCAGGGGTTATATTCATTGTAGGTAAGTGTGGGCTCATTTGTCAAGATAAATAAGCAAAACATGGTCATCCATATTCACAGCAACGTGGGAATAAGCGCCCAAACAACTAAATCAACACCATCTTGACAAACTCGCTACTAATTGATTACTTGATACAATATGTTCCATTTTTCGGAAACCTTAAAACTTCTTTTACTTTTGTTGAATCTATAGAGGAGAGAAGTCCTCCATATTTTGCAAGAGAGAATAAAAAACAACCAATATTCAAAAGCAAATTCATAAATATCGAGCTTATATAATTGAATATATAATTGAAAATACTGTTTTTCTTTATATTTTATCTGTTCGAAAATAACCAGATTATTGTATATATAATTTTATTGTATAATAGAGTTTTTCTGCGCTAAAGTGCTAAGTTTTTAAGTGCTATAACTTTAAAAAGTAATAGCGGTAACACTGTTTGAAATAAAAATATCATTTATAGCCTGTTGTGTTCACTACATTGTATCAATTCACCATGGAAAGATATGCATTCGTGAGTTGGCCTCTAGAACAATTGGAAGGCGACCTCCAATTTGAGAAACAAATAATATTTTCCGACGAAGCGTACTTCTGACTAATGATATTGTGAACAAACATAACTGCAGGATCATTTTAAATAATAACATGCTATGCATCACCCAAAAGTCACCAGGCATAACTTGGTTCACGCTTAATAAAATCAGAATCCACATGGCAGATGTGCAAATCCTCTATACCTCTGGGGAAACAGTCGTCTCCACTTTGTGACTGCGAAGAACCACGGACCATTAAGCGCATCATGGAAGAATGTCCCACAACAGATGTAAGACCCGAAGACGTCCTGCACTCGATCCCAGAAACAATATATTACATAAATATACTAGACAATTGTTTATAAGCTCTTAAAGTTTATATCTACTTGTTCATATGTTTGTGTTTATATTTTAACAATGTGTACAGCTATACGATAAATAATTAAACTTCAGGATTTCGGCCGATGAAAATATTCAAGTGATTCAGAAGTTACATCTTCATCCTTACAAAGGCACTCTTTGGTGCGGTTTTTGGGGCGAATAAGTGATTAGACCTTATTCTTTCGAAGGCGATGATGGAAATCATGCTACTGATAATGGTACACGCTATAGGAATATGCTAACAGAATATTTTTGGGCCGAACTGATAAATGTAGGTAGAAACAATGTTATTTTTGCAACAAGACAATGATTTATTGTAAGAAAAGTGTCCTGGGCGCGTTATTTCGCGAAATGAATGTCAACTGTCCACCAAGATCGCCTGATTTTCCACCCTGGAATACTTTTTTGTGATGTTATGTTAAATCTCTGGTTCGCAAAAATAAATTGAGTTTCCAGAATATATGCAGCCAGGCCAAGCCGTGGGATATTTAAACGAGAATATTTTCAAAACACATTGACATTATTGGTTCTTTAAGCTAAAATAAAAATTACCGGATTATCACCTATAGTTTTCAATTTGTCTTATTTTAAAGTTCTGACAGTCTTATTGACACTGACACTCTTCAGAATAATGTTATAAATGATTTTCCATAAGAGTTGAAAGTAATTTTATATATCCAAGTCCAAAGGTATGGTAGATAAGAAAATGTAATTATCTCAAATGTTATTCAATTAAGTAGTAGACAAAATATTAGATTTAAAAAAATCAATTGAATTAATAAGATATAAGTTAATTAATTAATAAGATATATAAGATATAAGTTAATAAGATATATAAGATATATGGGAGTTGATATAAATAGTAACTCCGCTATGCCAGTCACAAGCCTGGGGCCTTACCGTTGCCATCTGCCATGCAAAAGGTAAGGTAAGGAAGAAGGAGTGATCGAGGAGTAACACCTCGCTAAAAAACCAGGGTTCATCTGGCCCGGATGATAGTACCCTGTGAGGGCCCCTGCCTAGGGTACAGGCGAAGATGAAGCCAATGGTCGGAAGGCGGAAGAGGATAACAAAATCCCAACGGTGGAAGAGCAAATGAGCTGAATCAAAAGGGCAGACGGAGCTCTATAGTCATGGCCGACAATCAGCCTAGGGGAAGAACACCCCGAAAACAAAATACCTGGCCCTCCAGGTTGGGGGTTGAGGCATCGGGCTAACTCCCTGATACTCGGAAAAATTTAACTGTTAAAAAACCTAATCTATGCCTCGGATTAAAAGACCGGATTAAAGGACAACGAACACTGCAACGAAAAAGGACTATGATATGTGGTACATGGAATGTACAGGGATGTGGAAATAAAATGGAAGACGTTCTACAGGAAATGGAAGAACATAGGGTAGACTTTGTAGTTATCTCGGAAACAAAGAAAAAAGGACAAGGAACACAGGCCTGCGGAAATTATATTCATATATACAGCGGCGTAAAAAGGAAGAGCGAGCAAAGAGAGGAGTATCTTTACTTATTAACAAAAGGTACAAAAAGAATATCTCCGAGTGGGAAGCGGTGAACGAGAGAATATTAAGAGTAAATGTATGCCTGAGGGGAATAAAATTGTCGATAATTGGGGTATATGGCCCGAATGAGGACGCGAGAGTTGAAAAAAAGGAAAATTTCTATAAACAACTGGAGGACGTAATATCAAATATAGGACCCTCTAGAGAGATCTTAATACTCGGAGACATAAATGCCAGAACGGGAAAGAAAACACAGAATTTAGTGGTTGGACCTCATGGAGAAGAGACACTGAATGATAATGGGGTAAGATTGATTGAACTATGTCAGCATCAATCATTAACAATAACGAATGGCTTTTATGCACATAAAAATATCCACAAATATACTTGGATCCAAAGGACCAGAAACCTAAAGTCGATAATTGACTATCTAATTATCAAGCAAAAATCAAGTATTAAAATACATGACGTCCGGGTATGCAGAGGAGCTGAATGCGGAAGTGATCACTATCTCCTAAAGGGAAAAATAATTTTACCAATATATAAGCAAACCAAAGGAAACAGCCATCGACAAACTGAAAATGAAAATCTGGAAAGCAATACAGATCCTCGATACAATCTATCAAGCCTGGAAAATGAAAGTACGAGAACCTTATATAAGAATAGACTACATGGAAGATTAATAAAGGTTCCCGAGAATAGTTCAATTGAATCTCTACTTAAAAATGTAACAGAAGGAATACACCAAGCAGCCAAAGAATCCCTAGGAATTAAACAAACATATCCCAAAGCTAGGAAGTACTGGTGGAACGATCAACTACAACAAATGAAGAACAAAAAACAAAAGCTCCATGAAAAATGGATGAGTTCAAAGAGGCAAGAAGACAGACAGAAATACAAAGAAGCTACATCGATATTCAAACAGGCTGTGGTTCAAGCAAAGAATCAAATTTGGGAAAACAAATGCCAAGAATTAGATGGATATATAGGTGGGCGTAAATCTAGTGAATCATGGAGATTTATAAAGAATCTAAGGTCACAAACGAGAAATGAAATAAATATAAACCCAATTACAGCCCAACAATGGGAGGAGCACTATAAATCACTTCTGACAGAGCAAAGAACAGAATATATGAACAAGTCTCCCAAGAAAATCCGAATTGTTGGAGAACCCATAGCTCTTGATCTGGACAGGACAAAGAAAGGCATATACTTATTAAAAAATGGTCGGGCCGCAGGCCCGGAAGGTATCCCTGCAGAACTAATAAAAAATGGAACGGAACAACTTTTTAAGATCCTGACAGAAATTTTCAACCGATGTTTAAATGGGGAACCAGTTCCACAATGCTGGAAAGAAGGCTGGTTTACATCTATACATAAAAAGGGCAACAAAAAGAACTGCAACAACTATCGAGGTATAACGGTGACGAGTACATTAAGTCGACTTTATGGAAAAATATTAAAGGATCTCATATGTGAAGAATATAATCCCTACGAATCTGAAGAACAAAACGGCTTTAGGGCAGGTAGATCAACAATAGACAATATTTTCTGCCTAACACAAATTATTGAAAAAAAGACAATGCGGTCACAAGATGTACACCTACTTCTAGTAGATCTAACAAAAGCATACGATACGGTCCCTATTGTGAAACTATGGGAAGTCCTAGAGAAATCTAATATTAATGTGACTATTACAGATGCCATTAAGGAATTCATTAAAGAATATATAGAAACACAACATCTAGAATAAAAATGGGTAATAAACTTTCAAAAGGCTTCAACGTAACTAAAGGCTTACGCCAGGGATGTTCTTTGTCACCTACCCTATTTAATATATACATCGATGAAGCGCTGAGGTTATGGAAACGGAAGTGTAATGGCATGGGAATAACAATAGAGGATACAACTCTATATACATTACACTACGCTGATGATCAGGTGGTGATCGCCCAGGATAAGGAAGACCTGGAATGTATGGCGCGGAAACTATTCGAAGAAGATTGAACATTGGACAAGAACAACTACCAGGAGATCTGATTCTGGACAACGAATATATCAAGTGCTGCGAGGAATACGTATATCTGGGCTCAAGACTCAACAAGACTGGCCGAAACAACGAAACAATAAAAGACAGAATAACAAAGGGAAAGAAGGTTATCGGAGCATTGAACTCAATATTATGGCAAAAAAATATTAGAGCACAGACAAAAAAGAAAATCTATAACTCTATATTACAACCCACACTGATTTATGGCTCGGAAGTATGGCAGCTGACAAACAAGCAAAAAAACAGCCTACTTGCAGTGGAAATGGATTTCTGGAGAAGATCGGCAGGTAAATCTAGACTTGAACATGTTAGAAATGAGGACGTCAGAAATTTAATGAGGGTAGAACACACAATAATTGATGACATCGAAAGGAAACAACTAGGCTGGTATGGACATGTGAGGCGAATGCCAAGGGAAAGACTACCTAAAAGGATTCTGGAGTGGATGCCTACGGAAAGGAGGAAAAGAGGAAGACCGCCCATAACATGATTGCATGGAATAACAAAAGCTATGTCGGCAAGGAATCTCTCGGAGGATGACTGGGAGGATAGAAATAACTGGCGATTAGGAACCCAAAGGCGGATAGCGCTATAAACGGGATATATGATGATGATATAAATAGTGAAAAAATCTGGTCAAAGAAATACAACAACAAATATTTAAAGCTGCAAGAATATCAGCATCTAGATTATATAGGGTGATTTTTTTAGTACATCCGAACTTTAAATTCAAATAAAACAGCCACCAGATTAGATGCCTTGAAATTATGTATATATTTTATGTAAAATACATTCGATGGCATTAATGTCTGAAAACAGTTTTGAGCGAATGCCCACCGCGGTTACTTCCACCAAAGTGCATTTTGCTAATCCAATTTCCGACCAATTTTTCAAGCAATTGAGGGGGGGGGTCTTCTGTCCACAATTGCTGTGTGACATATGGAAGCCGTCCTGTTGAAACCACATCTCCTCCAGATCAATACTTTTCAAATTCGGAATTAAATAATCTACGTAGTCCAATAACAAATCCCAACTGCTTGCGAATGGAGACGAATTGGTAAATTTGCATCTTCATCAACACTGCCAGCAACAACGGCGATATTTTATTTGGAAAACACACATTTTATCCTGTTTTTATTTTAATATCAAGCAGCGTGAAATGCGTTCGAAATTTGTCAATAATTCGGTAAATACATTACGAAATAAATTTAAATTCATGAAGTGTTCTATAAGTTTGGTGCACAAAACATTGATTTTGATAATAAATTTATACAATTTGCAAGCGGTGCTTTAATGTTCAAAGTTCCTTGATTATTTGTGAGATTATTGAGACACTTTTTTATAGACTTTCACGCAAACACACAGTTCCTTTGGCAGCGACCGCTATCGGAACTTCAGGCAGACAAAAAAATCACCCTTTATGCATATATGTACACTTGTCCACTAAAAAGGCGTTGCTGTGTATTCAGTAGTCTTCTGGCTATGTATACAGTAGTCTTGTGTGTTGAGTTGTGTGATTCAAAACTATCAAGCACTATAGTGTGCAGCTTAACGGATTATATGCCGAGCACCAACGAAAATATCCACTTTAGTTAAATTGAATAAAATAATGCTACATCCCATTCTGCTATATAATGAAGAAACAGCTCTAAGACATCGACGTATTTAAACGTCTACAAAATTAAATATAATCGATACTTTGCGCTAATGGAGTTTGGACCTTTCTGTATACTGTACACATCTGACATGTACATCATCAGATCATTATAATATTAAATAAGATCGAATTAGGAATACTCGGATAATTTTAGTTCTAACATCAAAATATGTAGCAACAGTCTGCAAAAACAATTTTTAATATTTATCTTCTAACCACAGAATCAAAACTGTTAAATGTTTTAACAAAAAAAAGAATGAACCTGAAAAATGTCCTAATATAATTAAGAAATCGTTGTATAAACGAAAACATTACATAGTAGAAATGCTGACTGAAACATAAATCATTTTTGAAGACAAGCTCTATCAAGTTAGCATCGCCAAATTAATGTAAATCAATTTGCAGTCTCAGAATAACTCTGGCAAAAATCCACCACTGCATGGTTTCCATTTGCCCTTTTTCCCATCTGTAGCGGTGGTCACGTATTACGCTCCAAAAGCTCTAATCGTTTTCGTATGCGAGTTGCGTTCCACCCGATCGAATACGAGCTCAATTGGAAACTTAGACCGTTTCGCACTGAAAGTTAAATGTTGCGAGGTAAAAACCGATTGCAAAGATGTGAATTTCAGTTTACGGTAAAGTTTTCAGCAACGTTTCGGCTTAGAAGTGCGGAAGCAATTAGTACACCAGAGACGATCCACTTTTTAACTAATATATACTGTGTTCCTGCTTCTGAAAGCTTTAATGAACACTAAAATACTTATAACTGTTAGTTTTCCATTCGATTATTTTTACAATTATTTTTGTATTATTATTATTATGTATTGCATTATTATTATTATATATTGCAATACACTATATTTACATTACACTTAATAAACAACTAGTTACACATTTAAAAAAATTATATTTTTTTAAAAGTTCTTTTTCTTCTGTATCCCACAAATATTTTATGGTCGTGCTAAAGATTTTCGGTTTTTCTACTTTTTATGGTGTTTGATGCAGAAAATGAAACCTTAATTCAATATCTAATTATGTATTTATATATGCTACGCAAATGATCTGTATAATTTCTAAAATTAATTATGTTTCTTGTTTTTTATATTTAAATAATTTGTTTATATTTCTTTTTATATTGTGTAAAATTTTTATATTATTAAAATTAAAGTTAGGGTCATTATCTAAGGCTTGTTTAGATAGGGTAGTTACGTTTTGTTCTGTATTTCTAAAGCTGGGTCCACATAAATAAAAATTTTCGTTGTGCGGGCTGTATGTCTTGTATGTAGTGTGATTGCGTGGCAATGTAAACGCCCTGACATACCAGGTTACAGACAAATATTTTCGCCGCACAACATGCGCACGAACCATCGGTTGTCGGTTTTCTCGCGAACGTAAAAGAATTTGCGGTGCACAAGATTTGTGTGTGGACGTGTTGTTGAAGTAAAATTAATTATTTAGTAATTACTTCATTTAGTATCACTTCTGCATCTTTCCATAAGTCGGGTACTTTTTGTTCTTTAAGGCATTTTGAATATAATTTTGTCAGTGTTTATGTAACGTCCGACTACCAGCTTTTAGCATTTCGACAGTTACACTGTCCTTTCCTGGAGCCTTGCCGTTTTTCATCGATTCTATAGCATTTGTTACTTTCTCGTTTAGTCTTGTTTCCGTGGGTATTGTTGTTTTTGATTGGTTTTGATCATCATATAACTGGGAATCAAATTTTCTGACACCCTCTAACATGTGTCATCCTCGCGCATTTTTGTCTGTTTGAGACATTTTTCTTCTGGTGCTATTGAAGCAGCTGTTTGAAGCTTATTGTTGGTGATTTTTTCATATTGAACGGATCTCTGCATCTCCTCCGAATCTTGTAACACAGCAAAGAGGTTTGACAAAGCAACCTCAAAATCGTTGCCTCTCTCCAGCAATTTCCCAAAATACACTTTGCCCTTCTCTAACCATTCTTTCGTGAACTAACTTGTACTCATACCATTGTAACTTTTAATATTATTAATGGAAGGGAGTCTTGAACGAGCGAACTAACAGAGTTTTAGCTGAAGTCTGATCGGAGCTTTTAGGATTAATGCGGTGGACGCCGATCACGTCTTAATCTTGCATATTTTCTATTATTTCCTGATCAGTACAGTTGATAATATTACGGGAGGAATGCGGAGAGACTTCTATATCAAAAGTGCAATGTTTGTTAAGTTTAGCTGCCATTAAAGACGAAGAAGAGTGTTTAATTTGCGACCTCTATCATTAGTGTGCTATCACTTTGCTTTCTAGTATCAGACAAAGTTCCGAGTTGTGCCAGTAGCACTTTCTGTAATAAAAATTGAGATATTTGTTTAAAAGATTGAGATTCGTTTTTGAGTTTAATTACGAAAAACTTATCAAACATAGCCGGCGATGCCGGGGACTCATTTCTGGATCTTTTGGACCCTCTATATGGAGGGAAGTTTAATTTGGAAGTCATGTGGTTCCCAGGGAAGTGGAAGAAATAAAAGTCAACCAGAGCAGTGCCCCATACCCTGATAACCCTAAATACTCTGGGGGGAAGGTAGGTACCCCAGAGGCACCGTTCGCAACACCTGATCCCCTCAGGTGCCATGAAGCCATCACCACGGTGGCTAACTGTTTGGCTTAAGGGCTATGACATAAAGTAGACAACACAGGATATATGTATATATATATATATATATATATATATATATATATATATATATATATATATATATATATATATATATATATATATATATATATATATATATATATATATATATATATATATATATATATATATATATATATATATATATATATATATATATATATATATATATATATATATATATATATATATATATATATATATAGAATTTGCATTCAAAGGAAAATAATTATTTTTAAGACAAATGTAGCTAAAGGAGTCATACATGTTAATGCTTCAATTTATTTTTCCTTGTCAACAACATTTTCTATTGATTATATTTTATTGAACCTCATTCAATTTAAGCTCTCCCATAGCGAACACACGACTCTCGGAATTATAATAATTTACATCCTTCTCGTTAAATAATATGGACTATAATTCATATATAAATGTTATGTCTATTAATTTTTTCAGCAAGCTCTCACAAGTCATGTATCTCTTACATCTATCGTTTTGACTTCCCTTGTTTATCCGTGCTCGTGTTCAAGTTCACTAAATAGCTATTTTATTCGAATATATTAATTGTGAGGTTGCTACTTATATTTGATACCTTATGAGGTTATTTCATTCATTATCTTCATTGAAAGTTTTTACAGCCCCCTTTGTTATAATAGATACAGTTAATAAAATCATAGCATTTGAATTAACTTCACATTAGTAATAATAGAAGAAACATCATCTGATCAAAATTTTATAGAACGGAAATATGAAAGGGGATTATAAATCATCTCTGAAAACAACTTCTGTCCAATTAATCAGCATCGCAAAATTAATGTAAATCAATTTACACTTTCAGAATAACTCTCACAAAAATCCACCATTATACGGTTTCAATTTCCTTATTTTTCCACTTGCGGCCGCGATCACGTATTTTTCTTGAAAAACTCGAATCGTTTTCGTATGCTAGCTGCGCCCAATCCGACCGAACACGAGCGCACTTGGAAACTTAGACCGCTTCCGACTGGAAATTAAATGTTTTGAGGTAAAAACTGATCGCAAAGAGGCGAATTCCAGTTGTTCTCGGCGAGGTTTCGGCTAACGTTATGTCCAGAACAGTGGAAACAATTAGTGCAGCTGAAACGACCCACTTTTTAACTAATGCAAACTATGTGTTCCGGCTTCAGAGGGCTTAAATGGATGCAGACTGTTTTATTGCTGTTTATTTGCTGTTCAGTGAAAATGATATTTGGACCAAGAGGATTTTCTTGCTACAGATCATTACAAAACAATATTAAGTGTTCTTTGCTAAATTAGTTTAATATTCTCATTGTTTCAATAACAAGATTTAAATAAACTCTTTATATTATCTGAGTTCAGAGTCGAATCGAATATTTTATATAGGTTATATAAATACTATAATTAAATATGGGTTAGTAGGCTTTGTGGATAAGTAGTTTGTTATTTAAAGAAAGGATTTTCTTTCAATTATCCTTTTCCAATAGAGATTGCAAAGTTTTATGTCCAGTTGTTCTACATAATCATGTGTGTATATAGCATATATATCATTTTGATATAACAGGATCTGAAGACGTGGCAAATTTTATCGGTAACTCCCTTTATGTATGGCAGAAAAACTTTGGGGTTTTGGGACAATTCGCTAGTAGATTGGTAGATATGACCTGCTGTCTGAACTTTATTAATATGCCTTTTTATTTGATGTTTGTCATAGCCGTTTCGGAAAGATATTTACAATAGAATGAAATATATCCAGTTTTCTTAGATCAGTGAAAAATAATATTCTGCAAGAGTCACATGATGTCTATGAGATTCCATGTTCTGGCTGCTCCCAATCATATATCGGCCAACAGACGTATACAAAATCGCATATACGAGGATTCTCTCGACGTCCAAAAATCGGATCTCTCCTCGACTTTAGCAGAACATCATATCCAAACGGATCACAAAATAGATTTCGGCAAGGCCAAAGTAATCGCACCTATATATTCCTTCAAACTCTGTAAATTCGTGAAGCAATTGAGATTCGAAAAACGTCCAGACTACCTAAACAAGAGGGACGATGGTCTTAGAGTTCCAAATACATGGAAACCTCTTATTTCCAAATTACCCATCCGCAACCCTTCCAATCAAACGTCCACCTCCCGTCACACTCCCACCTCTCGGCCGAGCGCTCCACCCACAACCTTTCCTATTCACGAAGAGGTCGCGCCGACCACGTTCTTCTGGGTCAACTAGAGCTTCCAAAAATTCTCGGAAAACCCCTCGTGGGGTCAATCTAATAAAATAAAAGTAGGAGCCGAAAAGGCTAATTTTAACACCAGGCTGATAAAATAAAAAAATAAACAACATTCTTTTCTAGTTGTGAAGCCTGGGGAGTAGACAAATTGAGACCTTGGGACAAATCAACTAGATTCTCTTCAATTTTTTTATTGGAACTTTCGGTGTGAAACACTAAACTCAAAGAGATTTACCACTAAACACCGAATCACTTTTTCATCTAATTCTAAAACTAAATTATGTTCTATTTATACGAGAACCCTAATTGCTAATGAACCCCCTACCTGATGAAGTGTAAAAAAAGGGCAGGGGGAGAGGACAAAATAAAGAAAAAATGAACCGTGAAATTTATTGACCCTTACACTAATAATTGAAAGAATCAGTAAACTTCACGGTTAATTTTTTCATTCTTTTGTTCCCTTTTTCCCTACTTTTTCTTTTTTATCTTTTCTTGTATCTTTTTTTTTATACGCTTCATTAGGGAGGTAGTACGCTTCCTAGGCAGTAGATTAGCAACTAGGATTCTCATATAAATAGAACATAGTTTAGCTTTAAAATTGGATTAAATCATCTCCTGATTATGCTAACATGGTTAGCAAAACGTGCGTCGAGAACTTAAAAAAAGTGTTTCGGTGTTAAGTGTCTTTAGTCTAAATCTCTTAGAGTTTAGACTCGTTTAATAATGGCTTCAAAGTGGAAGCCGAAACGTCGAGATCTTACAAATCCAAAACGCTGCTCTACCCTAGAATCTAGTAATATATATATATATATATATATATATATATATATATATATATATATATATATATATATATAGTGGGGATTTGCTAGTATGGGCAAACTTCCGAAAGGTGTCGCTATAAAACTATGAGTTTGCGAGCAATATAAATTGTCGAAATTTATTATCAAAATCAGTGTTCTGTTGGTCAAACTTATAGAGCACATCTTGTACCCAATCGAGTGATATAATCGTCGAATTATCGACAAATTCCAAACGCATTTCACTCTGCTCGATATTAAGACAAAAACTATGCGTTTCGAAGAAAATACCGCCGTTCTTGCTGCCAGTGTTAATTAAGATCAAAATGTATCAATTCGTCGCCGTTTACCCCGAAAGCTGGGCTTTGTTATTTTGACTACGTAGATCATTTAATTCTGAATTTAAGATCTGGGGGAGATGAGGTTCCAATAGGACGGCTCCACGTGTCGTCGTGTACAGCCAACACAACAATCGATTTATTGATTCGGATTCGATGAGAAAATTATTTCGAGGAACGAACCAGTTAATTGGTATCAAGGTCATGTGATTTAACAGCTTTAGATTATTTAATTTTAAGAAAAGAAATTTAATTTCTTTAGATTAATTTATTTCAGAACAAATAGCATTAGAACAAATAGCCGGAGTCTTTGATAAAACATAATTTGTAAATAGTGTTTAAAAAGCCCGAGTTAACCAGTAACTTACTTTTTAATGTCAAAGATAAAACATCACAAAATAAAAAATCTGGAGTTAAGTTACGAGTGTAGTAGCTGCTATGTGGGACAAAGGGGCCGAAATTTTCAGACCAGATTCAAAGAACACAAATCTGCGTTATTAAAAAAACAAAATTACAATTTTGCGAACCATTTCAAAGATACCAGACATATATACATATACCATACATACATATTTAAAAATTTTACATACAGCGCCAAAAAGCAAAAAATTGAACATTTTAGAAGCCATTGTAATTTATAAATATAATAAAAACCCGTCTAGATAGTTATTAAACGATCATGCAGATCTCCGAAATTCCCCACTAATTAAAATATTGTAAAAAATTAACCCCTATAAAAATGTAAAATAAGGTACATAGGATAAACAGCTGTAATAACTTAATTTTAAATCAGTTGTTGATAATGTACCATTGTTTTACAAAACTATAGTCACACAAGTCAAAAAATAAAAGTGATAGATAACAAAGTCAAAAAAAATGTCACAAAGTAACGAATAAATCAATGAATAATACATTTTAAAAATTTCAATTTTAAAAATTCTTGAGATGAATTTATAATGAATGCATTATATTTAAATTCTCCCAGTCGCCTTAAATTATTCCTTAACGGAATATGTATACATTCAGTCAGGATAGAAATATGTCCAAATTCAAAATAACTATAAAAAACAAACTACAATATACAGTTTTGAATATTCTTCATTGTGTTTAGAGTCGTTGTAGGACGCGCCCATTTTAAATGTAGACTTTTAAATAGAATTATTTTTGTATCGAATTCCACATTTTTTAATACATTATTATCTAATATATAGATGATTTTAAATTTGACCATCATTGAAGCTCCTCTAATATGTACATTACATTTCTATTAAGTTAAAATAAAAGAGAAACATAGTTATGTCTACTTAATCATACTAATTATCGATATATAATAATTAACTGTATTATTAAATACAGGAAGTACGACTAAACAAACTGAATTTCATTGAATTACTGAGAGGAAACATTCACCCACATCTTAAGACCGGTTTCGTTTTTCAAAAACTTATCAGTTAAGCTTAAAGTCGTACTACCAGTATTTAATAATACATTTAATTGTTACATAATATATTTAGTTATTTTTATGTTACTATATATCGCTAAATAGAAAATATTTCATTATTGGATTACTAAATTATAATCGACAGAATATTTTAAGATATTTGCGTATTCATTAAATTATATTCGATATTTTTGAATATTTCCAAAAATTTTAATATATTCAGGTACCAAAACTCTAGCATTTTATTATATATATTTTGTCACGTCAACAAATAATGGAGGAAGTGTAATCAAATTAATAACTTCATCAAATAAACATGGTCTTAAGTTTGGGTAATGAGTTTTCCTGTAGACAATTTCTATAGTAAAATTAATATACATCGATGGTCATTTTCAAAATATATTTTATAAAAATCGATCATTGTACGGTTTTCATTTTCTTTTTTTTCCATTTGTGGATGGTCACAAAAAAAATATCAGCCATTTTCGTATGCGAGTTGCACGTCTCCAATCGAACAGGAACGCATACAAACTTAGACCGTTTCCGCTTCGAAGTTAAATGTTTCAGGAATAAACCGACGGTAACTAGGCTAATTCAAATTGTTTGCGGTGAGATTTCGGGCAACGTTTGGGGCTGAAATTGTGAAATCTACTTTTTAACTAATGTAAATTGTGTGTTCCGACTGCAGATAGTGCAATGGATACTAGCCAGCTTACCGTTGTTTACTTGCAATTCTACGAAACGAATTTTCAAACCTGAAGAAACCTTTTCAGTTTTCATTGCAAAATCATGTCCTTCATATCTCACTGAACCATTTAAAGTAATTTAATTTTACGTATTCTTTTAATTTGGAATTTTTTTTTTCGGTTTTCTTATAGATCTAAGTATATCACATGTTGTATCAAAGGCATTCCAAAATCCTAGGTCAATATTTGGTTCTAGGATGAAATGTTTCCTTCACTGTCAAATCTTTGATGTGTCTAAAGGATCTATGCTTGGAGGAGATGGTGAACTTGCATACCATTTAGCGCTATATTTATTCGCTCATTATTTAAACTTTTATTATTTAAACCCCATTTATTTTTTAGTCCCCATTTATACACCATCGAGTGAAAAAAATCCATTTACATTTAATCAGCGGCGGTTCGTGGGGAAAAAAACAGGTGAGGTACATATAACCAAATTTTGGAATGGGGATAAGGAAATGCGTCGAAACCAAAAATTTTATATTTCTTAGTATCATACACACATACTTTGCTGTGTAGAAATACGAGTGTAACCGTCAGACATCAAATTTTCAAATAGGTACCTAGATAATAAAATTTTGCTAAACTCACTATAGGACCATGTCCATTAAATCTGTTTGTAGTTAAAGTCCATCCTCCTAAATTCTTGAGCAGCAAAGTGGTCGATGACTTGATCATTAAAATTTGAAATTTACTTCACAAGTTTTTTTTTCAATAGATAGCATTGCTAACGTGCACAGCCATTCCTGGCCTATAGTGTTTCTTAGAAATGTTTAGATTCGTTTGAGGGTAGAGAACCATCTTTCAATTTCCATAGTCGTCATAGGGACGGTACACAAAACAGTGAACAATTCCACATATTCACTAAATGTTGATGTTAAATTGTTTTGGATAAACATTTGTAACAGCGGCAGAGCCCCATTGTGTTTCATAAAATCGTTCCGTGCGTACATTACCGAGAGTTCATTTTTTAATTTTAAGTAATTTACGTTTGCAAACAGGTTACACACAATTTTAATGTCTTCATTTGGAAAGACGGCTCGATATTTACCAAATTTTTCAGTTTCAAATAAATTTGTAACAGTTAGGTATACATCGAAACTAAAACGTCCATGAACTTGTATGGTTAAGATATCACAGATTTCCTTGCATATCCTGACATTCGGATTGGGGTTCTAATGTCAGTAAATTTCCGCTTTATTCTGCGATTTTCTATGATCGTTGTAGATTCTTCACCAGTTAAGTTACCAAATTCTTGATTCATTTGTGTTTCTATATTGTCTTTAATATTTTAAATAGCTGTTTAAAAAGTTACCAAATTCTTCTTAACTTTAAGTGCATCTATTTGCCTGCTGTGCAATTGATCAAAGAGAATGTCGCAGTGAGGCATTATTTTATTGAAGAAGAACAACTACCAAATAATTTATTAACCCCTGAGCTTGATTAATAGACACCAAGTCGAATAAAAATCCGACTTGGTGCCCATAATTCTTTCAAGGTATGTTTTCAATTCTTCTTTGTAAATGTAAACAGTATTGACACATTTAGACGTAAATTCCATCTGATAGGGCCGGCACGGCTTTTTTAAAACAGTTATTCTTTTGGATGATCGAGAAAAGAAAGCGGGAAATGCGGACAGATTTGCAAAAAAACACCTTTACACCTTTTTCTATTATACAACACCTTTTAATTATTAGATTTAATTAGTGATTTTTAATGACAATTCGGTCCCCAAATGTTAATGTGGCATTATTTCTATTCATATATTGCACTGAATTGAGAATATTGCACCTGACTATTGAGAATGGGGCAGCGTCCAAGATATATTTTTTTTATTTATTGTTTACTAGCAAAGCGATACATTGCTCTTTTTGTTTTTCGCACGCGATAGTAAAGAAAACAGTAGCGGCACAAACTTGTCTGTGCCCAAAGCACGTGTTCGTTAATCGGTGGGCTTCGGCAACGGACGACCTATTTCGTTACCGTGAATGACATTATGGATGTTAGACTATAGAAGTTGCAAGAAGCGTGATCATAGACAGAACAGAGAATAAATTAATATAAAATCTGAAATAATTTTGTTCATTTCATTTTTTAATTTTCTAGGTAGGACACATGCCCACGTGCCCTCATGGACTAACCGCCACTGCATTTGATTAATAAAAATAATAATAAAAAATATGTCCAGCACAATTATCATAACAACCTGTAATTCTGCGGAGTATGGACCAACGTAAATGATCTAAGTCTTCTCATAGTAAGGTAAGCTAGTCCAGGCGTGATAGACATATGCTTTAAGTTTGTTCAAACTTGCTGGTAGTCTGGATGATCAACGCTATCTCATACACGTAGATATTACAAAAAACCGCATTATTTGAAAAGCTGTATGCGGTATTATCTTGCCAGAGGATGAGATATGGAGGAACTTACAGCTTCGATTTCACGAACGGGTGCAGTATTTCGATTACTAAACGAGCTGCATATAAACTTTCTCTAATGGTTATTAGAGGTCTTGTCTTAGAATTACTCGGTTCTTTTAGTATATATATTATATTTTAACTAATATTAAGATTAAATATGATTTAGAAAACAAATCATTGCTCAAACATATTTCTCACCAAAAGTTAATCTCAAACTATAAAAGAATGAATGAATTCCTTCCATACAAACAGTATTGGTTTCCATGCAGCATTCCCATAGGCGTTAACGTAATAGTTAACTTTCCATTTCCTTTTCATATTCTATTGGGAACAGAGTTCGAGAAGGTTTCTTTTATTATACCCCGCGCACGTACACGAACGGAGAGTCGAAAGAAAAATCTAAGAACTATAACGCAATTAAATTAAAATTGCTTGAAGGGGAGTTAAATGTAGATCGGTTTTTAATTTGTTCGTTAGCGCAATTAGATCGAAATTGAAATTCCCTGTTTATACAAAGCAATAAAATGCACTCTCTTACATCGATAATTTTTCCTCTCAAAACGATAATTAAAATTAAATTAGCGTTAAACCTAAGTATATATATATATATATATATATATATATATATATATATATATATATATATATATATATACTTTCGACGCCCCAAAAAACGTTCCTTTTGATGAAAAAATACGGGAGATTTTTTTTTAATTTAACAAAAATAACACGTACCTCAAGACGACCCAAGTTCATTTTTTGATTAAATCGTAGTTTTTTGTAAGTATTTCTTAAAGTATACGGATTTGAGAAAAGGATATAGAAACAATTTTGTAGGAAATTAAATTTTCTATAAAAAAGGTCCTTTAAAATTTCTTCATAAAATTAATATTTTTGGAGATATTCTCAATAATAAATTCATTAACTTCATATAGTCAACATTTTAAGACCTACACACGATATTTTTTTTGAAATATAAAAAATTTGTAACTTAAGTAGAAATAAATAAAAAACCAAATAAATATGTTTACAATTACATTGTAATTTTTTTAAAACTTGATCTATGTAAACTTGTTATTTGAAGTGATAGACTAGTAATAGTATGTATTAGGTTTTTTCAGGGAGTACATCCGATTGTCGAACTGGTCCCTGTCGAGAGCTTGCAGACGTTTCGCCAAAATATCATTTGGCATCTTCGGTGCCTACTGTCGCGAAGTTCGTGACTTTCTGAGAAGCATCGGTGTCCCGTGCGGTATTTACCTGTTCTGGCCTGGGTTTTCGGTTCGTGAAACAGTGTGTGTATTTAAATTAATTCATTCATCAACATTTATTTTGTCGCCTTCAAAGAAGCCCTTATCGAGTGTAACACAACTATGTCACCGTAGGCTCATAATTGAGGTATGGCCTTCAGCTCCTTCAACGATTTTTTTTATGGTCTCAATTGACCCAAAACGCTTACCTCGAAGTGCTAATCCCATCCCGAACTGCTTAGCTCCAGCAACAGGAAAAACTCACACTGTGTCATATCAGGCGAGTACGGTGCTTAGTCGATGACGTTCGTTGAGTTTTTGGCCAAAAACTCTTGCACAACGATGGGTTTGTAGGTTGGTGCATTATAATGGTGCAAGATCCATAAATTGTCCTTCCACAAATCCTTTTCGGCAACAATTGTCATATAAATGCCTTAGGATACCTAAATAGTATCCTTTATTCACCTTTTGTCCCTCTGAAAGAAATTCGGAGTGCACCACACCACGGTAATCGGAGAAAATTGTCAGCATGAGCTTGATTTTCGAGCGACTTACGCGGTTTTTTGGGTTATGGTTCGTTTTCGAGGCGCCATACCGAATACTGTTGGCTTGTTTGCATGTGGGTTGCAGGTGGGGTCCGTAGAAGCTTGGGAAATCATGTTTTCAGCGATCTGTTTTCGTTGTCCTTTTTGGACAAAATTGAGCTCTGTCGGAACTAGTCATGTGACGACGGGTTTCATGTTCAAAATATTAATCATAATGCTACGAACGGACTTAAAATATATGTTCACCTCTTGAGCCAACTCTATACGATAATTTTCGAGCACCAGTTTCTTTATATTGTCACTGTTTTCGTCGTTCATAGACGTTCAAGGTCGACCAAAATGATGCAAATCAACTACCACTTCTCGACCCTTTTTGAACATTCTGTAGGAACACAGGCATTGATATGCCTGTGTTTTTGATATGCACGATTCACCGTAAGTCTTCAGCAACATTTTCAGCGATTCGGCATACGAAATTTCGTTTGAAATACAACACAATGAATTTTCGCCTGTCTCGTATATAGTACAGTAAAGTGTTTAAGTCGATTTTATATAATATGACAAGTTCTAGTCATCGATTTTGTAAAAATCCAGCGAATAAGTTTTGTTATATATGTGGACGATTTTTTGTGTTTATGGGACAATAGGGCAACAAAAGCGCATTTCCAGTAAGAAAGATAGGCATCATAGAATTTTTTTGGTATATGGTACTTCAACCATAAAATATGCCCCCTGTTAACCGAAACAAGGTGCTTCTTCCGCCTCTCCATATTAAACTTGGACTAATAAAAAACTTTGTCAAAACCATGGAAAAAGGAGGTAATGGTTTTTAAGTACCTAAAAGAAATATTTCCTCAATTAAGTGATGCAAAACAAAAAGTAGGCATAGTTATTGGTCCTCAAATAAGGAACCTGCAATGTGTTGTAAGTGTAGTGAAAGGATTTCTGAGCAACAAGAATGATGAAAACTATAAAAACCTCATAGATGAACTCTTGAAAGCCTATGAAATATTAGAGTGTCGCATGACTTTAAAAATGAATTTTTACACTCACATTTGGATTTTTTCCCGAAATTTTGGGTGAAGTAAGCAACGAACAAGGAGGGAGGTTTCACCAGGACATCAGGATGATGGAGGCAAGATACCAGGGACGCTGGAACCCATCTATATTGGGCGACTACTTCTGGTGTTTAAAAAGAGATGATGCTACAGAGCACAAAAGGAAAGGTGAAAGTTTTTGTCGCTGTATGACATCTCATGTAATATATTTTTTATTCACATAATCCTCAGTAATGTGTTTGCATAAATTTAACACGTTTTACATGTTTATATTAATTAAATATTATATTGTAAAAATAAGTCGTCTCTTTTTTTCCCCAGCATGTAACAAAAAAACTGTACGTGCTACGGTAATTAGCTTAACATTTTCGGATTTAGGTCTACAAAATACTTCATATACACCAATTTTCATTAATGTTACTTCAAAAAAGTTTAAATTTGTTGACCTGTGTAATTAGAGCCAAATGATCCGTTTTTGTAATTACTTATCAAATACCATTAATTAGTTTTTAAAAAGAAAGTATAATTGTATACTTTGGATAGGCCCAACTGGGTCACTTGGATACTTTGTTGTATCTTCACTAGGAGCGAATAACACTAGAGAATACCAAATGAGATTTTGGTGAAACGTTGACACCCTTCACAGAACGAACAGATCGATATCCGGAATAATTTAGGAACATTTTGTTCTTAAATATGTTTTACGCATTATAATTTATTCATGATCGAATAAATATTTGTTATTATGTATGTAAATTAGTAACCTAATAATTGATGGCAGAATCCTCAATCACTTTCTTGCCCTTCTTCAAACATGTTAAATTCAGATCACTTGTTTATATATACTTCAATTAAACTTACTCAACATCTTCGGTCAATGTTATAATCCCTATCCAGTTTTCGGTGAAATAATTTAAGTAATATCACTAAGGCTCTAAAGCTTAAAAGCCTGATCTAAGATTATTGAGAAGTTTATTAAGAAAAAAAAGAGGATTATTAATAAAAAATTTCACTCGAAATTCATACTCAAAAATCCACCAAATATGTAAAATTTATATTGAATGTTGCTAAAGTATTTAAACATAACATTTCTTTCAATAAACATTTACTAAAGTTAATTTGAAACTATAAAACAATTAATGAAATTCGAACAAACAGCATTGGAATCAATCCATGCAGCATTCCCATAGGCGTTAACGGAATTGTTAACTTTCCACTTTCTTTGGAGATTCTATTGAAAACAGAGTTTGAAAAGGTTTTTTCATTATAGCTCGGCCTCCTCCATCTGCCTTAAATACCCGGTGCACGTAGCCCAACTGAGCGTCGAAAGAAAGATCTAAGAGTTATAATGCAATTAAAATAAAATTGCTTTGGGAAGAGTTAAATGTAGATCGGGTTTTAATTTGTTCGTTAGCGCAATTAGAACGGAATTAAAATTCCCGGTTTATGCTGAGCAAATTTTGTTTTATTTTTCAGTTTAAAACTTTAGTTTATGATAGGCAAATTGGACAAATTGTACTTTTTCAAGTCATTTGAATAAAAATTTTAAGTAATATTTGAGGTAATTCAAATAATATACATAATATACAATCAAACTAAAATAATTGTTAAAATACTCAAAATACACATTTTACAAGTTTTCAAGTTTTTTTAATTTATGAATGCTCTAAAACTTATGTAGCGGCAAAAATGTTTTGCCAGAATTGTAATTCCTTACTGTCGATTTTGCCTCCTCTAGCAATACAATCATTCGATATAAAAGGTAATTTTTTTAAGTCTGTCCGAACTTCCGATAGAGGTCGCTGTATAACGAACTAGTGCGGAAGTCTGTAAATCTGTGTCTCAATGGTCTGGCAAATCATAATAGAATGTTTAATATCAGAGTAACCCTTGCAAATTGGTGAAATTTATTATCAAAATCTGTATTCAATCCGTTAAACTTATAGAGCACTTTGTGAATTTGAAATTCAACAATTAAAATTAAATAATAAATAATTCAATAATTAAAATTAAAATTTGTGGTATATAGACATGGGGCACTATTAAATAAAAGACTGGTATGGTGACTGGAAACCAAAATGGTCTAAAAAGAATAACAAATCAATTGGCAATCAATCAATAACTGTTACCCCAAAAATTAACATATATAAAACATTCAAATTGTTCAAGTATAAACAATTTTACATTTTCCACTTGGGTCATGCCGAAATCATATTCACTTTTTTACACCAAACAGAAGACCTTTTTTACGATTTCTTTCTGTCACTGATGTCTATCACTAAAATTTAAATATCAATATATTTAAATATTTGTGGCCGAAAAATAAAATATCTCTCCCGAGAAACAGTCGCTTAAAATTGGTCTCGATTCATAAAAGAATTAATGAATACCGAACAAGGAATATTGGTATCCATGCAGCATTCCCGTGAGAGTTAACTTAATTGTTAACTTTTCCTTTCGAAATTCTACAGGGACAGAATTCGAAAAAGTTTTTTTTACCATTGCCCGGCCATCATCTAAACGTTAGAAACCAGATAATACACAACTGCTTGAAGAAAAGTAAAATGTAGATCTGTTTGTAATTAGTTCGTTAGTGGAATTAAAACGGAATTAAAAGTCACTGCTTGTTCTTGATTTTAATTTTTAGCATTTGCTAATTTACGACATATATAAAAGATTTTATATGGTGTAATTGTAACACGATGTTTTCAAACTATGTTTCCTGGTTTATTATATCTTAGTTTTAATTATGTTGTTGCTCTGAATTCGATAAAAACGTTTAAATTCGATCTATAACGAAACAACAATTTGCATGCCTTATCGGGTTGTTCCCTGATCAATTTATTTTCATATTAAAATATTTTTCGGGATCCAATAATTTTGGTTTAACCTAATTGAAATTTTCTCTTTATGTTTTCCAAAGTTGTTCACTATTTTTTATTTCTTGGCGGTTTATGGCAAACTTGTAGAAAAATTAATTTTGTAGTCGGTAGAAAAAATATAGGGTAACTTTTTAATGCGTCCTAACTTTAAATTCAAATAAAACAACAACCAAATTAGATACCTTGAAACTAATTATTTTATGTGAAAACACATCCAATGGCATTACTGTTTGAAAATAATTTCGAACAAATGTCTACCGCGGCTACTTCTGATAAAGGGCATTCTGTTAATCCAATTTCCGACCACTTTTTCAAGCAATTGGGGTCTTATGCCCGCAATTGTACGAGTATGTTGGCAGCAAAGATTAAATATAACCCTAAAGAAAATAATCTAAAGGCATTAAATGATATGGCCTTGGTGGCCAATTAAAAGGTCCGTTCCTCGAAATAATTTTCTTACCGAATTGTTCCTGCAATAAATCGATGTTGCGTTGGCTGTATGACATGTGGAGTAGTTCTCCAGACCAATATTATTTCAATTCGGAATTAAATAATCTACGTAGTCGAATAGCAAAATCCACCTTCCTACGAACGGTGACAAGTTAATAAATTTGGATCTTCATCAGCACTGCTAGCAACAGCGGCGACATTTTCTTCGGAACGCATAGATTTTTGTCTTATTTTTGTTTTGATGTGGAGCAGCGCGAAATGCGTTCGGAATTTGTTGATAATTCGGCGAATACATCACGAAGTATTTTACAAGTTTGGCGCGCAGAACACTGACTTTGATAATAAATTTCGACAATTTGTACGTGTTGTTCTGATGTTAAACGTTATATTTGCAAGACTATTGAGTCACATACTTACAGACTTGCACACAAACTCACAGTTCGTTTGACAACGACTCCTATCGGAAATTCGGTCACACTAAAAAGAGCACACCTTAGATTTAAATTAATAGTTGAGTCTATTTAATTCATAACAGCTTGTTTTCAAATTAGTTTCTTAGTCAATTCTAACAGATTTTTTATCCAAAGGGTCTACCAATAATAATGATTATTGAACTTTAAAATTACAAACACATTTTTTCAAATCGTTTCCGACTGCTTTATTTTAATATTTTGTATTTTACACTTTACTTTTATACTTTATACTTTATACTTAATTTTTTTTATTTAAGAGATTTAGACATGCAATTTATGATTTTCAGCCAAATGGCCACCACGGCGCTTTTTCGAGACACAGATCCGCACGCGCCAATTCTCGATGACCCTGGCGCACATTTCGGGCTCTATGGCGACTTTGGCTTGAGGAATGTTACTTTTCAAGTCGCCAATAGTCTTGGGTTTATTGATATTATGTTATTGCACCTGTGTTTTCACATGTTCCCAGAGAAAATAATCTAAAGGAGTTAATTCGCATGATCTCGGCGACCAAGCGATGAGGCCATTTTGTGAAATAAACCAATTGTCGAACTTGGCTCGCAATAAACCCATGTTTATTAGGGAAATAGGCGGTGGTGCGCCATCCTGTTGAAAATAAAGGTCATCCCCGGCGATTCAATCAAATTCCGGGAAAAAAATCTTCCAGCATTGCCTTGTAGTGCTCGGTATTGATGGTAACGGTAGCTCCTTCCTCATTTTTAAGAAAATAAGGACAAATGCCATTGAGTCATTGAGTCAGAAATGAGTCTCATCGGAGAAGATGATTTTGTGTGTGTTTCGTTATCGGCTTCCATCATTTTGAAGGCCCATTCGATAAATTCACGACGAATACGATGGTCGGTTGGCTTTAATGCTTGTGCCAGTACGATCTGATATGGTTGCAAGTCTAAGTCCAACCCCAAAATTCATCAGGTTGTCATTGGCGAGAAGCCTAACTCTTGCGAGTAGCGAATAACCAAGACGTTGCCATTTTCAGTTGCTACAGTTGCTTGACCGGCGGTAATATTCTTAACACTTCTGGCTTTTTTTTATCGTACATGCATCATACTATCGTGAAGAGTAAACTTACTTTCAAATTTTCGAATAATTCGATCAATAGCCTATTTTGAAGGACCATCACGACGTGATTCCATGATGAATCTGAATTGCTCATTGAATAGCACGAGGGGACCGCGAATTTTCGTAATAAAACTGGACAATTTCCAGACGTACTTCTAACGTCAAAAGAATCATGATTTAATTGCAAATCTTTCGAAAAACAACTGGTACAGCATGTCAAAAATCAGTAAACAAATATAGGCGCCAAGAGCTGTCAAAGTTCCATCATCCCTTATGGTAGACTCTTTACAAATGTTTGAACGAAAGAACTCAGACTTATATCTGGTTGTCCGGAAAGTTCGTAGGTATTTTCCATCAGTTGGTTTTTTAACGCTTGTGAACAAAAATCTTTGTTGGATTAGTATTATTTGTTTACATATTAATAATTCCTGTATTATTTACAATATGAACAGTAAGGTTCGCTGATGTGACTTCGGGTAGTCAAGTTGATTCAAATTGAATAGATCATTTGATAGCGCATTTACGCCACATTATGCATTTTTGCATAATGAGTGAGATAGCAGATAAATTAAATATTGACAAATTGATTGCTTTTGACCATCTGATAAAAAAAGTGTCTGTCGATGCGATGTATGGGTCCCTTACGAACTTGATGAGCGATTTCTTCTGAACCGAGTCCCTTCAGGCGAAGTTTTGTTAAACATTAATTCTCGGGCTCCATTTCTGAAGCGGATAACTAGCGATAAAAAGTGGATGGTGTACAACAACGTGTAGTGAATAAAACCTGGGGGTTGCCAGGATTAACTGTCTTACGTGCCGCGAAAGACAGCCTTCAATTGAAGAAAATTATGCTTTGGATTTGGAGGGATTGAAAGAGACACATATACTTTGAGATTCCTCTACGCAACCAAGCCACCAACTCTCTCTACTGTCCACAATTAGATGGGCGAAAAGCAGTAATTGAGAAAAAATGGTCAGAATTAGTAAATAGGAAAGGCGTCGTGTTTTATCATGGCAATGCACGACAGCACGTTTCAGTCAGGACCCAGCTTCAATTGAGATGTCATCTATTTTATTCGTCGGACATCGCATCATTGGACTACCATCTATTACGCTTCCTTCATAATTGTTTAAAAGAAAAATTTTTTAAAACGAAAGAAGAGGTGATATAATATTTTTTGGCATAAATATGCGAATTTTTGACATAAAGGCATTATGGACCTACCACTACGTTGGCAAAAAGTTACAAATCATAATGGTAATTACAAAAGTAGGCTAAATAAATATTTAAATAAACTATTTGAACTACTCTATCCATCTTCTTTTAAGAAAATCCCTACGCACTTTCGTGACAATCTGATATTTAAATCTCCACTAGATTAGAAAATAGCACAAATGTTTCGACATAAAGTGACTTGACACACAGTACAATATTAACAACATACCTTCGTAGCTGAAGAAGGCACTGTGTGTAGAAGCTATTGTCATAATAGTTTCTCATACAGTGGGCATTTAGACATGTCTTAGTTCCTTCATTTAAAATAAATTTCCATCAAATTTCCGTATATATCAGATTATTTTAAATTTAATTTTAAATACCTAGTTTGAATACCTCTTCTATTAATTTCTATTCAATCATTCAAATTTTCTTTTTAATCATAATGCTCTTATAATTGTTCAATGTTCGACATTTTCAAATTAGTTTCATATTTCATCATATTCAAGTTTTCATTAAATTTGTAATATTCTAATGATTATAAATTAAAAAAAAGTTAATATTATTTAAATAAAACAAAACAAAGCAATTTTCATATCTTATTGGATTGATTTCAAGTATTTCTTTTTCATTTTAAATTAAGAAAGAAAATGGTAAGGCATATAGGGTCGCTATTATGTATGAAAACGGTCAAATGTCTCGAGAACGCTTTGAGATTTTTTAATTAATAATTTTTTTAATGAAATTTTGTACAAAAACAACAAATGTTTGTCACTTTTTGGGTATATTTTTTTTTTCTTGTCGCATATTTGAAATCCAAAGCTAACTTGATATTTTATAAATGACAACAATACTTGAATTTCGCATTGTCGGAAAATACGTTTTTTTTAATTCAATACCTTATTGAATTTTATACCTATAAACCATACAATATTTGTTTTTTTAATGTAATTTAAAAAATGGCTAAAAGGTGTTTCGGTCTGTTTTAGAGTAAATATATTTTTTATTTAGTTGGCTGTGAAACAATGGATGGCTGATGTAGTATCTGATTACACTTAACAACTGTTAATGTCAATTTGTGAATTTCAAATTTTCATATGGAAAATTTTTTCAATTCTTTCAATTTCTATATGGAATTAATATGTATTTAACTGAAAGAGAATGAATTGTAATACTAACAATTGTTGGATACGGTGACAGAAAAGACACTTATGCTAAAGTTTATCGAGTATTTAATGACGTACATCCGAATAAAAACCACTCAGGCAACAGTTTCAAAAACGATGAAAAAATACAATGATACAGGCAACATTAAAAGTCGTCCAAAATTGGGAAGACAAAAAACAAAAACTAATGACAAAAATTCGTTGAATATTTTAATTGATGAAGCAGACAATAGCAAGGTTTCCTCATCATAACTTCGCAAAACTCAACTCTTCGATCAAAATTATCTGCACTTAATTCTTTTAGTAATTGAATTTGTAAGGATAAACAATTTTTTTTATTATTTTTATTGGCTGAGCGTCTACACATTATGATTTAAAGTTAATTGTTGCGGGGAAACCTTACCACTATCTACTACATCAATTAAAACATTCAACGAATTTTCGTCATAAATTTTTGCTTTTTGTCTCCCTAATTTTGAACGACTTTTAATGCTACTTGTATCATTGAATCTTTTCACCATTTTTAAAACTGTTGACTTAGTGATGTTTTTATTCGGATGTACTTCATTAAATACACGACACAGTTCAGCATAACTGCGATTTCTGTCACCGTATCCAACAATTGTTAGTATTTCAGTTATTTTTCTTTCAGTTAAATAAATATTAATTCCATATAAAAATTGAAAGAAATTTGAAATTTACAAATTGACGTTAATAGTTGTCAAGTGTAATCAAATACTTCATCTGTCATCCATGGTTTCATAGCCTACTAAATGAAAAATATATTTACCCCAAAAACAGACTGAAACACCTTTTAGCCATTTTTTAAAATCTATTTTGAATAAAATCCGTACAATATTTACTTTGTTGAATTCAGAAAGAAAAATGATCTTTTCAACAATGCCAAATTCAGGTACTGTTGTCATTTAAAGAACAGCCTTGTCAAGTTAGTCTTGAGTTTCAAATATGCGAAAAAAAATTAAACGAAAATATACTATAAAATAAAATGTCTGGTGGAATGCATTCTGAAAATCTAATTTTCGACTACACTTACACACATATCGCGTGGTATATTTTTAATGGTGTCCTGAATATTTCGTTCGAACTGACGAATTGTTGGGACTTTATTTCTGTAAACCAGATTTAACATAATCTGACCAAAATTAATACAGGTCTATTTCATAAAAAAACGTATCCATGAACTTTCCAGTCTACGACTGACATATATATTTCAAACAGTATTGCCGCTATTAGGTTTCAAAGTTTTGACACTCTTACTGGAAAACTCTTTATAAAAGAAGTAATGCAATTAAACTAAAATTGCCAGGGGAAAAGTTAAATACAGATCGGGTTATAATTAGTTCGTCAGTGTAATTAGAACGGCAATAAATGCCGTTGTTTATTCTGCTGATATTTGCTGATATTTAAGTTTAAGTTATTGTAATTTACGAAAAGCATATTGCAAAATGTCACTTGTTTTGGATAAACATTTGTAACAGCGGCACAGCCCCACTGTGTTTCATAAAATCGTTCCGTGCGTATATTACCGAGAGTTCATTTTTTAATTTTAAGTAATTTACGTTTGCAAACAGGTTACACACAATTTAACATCAACATTTAGCGAATCTGTGGAATTGTTGACTGTTTTGTGTACCGTCCTTATGACTACTATGGAAATAGAAAGATGGTTCTCTACCCTCAAACGAATCAAAACATTTCTAAGAAAAACAATGGGCCAGGAACGGCTGTGCGAGCTAACAATGTTATCTATTAAAAAAAACTTGTGAAGTCAATTTCAAACTTTAATGATCAAGTCATCGACCACTTTGCTGCTCAGATATTTTGGAGGATGAATTTCAACTACAAACAGATTTAACTAATGGTCATGGTCCTATGGTGAATTTAGCGAAATTTTATTATCTAGGTACCTATTTGGAAATTTGATGTCCGACAGTTATACTCATATTTCTACACAGCAAAGTGTGTGTATGATACTAAGAAATTTAAAATTTTTGGGTGCGACGCATTTCCTTATCCCCATTCCAAAATTTGGTTATACGTGCTCCACCTGTTTTTTCCCCCACGAACTGCCGCTGAATATAAGGTTCTCCATTAACAGTAATACGTTTTCTACCATTGTGTTCAAAAAAATAAGGGCCTCTCACTTCTCTAAATCATGCAGTTATGGTTGTTCATAAAGCTATTAAGCTAGAAGTGCACGTAGATTTTTTTTCCTAAAGTGGGAGGTCGCCTTTCAACTACTTTAGAGACCAATTCACGAATGTTCGATACATATGATGATCAGCTGGATTGCTTGCTAAGCTAATTGAGCTTTGTAAGCCTTACCAATTTAGATCATGAGGCAAAATTATTTATGTAGTCGTCTGAGAAAGGTTGAATTCTTAATAATGATATGGGACAGATAAATCCAGATAGCTTTTTATACTCGTTCTTACTGCAGCTATGTTCTCCAATGATTGGGCGGTCCAACGACGCACAGCTATTGAGTCATCTGCAACTGAACCAGTTCGTTCAAATTTTTTGATGAAGCGATAACTAGACGATTGATTATATTGACCATAAATTTCATGCCACGTTCGAACATTCTGATGAACTGAACGCACATTTTGATGGTAGATACGAATAATTACTACGCACTGTTGAATCGTGCATCATTCCATGGTGATTTAACTCAATGTACTAAAGGCAGCAATCTAGGAGTGACATTTGCATTTTAAACAATGTTGCCGCTATTACGTTTCCAAAGTTCAGACACTCTTGTTGAAAATCACTTTACATTCCTTTCTGTTTTTATTTTATTCCAATAAATTACTAAGAAATCTTTTTTTTTCAAATTAGTAAATTATCTTCATAGTCAGTCATTAATGTGAATTAATAAGACACCAAGTGATACTTGGGAATAACCTAGCAAGGTATAAAAGTTTTTGTATTACACTACATGTAGACAATGTTAACTCTTTTTTTATAAAAATCATAACAAATTTACAAATTAAAGTAATAAGTCGATATAATTAACTATACCGCCAATTTGAAAACATACTATTATAAATTGAACAATTATAACAATGTTAGTTTAACCTAACTGTTAATTAATTCATCATATTTGCATGTTAATCTACCCACTGAAAAAGCTTTTCAAATTAGCTGATAAAAACAAGTGACATTTTGCAATATGCTTTTCGTAAATTACAATAACTTAAACTTAAGGGCAAATATCAGCAGAATAAACAACGGCATTTATTGCCGTTCTAATTGCACTGACGAACTAATTATAACCCGATCTGTATTTAACTTTTCCCCGGGCAATTTTAGTTTAATTGCATTACTTCTTTTATAAAGAGTTTTCCAGCAAGGGTGTCAAAACTTTGAAACCTAATAGCAGCAATACTGTTTGAAATGTATATGTCAGTCGTAGACTGGAAAGTTCATGGATACGTTTTTTTATGAAATAGACCTGTATTAATTTTGGTCAGATTATGTTAAATCTGGTTTACAGAAATAAAGTCCCAACAATTCTTCAGTTCGAACGAAATATTCAGGACACCATTAAAAATATACCATGCGATATGTGCGTAAGTGTAGTCGAAAATTAGATTTTCAGAATGCATTCCGCCAGACATTTTATTTTATAGTATATTTTCGTTTAATTTTTTTTCGCATATTTGAAACTCAAGACTAACTTGACAAGGCTGTTGTTTAAATGATAACAGTACCTGAATTTGGCATTGTTGAAAAGATCATTTTTCTTTCTGAATTCAACAAAGTAAATATTGTACGGATTTTATTCAAAATAGATTTTAAAAAATGGCTAAAAGGTGTTTCAGTCTGTTTTTGGGGTAAATATATTTTTCATTTAGTAGGCTATGAAACCATGGATGACAGATGAAGTATTTGATTACACTTGACAACTATTAACGTCAATTTGTAAATTTCAAATTTCTTTCAATTTTTATATGGAATTAATATTTATTTAACTGAAAGAAAAATAATTGAAATACTAACAATTGTTGGATACGGTGACAGAAATCGCAGTTATGCTGAACTGTGTCGTGTATTTAATGAAGTACATCCGAATAAAAACATCACTAAGTCAAAAGTTTTAAAAACGGTGAAAAGATTCAATGATACAGGTAGCATTAAAAGTCGTTCAAAATTAGGGAGACAAAAAGCAAAAATTTATGACGAAAATTCGTTGAATGTTTTAATTGATGTAGTAGACAATGGTAAGGTTTCCCCGCAACAATTAACTTTAAATCATAATGTGCAATATAATGTGTAGACGCTCAGTCAAAAAAAAATTTAAAAAAATTGTTTATCCTTACAAATGCAATTACTAAAAGAATTAAGTGCAGATGACTTTGATCGAAGAGTTGAGTTTTGCGAAGTTATGATGAGGAAACCTTGCTATTGTCTGCTTCATCAATTAAAATATTCAACGAATTTTTGTCATTAGTTTTTGTTTTTTGTCTTCCCAATTTTGGATGACTTTTAATGTTGCCTGTATCATTGTATTTTTTCATCGTTTTTGAAACTGTTGCCTGAGTGGTTTTTATTCGGATGTACTTCAATAAATACTCGATAAACTTTAGCATAAGTGTCTTTTCTGTCACCGTATCCAACAATTGTTATCGTTAGCGTTATCTTTCAATTTTTCTGAAACCTTATCATTTCTGTATATGTATATATATATATATATATATATATATATATATATATATATATATATATATATATATATATATATATATATATATATATATATATATATATATATATATATATATATATTATTTATTTATTTTTTTCTAACATTGTTGACAAAATGACAACTACAGACCAGTTGATGTTTTGAGGGTCCCCGATCTAGTCGCCTAGAAATTCATTTTTATACGTCCATGCCATCTGATAAATATTTCATATTACCTCATAAGATTTAATCCTTTTTTTCGCTCAGTTGAATCGACAGGAAATGTAAAAAATCTACATTTTTTTTTTTGTTCACTGTAATCTGGCACAAAACACATCACCATCAACTAAAACAGAAACACCAAAATTGTCAATACAATATTGACAATACAATATTGTCAATACAATATTATCAATAATATTTATTTTTTTAATGGACATATTGTAAAAAATCAACTTATCAAAAATTCAACAAAAGATACCTGAAAATCCTCCCAAAAAACTAAAATTGACACTCATAAAAGGTAAAATAACATAACCTTAAATTTACTTCCACACAAGAAAAAGTCCGAATAGAAATGTTTTAAAAGTAATTCAAATATATTAGGGCTTAGTATGTCTGATAATGGGGCAGCGCCAAAAATATGACGTTATAAATGCGTTTAATCTCCGGGTTACTAACGAAACGATGCATTGCTGTCTTTCTTTTTCACACGTGATAGTAAAGAAAACAGTAGCCCAAACTTGTCTGTGACCAAAGCACGTGTCCTTTAATCGCTGCGCTTCGGCAACCTACGACCTATTTCGTTACCGCGAATGAAATTATGGATATTAGACTATAGAAGTCGCAAGAAGCGTGATCAGAGAGAAAACAGAGAATTAATTAACATAAAATCTTATATTATTTTTTCCACTTCATTTTTTAATTTTTTAGGTAGGGAACGTGGCCGCGTGCCCTTATAGACCAACCGCCACTGCTTATAGGAAGATGCTAATAGAATATTATTGGCCTGAACTGATACATGTGTATATTAACAATGTTTTCTTTCAATAAGATGATGTAAATTTTCGCACATCTCGCCAGACAATCGATTTATCCCAAGAAAAGTTTCCGGGGTACTAAGATAATGCGATCTAATGCTCTTGGATAATTTTTGGTGGGGTTATATTAAATCTTTTAAATGGTTTACAGGAATAAACCCCGTACAATTCTTGATATTAAACAAAACATTCACACCACCATTGAAAACATACGATGCGAACTATGAAAAAGAGTTATCGAAAGTTGGGTTCCCAGAATGCATTCTACCAGACAAAGTCGAGGGGGACATTTGAACGATATTATTTTCAAAATATATCTACATTATTTTCTTCGTTAATGTAAAATAAAATTTACCGGATTATCGCTTGTATTTATCATTGTGGCTCATTTTAATATTATTTATAATTTCCATCCCCATATCGTAGGAACAGTACAACTTTGAATATATTCACGATCACTCCAGTCTAATGCTTCAACATTGCTTATATAAAAAAAACTTTAATAGTTGTGTTTAATGTATGTACTAAATATCTAGATTTTTATTAACCGAGATATGTCTGTCATACTACATGTAGGTCTACGGTTTAAACAGCCCGCCAAAAATTTCCTACTATTCATAGGTGGCGCCACAACATACAAATCAGCTGCGAGGGAGCCCGTGCATCGGTAGTAAAGGCAGCTATATGATAGTGCACCGTTTTGTCATTAAAGTTTATTTGTTTACATTACGAAAAATGGACCAATGTGATGTGCATTTTGTTGGGTAAGTAATTAGTTACTAACTGTTGTTTCCCAAATATGTTTTGGGGTGTTGGACAATGGCGGCTGGTATATAAGAGCTGCAGAGCTGCAGATTCCTGCAGATCCTCCAAAAAAATTATATATAAAATTACATATATTTCGTGACATTTAATTGTAGAGATTTTTTTACTTGGTTACTAAATCTGGTAAGTTTATATCTCTTATTTTCAATTGTGGTTTGTTAAATGTATTTTATAAATCGCCTGCTGCAATGCAGAACCTCTATATATCAAGCTCACGAACCGCCACTGGTGTTGGAGGTTAAAACTAATCACTTGTGATATTAGGTTATGTTTCTTTTTGATACTGGGTTACTTATAAAAGTAAATAAGAAGCCGGCCTATATGCAGGACGCTAGGCATTACTTTATATGCCTAGCGTGATTTTTTTTTTGAAAATTTAATCTTAATTTTTTTTTTTATTAATACATGTTAAACATTTTTGGCACCTTACATTGAACAAAGTCTTAACTATGGCTTACGATGATGATTTCGCTAAGTCTGGAATGGATTTTTATATGCTTCCGCCCGAAAATGCATGTGGCGATATTATCGATGAGGACTCAGGCGATGAGAATAATTTTGCAATTGATATTTTATCAACCAATCAACTAAGAGCACCTATGTAAATAAAATTCAATATTATAGCTAATTCCTAAGCTAATTCTGATGATGATGAGGAGTATATGATGCCATTTTCCGAATTGGCGAAACGTCTATCTAAGAAAAGTAACCAAGTTCTCAAACGCAAGAAAACTGACTTCAAATGAGTAAAAAAAGATTTTGAAATTATTGGTTCCGATAATGAATGGCAATCCGATGTCGTTGAAGTGACAGCCAAGAAACATCCTTTTGAATTATTTTCAAACTTTTTTAATAACGACTATTTGAACCACCAAACCAAACCAACAGGTATAAAAATATTTATTTTTTATCGTATTAGAGGGAAAAATGGTATATTTCCCTAACTGATCAGTGTATTGATATGGCCGTGCAAGGCGCTTGGCAAATACATAAAAACAGTAATGGTGCTATGGAGAATTTATATTTTAGGAGTGTAATTATAGCACTTCTTTAGCAGAATAAAGTAACCAAGTCCTCAAACCCTAGAAAACTGACTTCAAATAGGTAAAAAAAGATTTTGAAATTATTGGTTCCGACAATTAATGGCAATACGATGTCTCTGAAGTGACAACCAAGAAACATCCTGTTGAATTATTTCAGAACTTTTTTAATAACGACTATTTGAACCACCAATCCAAACCAACAGGTATAAAAATATTTATTTTTTATCACATTAGAGGTATATTTCCCTAATTGATTAGTGTGTTGATATGGACGTGCAAGGCGCTTGGCAACTACATAAAAACAATGAAGGTGCTATGGACTAGTTATATTTTAGGAGCATAGTTAAAGCACTTCTTTAGCAGAATAAAAAACATGTAGCAGTTCTAAGGAGAGACACGTCAAAATGAAAATATGAATATTCGTTTCGATAAAATTGACCATTTTGTTATTCCACAGGACAAATAAACAAAGTGTTGTTACTGTCACTCAAAGACTACTACACTACCTACCAGGTGTCATACCTGATGTTGGTGTTCATGTCAAATGTTTTTTTGCATACCACACATAAGCATTGGATGTAAAATTGTTATTAGTTATATAAGTACAGTATGTTATGTTCCTAACGTCCTATATTAACGCCTGGTCCTTCCAGGTTCTATAGTGCTTTGGTGCATATATAATATTTTTTATGTTATATATCCTTAAAATTCATAAAACAATTAAAAAAAATCTCTTGTTTTCAAAAAAGTGTTTTCAAGCATATCTGGGTCAAGTACTTCTAATTTTGAATACAAGAGTACATTTGAGCTGAGACACATGATATTAACAGTGTCATAAAAATATTGTCAACATTTTTCGACTAATTAATATTGAAAAAATGCTTAATAAAATATTTGTTAAACAAAAGTATGTACCAATTTTGACAATAATTTAAAAGCACTTTTATAAGCAGCTTTTCTGGTATGTGAATTATAAAGATTATATACAATAACACTAAAATCCATTTCGATAACGGTCTAACATTAAAACGAAGACGGAAAAACCTTCGCAATAGAGACGCAACCGTTACTAAGGTAACACTAATGTCTAATAAGCGCCTGGCTAGTATGGATTCATATCGTGCAAAATATGAAAGTTTATTATGGACAAAGTTTGGCACAATTCGCTAACAAGGAGCCTAAACACGGAACAAGGCGTACAAAAGGTAAACTAGGAATTTCCTCATGTAAACCAGACTTTGTTTAGTCTTCGGAGGCAGCGGAACGTGAAATGATTCTTCTCGAACAGCTAAACTCGGATGATAAAGTTTATATTTTGCTGGAAAATATCAAATTAGAATTTCAGATTTTTCGAGGGAGTAGCTGGAGTTAGTGGGAAACTTCAGTATTAGGGGGCCTATTTTCAGATATGCTGATTCCTGAATTGGAACTGATGAAGATTATTTGAAAATTTTTTGAAAACTATTTTACTTGCTTCAAAAAATGTTTTTTTTTTGTAAAAATAATTGGGCATATATATATATATATATATATATATATATATATATATATATATATATATATATATATATATATATATACACGTGGTGCCACCCATCGCCTTCGCCCAAATGGTCACATATCTCTCAGGCCCGGTTTCTAGCCTTTCAGCCGTCATCAGCCGAGCTTCAGACGAACGCAAGGAAAGCCGTTGGGAGAGACGATCGGGGACAGGTAATGTCAACTGGCCATTTTGGTGATGGTTCCGTTACGCTACCTTGTGGGCATACCTGGTACTATATCCGAGGTTCCAGGCAGAATGTTACGAGCAGTCCTGACTGCTACAAGCATTCGCCACATGATGGCGTGAGTTGTCCGGCGACACGACCCGGTGGCACCACGTTGAAAAAGGGTGAAAGATTTCTGATATATATATATATATATATATATATATATATATATATATATATATATATATATATATATATATATATATATATATATATATACTGTATATATATATATATATATATATATATATATATATATATATATATATATATATATATATATATATACTGTATATATATATATATATATATATATATATATATATATATATATATATATATATATAGTGTATATATATATATATATATATATATATATATATATATATATATATATATATATATACTGTATATATATATATATATATATATATATATATATATATATATATATATATATATATATATATATATATATATACATACATATACAAAAAATGTAAATGTTGATTTCTGAAGTAGTCAGATGGATAGTTAACTTAATTAAGAAGCAATAAAAGAAACTCTATGTCATAATTCCGCTATCTTATTTAAGTTTTCCCTTAGATATTCGTGATTCTCCCACTCTCACCTAGGTTGTCATTTAAATAGAACACAGTTTAAATTTAAAATTAGATTAAACCATCTCGTAATGTAACATGATTAGCGAAACGCCAGTCGAGATGTTTAAAAAAAGGGATTTGGTGTTCAGTGGTAAATCTCTTCGAGTTTAGTGTTTCACACCGAGGGTTTCAATAGAAGAATTGAACTTATATCTGTTATTAAAACGAATAATGACCTCCAAATATGATTGTAAGATATGATATCTTGAAATCAACGGGGTCAATGCGAGAACGTCAACTTTAAAAAAACTTGATGGACCGCTTTTCTACTTATGATCTCTATTGAAACACAACTAAATTAATCAATTTTTAAAGCAGATGGTTACAGGATATGAAAAATGGATTGTGTATAACGTAAGTAGCGATGGTGTAAGCACGGAGATGTCCTTTTAACAAGCGCCAAAGCCAGTTTACATCCTAAAAAGCATATGGTATTCATTTGGTGAAACTGGAAGGAATTTTTTTATTCTGACATGTTATCTGAAAACTAGATCACTAATTCCGAGAAATACTGCTCACAACTAGGTGGATTAAGGCGAACAATTGACCAGAGGCGGTCTGAATTAGCCATTAGAAAGGGCATTGCGTTCCATCGAGAAAATGCTGGACCATGCGTGTCTTTGGTTACTCGATATAAACTTTTACAATTATCCCGATCGTGTCCCTTCCGACTATCATTTATTTAAATCGCTTCAAAACAGCTTAGATTGTTAAATATTTCCTTCGATGACCAGAACCATCACCTAGGTCAGTTCCTTAGCCAAAAACCTCAGAATTTCAATACGGGATTATCCAGCTACTGGAAAGATAGAGAATGGTCATAAAATAGAGCGATACATACTATATCGAAAAATTGTAATTTTTAATTTAGTTTAATAATAGTTTTCTTTTAGAAGTTAATAATTGAAATTAAACATTAAGTCGATGCAGCAAAAAAAAGAGAACAAAATTGACGGTTAACCGCGATGCAGAAGTCGAGAAACCAAAGTAAACATTGCAGAAATAATCTTCTTCTGACGTAGCTCGCCATCGAACTTTATAATGTAAAAGTTAACTTTCGCCGTCGTCGACGCCAACGATTGTGTTTGAACTTTGAGGTATTACGGAACGGCTTCTGTAACCATCTTTTGTGTAGGGAAGCTTAATTCGTTCGCGATTTTCCCGTCCATAAATAAGCCAACTTTAGAACTTTATAAATGTGATTGTTTTCCGTAAACGACATTTAAATTTCTACAAACGAAATACCTCCCTCTTCTCCAAGAATCGGAACGAAAACGTCTATATTTACTCCGTTTCGGAATTTACTGTTTTCGTTTCCATAGTGGTGCTTATCAAATAAGTCAAGTTTGGTTTCAATTTTAGAGAACTAAGTCCTAATTTACATGACAAAATATTTCGACGTTGTATCTAGATCGTTTGTTCAACATTGCCGACATTAGAATAAAGAAGAAAATATAAATTTATAATAATGATATTTATGGAAATCAAGAAACTACCAAATCGCTTTCCTAACTTGTTGACGCGTGTTTCGCTAACTATGTTAGCATCATCAAGAAATTATTCAATGGTGAATCATCTCCTGATACACCAAGATATAGTACATCATCTCCTGATCTTTAAAAATGAATCATCTCTTGATGATGCTAATAAGGTTAGCAAAACGCGCGTCGAGAAGTTATATAAAGTAATTTGGTGTTTAGTGGTAAATCTCTTCGAGTTTAGTATTATCAAGCAAGATTTAGGTACGATCAATTAGTCACAGATCAGATTTGGACATTGAAGCAGGTCTTGATAAATAGTTGCGAACAGAACCTACCAGTGCACCACCTAACTTTTATTGATCTTACTTACAACCGACCAGAAAAAAACCCAAATTTTTCCTAGAATTAAAAAATCACTCAAAAATGTTGTGAGATACCTCGGCATATATAGATAAAGAACTATCTTCAATCGGAAGTACCATTATTTAGCATATACTGATGAAATAGTTATTATAAAGAAGACAAAGTCCTAATTTACATGACAAAATATTTCGACGTTGTATTTAGATCGTTTGCTCGACATTGCAGACATTAGAATCAAGAAGAAAATATAGATTTATAATAATGATATTTATGAAATTCAAGAAACCTTATTTTAAAGGCCCCATCAAAATTGAACATTGATGAGTTAATAAAGATGGAGCAAGTATCACGCTACCATTTACATTATTTATAACATTTAAAAGAAATAAGGCAGATTTTTTTCCATAAAATGTTTATTTCATCTTATGTTAATTGAATGCAAGCCATTAACAGCAATGCAACGGCGTGCCCTTTTGAACGCATTTTCCGTAACTTTTGTTAACATATCTGATGTTAATGCAACGATTTCCGCCTGGATGTTGTCGTTTAGTTGATGTATGATTTGGGGCTTATTTATGTCAATGCCTTTCCCTTCAAAAATTTGCACAACAATTCGCAGCCCTCAAATCAGGAGATCAGCTGGCATTGCAGCATTCAAATTACTTATTATTATCTACAGGTAACAGGTCTTCAATAATTTAAGTCATAGGAAAACATGTGCAAGTCGCTTCTTAAAATTCGTCGTAATCTGCGTAGAGAAATTCACATTTTGCGTCACTCTGCTCCACACTGATACCAAATATTAGTAATAAAATATATAGGGTGGCATTTTTAATGCGTCTGAACTTCAAATTCAAATAAAACAATAACCAAATTAGATGTCTTGAAACTATTTATTTTATGTGACATAACGTTCAATGGTATTGATGTTTAAAAACAGTTTCAAACAAATGTCCGCCGTAGCCACTTCTGACAAAGCGCATTCTTTCAATTTATTTTCCGGCCACATTTTCAAGTAATTGTGGTAGTTATGTCCCCACGCAATTGTCCGAGTTATGTTGGCTTCCAAAGCGTCAATAGTTTGTGGTTTATCGGCATAAACCAAAGATTTAACATAACCTCAATGAAAATAATCTAAAGGCTTTATATCCCACGACCTTGGTTGTCCATTAAGAGATCCGTTCCTCGAAATAATTTTTTCACCGAATTGTTTGCTCAATAAATCGATTGTTATGTTGGGTGTATAATTCAAATTCGGTATTAATCCAGATATACAACATTCAAATTTGATGAACATATCATGAGGTTCAAATTCAAGAAGTGTCTATAAGTTTAGCGCACAGAACTCCGATTGTGATAAAAAATTTAGACAATTTGCAAGCGTTGCTCTGATGTTAAACGTTCCATGATGATTTGCCAGAGTATTGAGGCACAAATTTACACACAAAAAATCATCATTTACATTTTTGATATTAATAGTTGAGTAAATTCAATTCATAATTGTTTGTTTACAATTTAGTTTCTTAGTTCATTCGAACAGGTCATTCAATTTGTTATCTACAAGTTTGAGGGAAAGAACTCACACTTATCTGATTCTAGTTGTCGGGAAAGTTCGTAAGAATTTTCCATTAGTTGCTTTTTAACGCTTATAAATGATGAAAAGTACATGTACATAATGAAAGAAATAAATAAAAATCAAACATTACCGTGCAATTGTAAATCAGTTAACGCAGTAAATACTAAACGCGAAGAGATTTACAGCTACCAAATCACTTTACTTAACTTGTTGACGCGTGTTTTGCTAACTGTGTTAGCATCATCAAGAAATTATTCAATCGTGAATCATCTCCTGATATACCAAGATATAATACATCATCTCCTGATGTTTAAAAATGAATCATCTCTTGATGATGATAATAAGGTTAGCAAAACGCGCGTCGAAAAGCTAAATAAAGTAATTAGGTGTTTAGTGGTAAATCTCTTCGAGTTTAGTATTATCAAGCAAGCTTTAGGTACGATCAATTAGTCGCAGATCAGATTCTGACATTGAAGCAGGTCTTGATAAATAGTTGCGAACAGAACCTACCAGTGCTCCAACTAACTTTTATTGATCTTACTTACAAGCGACTAGAAAAAACCCAAAGTTTTACTAGAATGAAAAAAGAGATAATCACTCAAAAATGTTGTGAGATACCTCGGCATACATAGACAAAGAGCTATCTTCAATCGGATGTACCAATATTTAGCATATGCTGATGATATAGGTATTATAAAGAAGATATATATATATATATATATATATATATATATATATATATATATATATATATATATATATATATATATATATATATGAAGAAGAAATTATGAAGAACAAAAGCGGTTGCAAATTGTATAGTCAACAGATATATAGACGAAAAAGAATACATTTTCCAGAATACAGAAAACTTTACATACTTAGAACAACTCGCCAACAATAAGTGGAGATATGAAAATAATATGAAAATAAATATCGGAAATGGAAATGCAGGCGCGTTTATCAAAGTTAAGCCCTTTGATTAACGCGCTTGGATTTAACAGTCTTGATACTGTCAAAGTTAGTATCAAGAATATTAAAACGGATGTTATACAACCTATAGTGCTATATAGTTATGAGCTGCCTACGATGAACAGAATAGAAAAAATAAGGTTGAATTCCTATAGTTCAATTATAATTTCTTCTGTTTTGTTCAGCGTACAAAGCTTTCAACCATATGACACTATAGGTTGCATAATCTCTATTTTAATATTCTAGGAACTTATATATATATATATATATATATATATATATATATATATATATATATATATATATATATATATATTCTTTTACAGGAAATGGGAGAGAAAAGCAAAGCAAGAGCTCCTCGAATTCATATGTCGATAATGGCAACTAGGATAGGAGCAGAAAGGATCAGATAATTAGGATAACAATACTAAGAGAACAAAGAACAGCAAGAAATGTACCCAAAAGAGGAATATATATAAAAAAAGAAGACCTAGAAGAATGTGGTTAGAGATTATGGAGGTATACCTAATGGGGTCTACATTTTCAAACTATTTTGCTGATAATTAATAAAGATCCGGGGGCATTTTTGAAAGGATTTGGTGGGTGGTGATTAATTTTAACTAAACTACAATCTACCCGACATAAGGCTTAAAACTAAGATAATTTCGGGTCACACATTCTGCAGGAACAATAATATCAAATACAATATATTTGAAAAAGCATTTATTGGCCATTTTTCACATGGGAAAATATAATATAGGTGTTATCAACACGACAAACATTCTAGATCCTTAGAGTTCAATTTCTGTGGTTGGCATCCATAACTTTAGTTTCGACTTTTTTGAACAAGTCTCTGATTCCACAGACCTGGCCCCCAGATATTATACTTTATTCCTCAAGCCAAAAAAAATGGAAACAATTAAATTACTACCAATTAATAACTGACAGGGTAAGTCAATATTTTTTTTTGCAATCACCAAAACCTTTTGTCATGGATACATCAAATCAATTAATTATTAGCTGACTGATGCGATATACGAAAACAAGACGTATGTTTATTTATAGCAATTTTATAATTATTTTTAATGCATAATAGGCCACTGGTGACACAATACAATGCTGGAAGTGTTCTTAGAGGACTACTGACAATTTTTGAGGACTCCTGATACTCACTATTACCAGTCTCTATTGCCGACTCTAAAACCACGATGGACGTTAGCTGAATATTTAAAATCGTGTCGAAACGTTTTTCCTTCATCGCAAATTTTATGTTTTGGAATAGCCAAAAGTGGATGCCAAATGCCAAATCAAGTAAATATGGGAATACATGAATTGCGTACTGTATAGTTTTTGTGCACTGCTGCACTGTGCTAATTTTCCATTAAATGAGATATACAAATTAAATATGGAATGCAATTGAATTCCTCTATAAGTCTGATCGGCGCACAACAATTGCTTCAAAATATTTCAGCCCGTAATAGACCTTTTGTTCAGTGTGGTCTGCTATTAATATACTTGGTTGTGGCTCGCCTTGATGCTATTTATGTCATCACGAAACCTTAAATACAAATAAAAAATACACTGAAAAACACTGTTATGCCTCACTTCTTCACTACTATAAATAGTTTGAATGATTTCGAAAACTTATGTTACACATTTATCCAACTTAACACAAAACTAAATATTAGCATATTTTTTTTATACTCGATGAACAATACTGTTCCACATGCTTTCTTAAGGTACTGCCAGTTTTTTTCATTACGAATAAACAAGAAGTATTAGGGCCTTGAAGTATCTGGTGGGGAATGATTATGTGTCGTTAAATAATGCATGTTTGCAGTCAAAGACTGCTTTTTGAGATGTATGTTTTCTATTTTGACTGTTTATATGTAAAATAACACTTCCTACCTAGTTACTTATATGTTAGGGAAACATTTTTAACTTCAGATGCTTTCGAAATTGCCCAAAACAAATACAATTTGCTTATTTCTACATACTCGATCTATAATAAATGTAGTTTTAATAGTTATACATCGAATAATTTACTACTCAAGATTATATCGGAAAGACGACGTCCTTCTTTCTGAATACACATCAAGGGCCCCTCACCGTACCAATATTTTTTTGCGGTACAGTTGCAATTTCTCCGTCAATGTTAACATTCTGTTTGCCTGCTGTATGACGACTTCCAACGTACACTTTCGCTTTGAGGCAACTTCAGAAACAAATCGCAGGCAAATGGGAGGTTACGTCTTAGGAGAACATTGCATCGTATCGTTATAACGCTCTAAAGTCATTATTACTGCAGACTCTTCTTCAATAAAGAAAAGTCTAAAACAACTATAATATTGTTACTTCAGTAATGCCGAAAATCGACAGATTTGCTCATTCATATAACACTCCAAATTCAAATATGCATTATCACTCATCATCAAATTACATCATCATCAAGCAATCATTTCAATTGTTCTTTCTCGAAACAGTCCGTGTTGGACACATCACCTTGCAGCAGCATTTCAATAATTGTAATTTGGTATGGATGGGATTTCAACTCATTACGCAGGACGTACAGTAACAACGCTGTCGTTAGAAATACTACCGACGAGCAGACCCAAAATTGGAGCAGGACATCTAGTGGAGCACCGAGGACTTTGAAGAATCGACCTTCTCATTCTCTTATCAACCTTTTCAGGAGTTTACATTTACATTTATACATACATTTGTGCGATATAATGCAAGCCGACAGATTATTGTAGAACAACCAGGAAAATTTTTTAATTTTTTTTTTCTTTATTTGGGTTTTTCGCCACGATCTAAAACTCAAAAAATATCAAAAATATCTGGTTTTATGTAAATAAATATATGAACACGCCACAATCATTCAGACATTACTTAACCAGGAAAATATGTCACAGTTAGAATATATTTAAGATAAACTGCGTAATGGCACAACATCCCACTGCGCTATTGCTACTAACACTGAATAAATCCTCTGGACCACTCATAGGCAGTGAGGGGAAGTTGCCAGTCAAGGGGATGATCATCCAACGACTACTGCATTAAAAAAAAACACGTCTTCTTTTTACTCTACTCTGCAGATATATTTATTGTCTGTTATCGTCTAGAATTATTTTAGATCCTGCAATTAATTGAATTTGCTATTGTATTCAAATAAAATTCAAGTTTTCGTTAATTTTAAGGGTACCGAAGAGAATTTTACACGTCATACAATAATATGCCATGCAGCAACATTAAGTTGTTTACTTATTCTCCGTAAGAATTGCTAAAGTTGAACGACAATTAACTGGTACTTCAATAAACCGTTTCCGCAGCATACAAGTTGGCTAGAATTAATTTCAAAGTTTCAATTAGATAAAAGTATGCGTATATAAATTTCTGCCAAGACTTACAACTTGAAAACATTTCTGCAGAAATAAACTCTCACAGTGGTAAGGCACATCTAAAATTTCATAGTTGACTAGTTGTCGGAAAATTACTTCGCAAATGCGAGAAAGTTAGAAAGTTTTAACTTATTTAAAGCATTTAAAACATTGCTTTGTCTATTATATAAATAAAACAATTTATTAACAACAAATGAATGTGATTAACTTACCAGAGTTTCCTGTTGATGAGCCAGTACCCAACAGAACATCTATGCTACCATCGGATAAGATATCAGCATCTTGAGTGTAGATAGAAAATGAAGCATCTTCTTGCATTCTTGCCAGCATCGCAGCCAAACTATTTCTGTAAAAAATAACATATGTTCTAAATACAATCTAGATTTTCATTATTGTCATTTTGAAATTGTAAAGCTTGCGAGTTGATGCCAGTTTTTTCTGACATATCAGTTAGAAATTCTAAATTCAAAGCAGAACACATATTTTTTTGGATAAAATGGCATCATAGCTGGTCTTCCAATATCTTCGTCACCTTGTAGAGTACAAGGGTACAAGTTAGTTTATCGCCAAATATCAGATATGGCGTTCAATAATTCATATTAAAAAAAAAAAATAGAAATCTAATCTGGGAGAAAGATAAAAATTGGTTTGTTCAAGGTATGCGCCATCGCTAGCTGCACATTTTCCCCATCTCTCTGGTAATTTGCGGATACCTTCCCAAAAAAACCGTACATCTTTTGAAGTGGTCCAGTCATCAAGCCATTTTTCGCCATCTCTGTAATTGTTGAAATGTTTCATGGCAAGTGCGTGAGACATCGATGAAACATGGTAAGTTGTAGTCAGAAGGCGCCAAGTCTGGTGACTATAGCGGGTGGGACAAGAGTTCCCATCCAAGTGCTGAAATGGTATCTCTGACCACTTTCGCTGTGAGTGATGGGGCGTTGTCGCGCTGCAAAATCACTTTTCCGAGTATTATACTTCTTCTGGTCATTTTTCGATCAATGCTTAATTTAAATTGATCATTTGTTGACGGTAGCGAACGATATTAACTGTTTCACCTGGTTTCAGAAGCTCATAGTAAACGACACCCTTCTGATCCCATCAAATTCAAAGCATTCTTTTATTTCCAAAGCGATTCGGTCTTGTGGTCGATATTGATGGTTGCCCTACCCACGATTTTCTACGTTTTGGATTCTCAAAATATATTCATTTTTCATCTCCAGTCACGATCCGATGCAAAAAAGTATTTCTTTCATGCCGAGAAAGTAAAACTTCGCACACCGTTTTTCGCTTTTCCATCTGTCTGTTGTTCAGCTAATGTGGTACCCATTTTCCTGCCTTCTGGATCTGTCCCATAGTATGCAGAGCATTACAAAAGGTTCGACGACCAACCTTTAATCTCTCTACCATCTGTTGTTGAGTTTACATATCGTCTTCTTGCTACAATGCTTGCAATTCGACATCTTCAAATTTTTTTGCTTGACCTGTGCGTTCTTTTTCTTTTAAGTCGAAATAACAACTTTTGAATCGTTTAAACCAACGCCTACAAGCGTCTTGCGTTGTGATATGATCACCGTAAATTTCGACTGGTATATGACGGCTTTAACTCGAATTTTTCTTTTGATTGAACAAGAAAAGTAGTACGTGCTGCAAATGCTCTTTCCTTAGCTCGAAACTCGATATGTTTCCAATAGGAAAAAATGTGACGCTAACTCAAAATCGTTTAAACATCAACGGCGTTTTGAAAAGTACTACAGTACTGTTTTGAAAAGTACTGTACTGTGTGTATGGCAACCGCCGATACCTGGTAAAAGATGTAATTGCCAAAATATTGTTTCATAAATGTTAATTTAAAAAATATATATATTATATTACGAAAGTACCTTCGTTTCATTCAACTTTAATTTTTCTTGTGTAACTTATAACTATAAATAGGATTTTTCAAGTGCTAAATTAATATTAACCGTATGCAACTGCTGGAGTATTACGGTGGTTTTTAATTTTACGTATCAGTGCTATACTGCTATGATCAAAACTAAAGCGTCTTGTTTTAAAAATTCGTGCGCTTTGCGCATCGATACAACTATTTATTTTATAAGCAGATGTTTTTAAGAAGTTTCTTATCATTCCGTTTAAATTAGAAATTAGAAGCGTTTTTTGTAATTCATTTATATTTTTGTCGTCGATTTTTTAAAATCGATTTACATTCAATTTTATTTAAAAACGAAATTTCTTTTGCAAATGCATTAAAAATGTTAAGGAAGTATTACAGCGATGAGGCTATGTGAAAAATGTACAAACAGTACTAGGACTTTAGTGATAGTACAGAAGCAGTTGAAGAAATACCCTCGTTCAGGAAGACCTTCGACGTCTACCAATGAAGAAAATATTACTAAATTCAAGGACTTTGTACTGTGTAATGACTGATTGATTATTAGAGTTAATTTGAAAGAAACCATTAAGATTTATGGCTAAACATTTCATGATTCACACCGTAATAATAATTTGTCAATTTTTCACTAAAAATTAAAAGCATTCTACAAACATCATATTCACCAGACATGGAACCGTGTGATTTTTTTGTTCCCTTGAGTGAAGAAACCACTTCGTGTACGCTGTTTTGAGTCCATAATAGCGATCAAGATAATGCGTTGGCCGTTCTAAAAGAAATACCAGAAGTCAAGTATAATAACTGTTTCGAGACTCAAACACGAAGAACGACCAAACGTTGGAATAATTGTATTGAAGTCAGAGCCAAATTACTTTGAAGGAGGCAAAATAAATTTGGATGTATAAATAATTGCTTTCTGTTTTATTTATTCATCCAAATTTTTTGATCAAATTAGTTTATTCCCGGATTGTTCGGTGTGGTTGTCTAAATATATTAATCAAATTTATTTAAGAAAAGTCAAAGAAATGGTCCCGCTTAGGATCTTTATTTAAGTTTAAAACAGCTTTTTAATATATATATATGTTTTATAGGGCGTTTGTCAGTTAAACGTATCTTGATCGATGTTATCAAATATAGCGAATTATAACATATTTCTTCCAGTGTGCGAAGCTTGCCTTTATACATCCGTGATTTCAAGTACTTCTAAAGATAAAAACCGCAAACTTAAATGTTCTATAACCGAGCGGGCCATGGCCTCTATTTTTAGTTAAATTTAGGTAGTTTCTTTCATGAGAAAATCGTGCCGGAATTAAAATCCATTCTAGATTAAATCCATATCATTGGAAATGTTTTTTAATATACCAGGTGCGGCGGTTAATAGTTCTTAATTTTTTAAGAGATGACGTTGGAAATAAGCGTCGGTTCACAGTCTAATCTATTACGTCAATTTCTTGCAACGGCAGTACCTTTCAAAACGCCACTGATGTTTAAACGTTTTCGAGTTATCGACATATTTTTTTCGTGTTCGAGTTGAGTCGTGTTCGAGCTAAATAAAGTGCATTTGCGGCATGTACTGCTTATCCTGTTCAATCAAAACGAAACGAAACCGCTAGACACTTGGGCGCATTGGTTTAGACGATTCAGAACTTGAAAGACAAATAATGCCCAGGTTAATCGAAAAAATTTGAAGATGCCGAACTGTAAGCATTGTGGGAAGAAGACAATATGTAAATTTAAAAACAAATGGCAAAGGCGTTAAATGTTGGTATGCTATGCTGGATACCATGGGAAAGATACAGATGGTACGGAAATGGGTACCACATCAGCTGAACGATAGATGATAGAAAAGCAAAAAACGCTGTGCAAAGTTTTATTTTCTCGGTGTGAAAGAAAAATTTTTGCACCGGATCGTGACTGGAGACGAAAAATGGACATATTTCGAGAGCCCAAGACGCAGAATATCGTGAATTGACCTATGAATCGCTTTGGAAATAGACAATGCTGTGCGTTTGATGGGATCCAAAGGATGTCGTGTATCATGAGCTTCCGAAACAAGGTAAATCAGGTGAAACCAGATAAATACCTTTCGCTACCGTCAATAAATGATCAATTTGAACCATGTATTGCTCGAAGAGCGGCCAGAATAGACTATAAGACACGAAGAAATGATTTTGCAGCACGACAATCACCCATCACAGACAGCAAAAACGGTTAGAGACACCATTTCTATACTTGGCTAAGAACTGTTGTCTCACCCAACGTACTCACCAGACTTGGTTTCCGATTACCACTTCTTTTCACCGATGTCTCACGCAATTTCCATGAAATACTTTAACAATTACGGAGATCCAGGTAAGCACCACTATTAGAAAATAGTTAAAAGTTATGATATAACGATAAGATATTAAAAAAAAAAATTGTGTAAAACGAAAAATTAATTTCGGCAGTTTGGCCAAAAGCCACAGAAAACAAAATGGGCCTAAAGAAACATGATAACAAAATAAAAGGACCCAAAATTGAAAAAATACAAATATATTTAAAACAATAAAACCTACCAAAAAAATTGTATTGTAATACTGGTTGCAACGTTTTTTAATTGAGGTCATTATCCTGTACTACTATGATTCTAATATAATAGAAGTGACTTCACCAGCTTAGAAAATAACCGTCTACCATTAACGAATATATAAAAGCCCATCAAAATGATTATGAAAACTGCTAAGTTAACTAAAAGATGCCATATAGAGAATTATTTTATGTGATAAAAACACTTTTGGCTAAACGTGAATGACTAATAATAGGCGGTCTAAGTAAATACACATAGATATACAATTAGGGAGTTAGGGGGAATTTTCGTATTACCTATTTATGATTGGGTTGATGCAAAAGTTCGTCCCATTTTGGCACTAAATGGCATTACATCGCAAAACCGAAATATTATCTATCGGGTTTTATGGAAATTGATTTTCCATTATTTGCTCTTTTAGCGCCTTTAAACAAAAATCTCTATTGGATTATTGATGTTTATTTACATATTAATAATTTACAATGTTTACGTTCAGATTCGCTTTAATTTGCCTTTAGATAGTCACGTTGGTTCAAATTGGAAATGTCGGTCAATAACTTGCGTTTTTCCTTTTTTCTTTTAGAAGCTCTAGAGTATATATTTATATATTCATTATCTTATACAATGAATCTTTTATATATATATATATATATATATATATATATATATATATATATATATATATATATATATATATATATATATATATATATATATATATATATATATAATCTTATTTTGTTGAGCATTAAAATGACAGAATGATTATATAATATATATATATATATATATATATATGACAGAATGATTATATAATATATATATATATATATTATATAATCTTATTTTGTTGAGCATTAAAATGACAGAAAATAAGGAGTATTTTCGACATATTTTATTTTTATATTTCCGAAAAGGCAATAATGCTTCGTAGACTATTTCACGTGTAAATCGTTCAGAAAGTTTTATGGAAACAATTTTAATCTTAGCGATGCACCACGTTTTGGGGAACCGACCGAAGCTGACCAATATAGACAACTTAAGAGACCGGAGAAATTGTTTGAATCAAACAACCAACGGTCAACAGCATCAAGACGATGTAAACATGGAACGGTTACTATGGCCGATGTATAGATAAAGTTCTGCTTGTGATTTTCTATTAAATTGCAACGAAACGGGTCGATTTTTTGAAGAAGTTAAGGGTTAGAGATTATGGTGAAGCGCGTAGACGCTCGTTCAACCATCGTAAAAACCAGTCTATATCCGAAGAAAGTTATGCTAGGAATTTGGTGGAACTGGAAGGGAATCTTTTATAATGAGCTGTTAGCTAAAAATCAGACCATTAATTCGAAGTCACCTGGAATGGTCAACTGAAAATAGCCAACTCGGAATGGTCAGTAAGGCCGATGTATAGCTGTCGCCTAAAGCGAATGGTTACAACTGATGAACAATGGATTGTATGTAATAATGTTAAGCGTAGGAGATTATGTTGAAGCGCGGAAATGCGCTTTCAACGAGCGCAAAAGCCAGGTTACACCCGAAGAAGGTTATGTTAGACATTTGTTGACTAGAATGTTTTGGTTCATCCACCGTATTTTCCCAATCTTGCCCTCTACGACTACAGTTTATTTAGATCGCTTCAAAACAACTTAGATGAAAAAAACTTTATTTTCTTGGAATACTTGAAATCTTACAGGGATAAGTTGTTTAGTTGGAAATCTCAGAAGTTCTATGAGAGCGGAATTATGCTGCTTCCGGAGAGTCATTCCGGTAGTCAAGGAAGGTCATCAAACAGAACTGTACATACTATATTGATTAGACATAATTTTTAGATTTTTTTTTCAATTTGTTTCCAGTTCTGTTCTCTTCTTGAATTGGCTCTTTTGTTTCATCACCTTTTTTGCCTATCTTTATTTCTAGACTGCCTCTTTTAACTTTCACCTTTATTTGATTATTTGTCCCTCTTAATATTTTTTTCAATTGTGTTAAGGCGTTAAAGTCACCTGTATATCCTACGATATGTTTTTCTTTATTAATCATTGTTCCATTTACTCAGTGCCGGCTCAGATACATTTGCAGCAAGTCAAAATTTGCCGCCCGGGTATAAGACAGGGTTTGTCGCACTTTCTTACTACCAACTCGCTTTTATATTAGCGTATGACGCAACCAATAAAACCAAAGTCTTATGCATAGAGAAATTTAACATTAAAGTTTTATTTTCAAGTTTCAAAAAGGGATTGAAGCAATTAATATGAAGTATATAGTATTTTTTTAACACTTTATTTATGGTCTTTACAGATATTTATAAAACAATATACAGTGCAATTTACGGCATGACAGAAAAGAGAAACACCCTGAAAAATATATGAACAAAACATATGATGAAACCCATATCATATCATGATTTGTCATACATAAGTGAGTGAAATGAGTTGGTGATTCATGCAGGAATGCAATTGGTTTAAAATGTATACAAGTTTAAATCAAATCTACTTGTCTCGCTTTCCAGTGTACAAAATACTTAATTACATCATGAATGTCTCAAATATTAACAATTTCATTTTCTATGGAAATGATAGCTAAATCGTTTAATCTCTCGTGTCCCAAGAAAATCTCAAGTAGTTTTTATCAGTTTAAATTTTGAGAAAGCTCTCTCACCACTCACTACCGAGACAGCTCGGGTCAGGAAAATTATTAATGCGTAATATTAGCGAATAACCGTAATATTAGCGAATGTTTCAATTATGTTTAAAAATATACTCTAATATATCTTTAGGATTTTTGTTGTTTTCAAGGTATGACAACAGGTTTCTATCTCTCTGGCTAATTCTCGACCGTCAATCTCACTCTTGTTTTTGTAGGACATTTTGGAATTCTAAATCAGTGCAATATTTCAGAAAAGTTGTATCAAACTCGCTCAATTTACGAACGTCATACAAAAAATTAAATTGGTTCATATGATCTTTTACAAGAATTAATCTTTCTTTGACCTACATTATAGTTGTATCCAAAATACTAAAATAAAAATTTACTTTAAAATTAAATTTGAAATCTACGGGTGGGTTATCGTTAGCTTCATAGTAAAAAAATATCTTTTTTATCCTCTTTCTGATTTGTGTTGAACTGTTAAACTGAGGTTCCACATTTAAATCATTTGCAATTTCAGAAGCAATTTTAAGAACAATTGAAAAAAAATATACTAAATTAAACTTATATGATGCGCAAGATATACAAAACGCTCTCGGATTAATATTAAATATTTGTTTTTGTTAACCATTATTTTTACCCCTCATTTTAGCCCCATTGTCGTATCCTCATCATCGCATGTTGTGAATATTAATGTTTTGTTTTACTAATTAATCTATTAGAAACTCACATAAACCTCGCCCACTAGAATCATTAATCGGACAAAACCCAATAAAATGTTCCCAGATTTCAACAGCTCCAGTTTTCGCGTTTAATATGACAAATCTTAAAATAATGACAATTTGCTCTTGGTGGCTAAAATCAGGAGTGCAATCTAATATAATTGTATAATATTTCACTTTTTCGAGCTTAGGCTTAACATATTTTTTACTTTTTCGCTCATTATTGAAAGTATTTTGTTTTGAATTGTATGCCCCAAATAATGTGGCATGCGTTTTTTATTTTACTGGATTCTTTGAATGTTTTCTGCCCTAATTGGGTCAAATTTAGCTACCATTTCAATAAGTTATACAAAATTTCAATGATCGTAAAGAAATAAACAGGCAGAATTGCCTCTAAGTGCTAAATTTTGCTTCGCCAGGTACTGAATACTCAAAATAATTCTTTCTAAAACCGCAGATAAACTTTTCTTTTTTTGTAAAATAATACTTTCGGTTTAGAAATAACGAATGATTTAGATTTGAGAGTGTTTTTGAATTGAACTGATTCTTGACAATTTTTAATGTAGCTAACTGATTGCTCATGCCTATTTAAAATCCTTGACAAATATTGCCGACCTTTGGATTCGTTTTCAGATAAACAATTACTCTCTATACCTAACACATTATTAAACAATTTACATGGAAAACAAAATACTAAGTATTTTTCCTTAGAATACGCTAACCACTTATGGGATACTATTTCACCATTTGGCAATCTTTTTCTATAAGAATTATCTGAAAAGCTTCTCTTTAAAGCATCTTTAAAGTATTTTCTCCTTTTTAGTTAAAGTTTCGGGCCACTTTCCTGGATCTTCGAGGGTTAATACGTTTACAGCATCACATTCTACCATAGGCGATGAAGTCGAAGGAACTGTATCAAGATCTATGACCACCATATTTTCGCCTTCTTGCGATATAACATCAATATCAACATTATCTCCTTTATGGCTTTTTTATGACGTAATTTCCTGCTCGTTAATGAATGATTCGCTTCTCAACAAGTTTTGCGATAAATTATCCGAGACGTTTGATATAGATGCTTCAGACTGGGAAAAAAGGTGGTGATATCTGCTATACATTATTTCAGTTTTTAAATTTTTTCCGACATAATTTTTCGATACTGCGAACCTGATAGACGTTTGCGTTTATCGGACATCTATAATTGGAAATAGAGTTGCAAATTTAGACATTTAGTGATAACCGTTCGAATATTTCTTTTACTTAGATTTAAAATCAATCTGTAGTATCTAAGAAAATTGTACGTTGAAATTTCAGTGTACCTAATATAAAGAGTTTAAGAACAAAACTAAAATTTCTTACCTTGGAAAACAAAATTAAAATTTTTCTCCTGGGTGTTATTTCACAAAATGTAATTTATATTAAACACCCTATTCTACCATGGCTTACCGAGTCGAATGCTAAACCGCGAATGATTTCTAATTTCATATATTTATGTCCAAGAAAATAAAAATAAAAAACAAATAGCGATTTGCCAAAAAGTGCTTTAATCTTTAATCTTCACCGCTTCAAGGAGCCGCGAGTTACACCGCGCAGATAAAAGCGGCTCGCCATAAAAAGTATATAAATCTGGATCGATACTCGGTGGTTTCTTTATAAAGTATGCCCAGCATATTACCAATAAGAAATTGCAATCGACAAACGAAATAGTGGTCGTCGATACGCTGTATAATTAGGGTTGCCATACGTCCCGTATATACAAAACTCTCACCGTATTTGAAGATTCGGTTCGGTATTCTATTACGTTCCGTTTGTGTTCCCAAAAATTGTTGTAGGCATTTTTTCTTTTGTCCGTATATAATTATGGGATCACAAAATTTGTAAAAAGTTCCCTTAAAAGAATGAAAAAAAAAATATTCTTATCGTAGGTACTTTTATTTGTGGCCCGCAGTTTTTTTAATGCACGAAAATGTGACGTACACACAGAGCTTTTTCGCCTACCTTGCTTAGAACACTGATTTTTTTTTTTAATAGGAATTTATTTATTTGATTCACCAAATTTATAGTGGTCTGTCTATCTTCGGTCTGCCTCTCTGTCTATCTGCCTATCTATCAAGGGTTTAGCCGGCCCTGCATTTACTATGTTTTTTTGTCATTATGTATGTACGTTATGTCATTGTCTATGTTTCGCTGATGACATTGTTCAATACTCAAATTCAACCATGGTGTGTTGTTGGATTTTTACAATTGCCTTGGAATTAATCATCATCATCCGGGTTAATCTAATAGCCTAAGCTGGAATTCTCATTTCCTCTTTAGTCTTTCTACGAGGTCGTCTTGTAACGATTATAAAAGTAATTTTTGAGGGATTCTTCCCGACTCATGAACAAACAAATTTTTTTCTACTGGAGTATATGTGATGAAAATTAATTGTTGACTATATATCCAAACTAATTTGAAAGGCCGTCACTACACAACATCCTTAAAAGATCAATCTTTGTTTGGCTATAAACTTGTTAAAGAATTCAAGCGAAACCGAATAACCTCTTCTAGCTCTAATAATCAAATAAAGGAAAGGTTTTCTCTAAGAGACCATTACTTTTTATACCTTTAATAATAGCATAAAGAAAAAAAAAAGATCGGAACAACTAAGAAAACGATTTGTTAGACACGTTAGTGGTCGTTTTCTTCCGATTTTTTTTTAATTAGAAACCATCATTAAGTAATAATATGGAAAAATAAATGTCATATCATGCTGTTGAAAGTGAAAATTTGAATTAAGGTTTTATTTTATAAGACTTATTTATTACCAATGAAATCCGTATTATATTGCTGCGTAACCGCTTTAAGTTTAGTCAGAATGTTTCGTAGCTATTTATATATATATATATATATATATATATATATATATATATATATATATATATATATATATATATATATATATATATATATATTCGTAAGCTGTAATATAGTTTACACATGGCTCTTTTTTATGTATTTAACCTAAAGTTCGCTGTAAAATATAGCAACAATGAGATAGTTAATGATTTTACAGTACCAAAGAGAAGAAGACATCGAATGTATAAACTGTTTAAAAAATTGTCTTATTGCATAGCAGCAAAGTTTTTTGATGCTTTAGACAGAAAAACATAAAATTCTCTGTATTAGTACATCTAATACGTTAATGTTTCATACCTGTCGAGATCATCCGGTTCCTTAAGTTGTAAAGTGACATTTCCGTCAGAAGCAGTAGAATACATGAAAACAGCATGACTACCAGAATAGGGTTGAAGAGGTAAGCGGACTCCAGAGAATTCATGGATAGCCTGTAACGAAAAATACCAATAGTATAATATTTCCTGCTTGTCTTGAATAGTTTTAAAGAATAATATGTTATTTATTATTTAGTGCTATGTGGATTAAAACCTTTATTTAGCCAACATATAAATTAGAAGTTGTTATTAAGATGACCTTATTTATTTATAAGTATTTACCTTGTGTTATCTATACACAGTATATCGGAAAAACAACAGAAATATTTATATTTAAAGAAAACTACTAGCGCCATCTATTGAAACAATATATAATCTGACATCTGCATATCTTCTCCATAAAACGATACCGTCATTATTAGAATCGATCAAAGTATTGTCAGTTTATAGCGCTTAAAGTGATAGTATCTTTTGTCACCTTGTCACAAAAATACGATGGAACAAAGAGCTAATTTTAAATTTTGTTTCAAGCTCGGTAAAACTTTTACAGAAACATATGAATTGATGAAAAAATGTTTATGGTGATGATTGCAACGTGTGTTCGAGTAGTATAAGCGATTCCAGGAGGGTCGTGATGCTTTGGAAGACGACCCACCGCCAGGTCGGCGAAAAAACAAAAATCGCGATGAGTTGGTGGAAAGACTTGATTCACGAAATGTTCTCGATTTGTTGCTCACGCCTTAAATGAAGTCCAAGAAACTGCTCCCATTGAACACTGCAAAGGCGTTATTAAAACAGTTAAACGGAACTGCACATTTCTGAAAACGATTGTAACTGGTAATGAGACTTGGTGCTTCAAGTACGATCCTCAAACAAAATGTTTCCATGAGAGAAGCCAATGTTGATTTGTTTTTACGACTCTAAGGGTATTATACTTCGGAAATTCGTTGTCACTGTAACATGCCACTGATGAATATTATCTTAGTTTTATGGAGCGTTTATGGAAGAAAATCGTTCGAGTGTTGACCGAAAATCGAGCGCCGGGAAAGTGGTTTTTGTAGCACGATAATGCTCCTTCTCACAATATCGATGTTATTCGTTAATTTTTGGCGAAAAAAACATGTCTGTGTGCTTCATCCTTCTTCAACATCCTCCGTATTCGCCTGATTAATCTTCGTGTGACTATTTCCTGTTTCCGACACTCAAATTGGTCATGAAATGAATGTTTTATGACTCTGTTACACACGTCCAAGAAGCCGCCACGAGAGCCATTGAGATGATTCCGAAAAACGATATAAAAATATATGTTAAAACATTGGCTGAATGTGGCCAGTGATGTATTGATGCGGAAGGGATGTATTTTAAATAAAAATAAATAATTTTGAAAACATAACTAATTTTTTTTTATTTAAAAAGTTTCGTTATTTTTCCGACATATTGTGTATACGACATTTAACCAAGAATTCTTTTAAATTTTCAATTGGACAATTTTGGACAACAGTTTTATTTTCTGTTAAATAAAGGCCCTAAAAATTTTTGTTAAGGACGATGATGGTCGAGAATCTAAGAAAACCATTACCGTTCACGCAGACCGAATTGTTTTCACTTTCATCGGCACCGATCTACTGTTTGGACTGCTGCTTTATCTCTAATATGTAACTAATAGTGAACCCATTTTCATTAAACTGTTATAAAGAAACTTTTGTAAATAAGTGTATATACCCTTGAGAAGTGTTCTTTAGAATGTTTCTTTGGCGACTGTTAACAAACGCGGGACTCATCGAGCAGATATCTTTTTCATATCCAAAATATTGTGTCAAATCTATGTTAGCAAGCCCACGTACCTTCAGTTGACGATCATCATATTTGTATCAAAGAGACAAAATGTTCAATATTTCATTTAAACAATTTGCGAAAATATTGAGCGCGGCCATCCAGATGCTCCACCAGGAAAGTGACTTCTAAAAACAATAAAAGGAAAGTAAAATATAAAAGAATTATATAAATATGTTATTCAAAGCTTCAAATCATAAGTTATTAAATAAACTTCCTTCCTTCTCATAAGTTCACGAGGCTTTTCAGAAATAATCAGCCTTCATATTATTTAATCCCGGTTAGACGTTTATTATAGCTTCACAGATTCTTCAAGTATATAATTAATGAGATTTAAGGATTAAATAAAACCGTATAATACGAAAAAGGTCGTTTCTCTAGCCAGATTAAGGGAACGTATAGAGGAACATTTGCATGGCAGAGGAGTAAAATAGAATTTAGGTTTTAGTCAGGAGACAGCATGGGGGTGACAAAGGCGTAGGCTAGAGAGGGTTTTTATCTCGTCTTAAATACTGAATAATGAGAAAAAAGTGGGTAAATCTTTTTTTATTCATTTCGATTTGAAAACTCTATAAACATTCAGAAATTGGTGAAATAAATTACTCTTATTAGTCCACTGGTCAACTGAAGTTGATATCAGATTTCAATCGACATATTGAAGTAATAATATTATTGATTCTCATATATTATATCGTTATTGGTTGTATTCTCGTTTATATAGGGTGCGGTAGAGAAACAGGCGATTGTCATTATTAAATTTCCTGGGTGTCTCTCACCCAGAGGTAAAACGATTAACTTCCCAGAATTTGCATTATCATAGCATTAGTAATCATGAGTTAGTGGAATGGTGCATAATTTGTTTTCATCGTTAAGGTATATTACAATATAATATATATATATATATATATATATATATATATATATATATATATATATATATATATATATATATATATATATATATATATATATAAAATAATATCACATATAAATATAAAAGCACATATAAAATCTAGGTACTGTATGCATTGAGAAATCAAGATTACATTAACTGCTCTATTCTCGGCTCCTTTAGAGGAACATGAAAACCTTATTAAAAATGTGTTTCTTTGATGAAGCACATGTTGGTCTGACAAAAATCCTGGCCAACTGCAAAAATCCTGCAGGTTTAAGCTGCAGGCTTTCAGAATAAAAAGGTCGCAGTGTGATATTCAATATCATCTTTTGATATCCGACTTTTTGAGGATACCTAATAAAATACAGATAGCCCACTATCATGATCAAGACGTTTTTGACATGCTAATTATTCAGGTTTCCTTTGATAAAGACGACATATGCAACAAAGAAAGGGATCTGCTTACATCGTTAGGATGTCGATTAACACCATTAGTCAGTTATTGGCCCACAAAACATTACCGAACTGAAATCGCCTGATTTTTGGTCGCACGATATTTAACGGTTTTTCAATAAGAAGTTTTTTTGATAATTAATCTAATAACATTTTGGTTGAGAAATTAAATAGTTACCTTCTGTAAGAATGACGACACCATGTACAATTTGTTCAGGGGTACAATGAAAATAACCATTCTGTCAAATTTATTTTCCCTAAACTATCTGATATAAAGTATAAAGTGATTTTTAGTGCGTCCAAACTTTAAATTCAAATGAAACAACAACTATACAACATTATTCAATGGCATTAATGTTTGAGAACAAATTCGGACAAATGTCCGCCGTGGCTAGTTCTATAAAGCGCATCCCGTCAATCCAATTTCTGACCATTTTTTTCAAGCAATTGGAGTCTTATATCCGCAATTGACCGAGTTATGTTGGGTCTCAAAGTGTCAATATTGCTGGTTTATCGATATAGACCAAACCAAAAATATAGATATAAACCAAAATATAAAAAAGATATAGACCAAAAAAAAATAGACAAAAAAATAATCTCAAAGAAAATAATCTGAAGATATTAAATCACATGGGTTTGGTGGTCAATTAACAAGTCCGTTCTACGAAAGAATTTTCTCACATCACATCTTCAGATCAATACAATTCAAATTCGGAATTCTACGTAGTCGAATAATAAAGCCCCACTTCCTACGAATGGCGACGAATTGATAAATTTGAATCGTCATTAACACTGCCTGCGACAGCAGTGACATTTTATTTGGCACGCATCGTTTTTTATCTTGTTTTTGTTTTATTATGGAGCGGCGTAAAATGCGTTGGGTATTTGTCGATAATTCGGCGAATACATCGCGAAGTTCAAATTCACAAAGTGCTCTATAAGTTTGGCGCAGATAACACTAATTTTGATAATACATTTCGATAATTTGCAATCGTTGCTCTGTTGTTAAACGTTCCAGACTATTGAGAGACAGATTTACAGGCTTGCGCGCAGACTAACAGTTGGTTTGACAGCGACCCCTATCGGAAGTTCGAACACACTAAAAAATCACGATTTATAAACAATCAAAACAATTCTATTAGAGGGGAAGTAATTCTAAAATTTGAACCTATGGATCTGCTTTAAATACCCAAACTTTATTATATATATATATATATATATATATATATATATATATATATATATAAAACAAACTTTATTATATATATATATATATATATATATATATATATATATATATATATATATATATATATATATATATATATATATATATGTATATATATATATATATATATATATATATATATATATATATATATATATATATTATATATATATATATATATATATATATATATATATATATATATATATATATATATATATATATATATATACATATATATATATAAAAAAATTATATTATCATTATTTCGTTTAAAGGTCATAGTTTGGTATAGCTTATGGTTCGGAGCAGTCACTGGTTCCATTGGGGGTATATAGACTTGAACGATATGTGCTTTCGATAGAAGGGTGCTATACCGTACATAGGTATCGATACTATTGATTCGTTCCACTGCAAAAGTTTCAAACTCTTTAAATGGTGATTAAAACTGGTCACTGAAATTTTGCAATTTGACATTGTTGCGATGTGTTCTTTTGGTGGCTGTCTTAAAAGGGTTGTTGAAAAATATGAGTCGTAAATGTAAGAATCCCTATCTAATATGGATAGTACAGTCAGAGTTCGACAATTAGTGTTCATACTATACATGAAATTATGTGGAATGTTTAAAACATTTTATTTTGTTAAATCATTTTCTAAAATATTATCGAATATGATATATAGATGACTAAAGGCATCAATTGAAGAAAATCCTATTTATTGTACTGCCAATAGCCAGTTCCTATCTAAATTATATATTGAGCTAAATCTGGAAAATATGGAAGCTGTTCAAAATGGGCTCATCAGGTTTCTTCAACAATCCCAAAATGTGTCTCCTTTGCCGGATCTGTGTTAATTATTGACTGACATTTACTTGATGTAAATGAATATCCGACGTTTCACGAAATATCAACACTGTCTACTAAAGACACATATTTCTGCTGTAAATTTTAATGCAATTCTTCGATCATTGAATATTTACCAGGTGGGTAAATAAAGTAATGAGATTGGTGGCATGGCGTTCAATACGGAAAAACTGTTGGCTTCCTCTTTGGAGGGGAGGCAGACCGACATCTTATGCTTCTTCACTATGAATTTGAACTCCCTAATGTCACTTGGTGGTCTGTAGCAATTATTTTCGTAAACCGAATTTTTCTGGTGCGTGCTGAAAATGAGTGATAACATTTTCGAGCAACTGTGCGCTATCAAGATTTGTTTCCGACTTGGACACAGTGCGATGGAAACTTTTTGTAAAACTTCAACAGGCCTATAGAGACAGTGTTTTATCAAGAGCCGGTTTTTACAATTTTTTTAAGGTATTCTCAGAAGGCCGAGACTCTATTGAAGATGAACTTGGCAGTGGAAAGCATTTATCTGCAAGAAGCGATATACATGTCCGCAGAATCAGAACTCTCGTTCCTTCTGATCATCTGCTGGTGGTCAGAGTGATTGCGGAGGGGTTATATTTAATCCATACAAGATTAGTCAAATTATGATCAATTAATTATGGATTAAGAAAATCAGCGCGAACATTGATCCGAAAAATCTTTCGCTGGATTAAAAGGACAACAGGAGAGATATATGCCTTGATTTTTTAGGGCGGGTTGAAAATGACCCTCAAATCTAGATAGATGACAACTCTTGGATTTTTGAATACGACTCGAAAATAAAACGCCAGAGTTAAGAATGGCACACTTCAATCTCACCACGAACAAAAACGTCAGAATGAGCAAACCAAAGATTAAAACCATTCTGATTTCGTTTTTTTGATAGCTTGGGATCTCGTCCATGTAGAATTTGTGCCTCAAGGCCAAAAGGTAAACCAGCATTTTTACCGAGAGGTCTTTGAAAGACATCGAAAAAGGGTCATTCGTGTGAGACCGAACATCGAGAACTGGGTACTGCATCACGACAATGTGATGCAGTACCCAACCTTGCCACACAACTATTTCAATTAAAGATTTTTTGATAAGTAAATCATCACTGTTCCTCCGCAGCCTCCTTATTCTACAGATTTGAGTCCTTGTACTGTCATCCTTTTCCAAGATTGTAAATTCACCTCAAAGGACAATATTTTGGGAAAAAGAAGAATATTGAAGAGGCCGTAACCGACAATCTGAAGGCGATTTCAGTATCTGAGTTCTAGCATAGCTATGAAGAGTGGACAAACCGTCTCCAGCGATGAAGTGGCTTCCAGTACAGTCCAGTGGCTTCCCAAGACAATTACTTTGAAGGAAACAACGTAGAATTGTAATTATATAGAATAAGAAAAAATTATAAAGAATCAGTCTCATTACTTTATTTGCACACCTCGTAAATGGATGGTCATGGATGAAAAGAACATTTTTCCAACTTTTCTTTGATAACAACTGTTTTCGATGTTTCCTGACTTCAAAGAGTATTACCATGAATTTAATTTAGTTCCTTTGCATTGTTCCCTTTAAAAATCGAAGGCTTCCATGTTAATTTCTCAAACCAGTTTAATTTAATCAATTCACTATATTTTCCATACAACCAACCATTCACTTTGACTACGTCCCTGATTTTATACCTCGATTACAACTTTCTTTATCGAGAATAAATTTAAGTAATCGTTTTGCCATAAAATCCTAACTAGCGTAGTTAAATAGCACTTGATAATTAACTCAAAATATACGAGAATTTCAACATTAATTTGAGGATTTTAAATTTTCTAAAAATTGAATATATATATATATATATATATATATATATATATATATATATATATATATATATATATATATATATATATAGTTTTACATTATTAAAAAGAAAAGTGTAACACCAATTTCTAATTCACCACCCGACGAAAATTCTCAAAGAGCTTCAAGCTTCACATCACTTAAATTCAGTTAGACATTTATTATAGCTTTACAGGTTCTTCGAGTACATTATTAATAAGATTTAGGGATTAAATAAAATCATTTCGGTACGGAAAAGGTCGTTTTTCTAACTAAATTAACGAAATGTATAGAGAGCAGTATTTGCATGGCAGAGGAGTAAAATACAATTTCGGTTTTAGTGAAGGTACGATGGGGACGCGGAAAAAGGATTCTACCATTCGGCTCGAATGAATCTGTTTTTGATTTTAGACATTCCTTCTTATTTTGGAATTACTACTGTAAAAGTTTCCAAGAAAATTATTTTTCTTTATATTCTTCAAGTAATTACTACTCCTATTCAATTGTCAGTAATTGCTTTGCAAATCGATTATTTACTAAAAAGTATATATTTATTTGACATACAATAAGTTAGAAAAAGATAGAAAAACAAATTATTTGAAGTAAATTTTCTACTTAACAAACCTAATCTTACTTACCAAACCTAATTTCCTTTTAGCTCTATGTAATTTTCCAAGCGTCTCCCCAACTTTTTTAATGCGTTTAAAAAGTAAGATTTTGGAAGGTCCTCAAAATGGGTATCTGTTTGGGCGATGACCTCCTCGTTTGATGTGAACTGTTGTCCGCTGAGCCATTTTTTTAAGTTTGGAAATAAAAAAGTCACTGGGGGCCAAATCCGGTGAAAACGGTGGATGTTGTAATAACTCGAACTTTAATTTCATGATTTTGGCCACTGAAACCGTACAGGTGTGCACTAGTGCATTGTCTTAATGGAAAATGATCTTTTTCTTTTTCAAATAAGAATGATTTTTCTTGATTTCTTCGCTCAATCGATGCAATAACGACGCATAATACTCTCCAGTTATTGTTTTTCCTTTTTCCAAGTAATCGGTTTAGATGATTCCGCGTGCATCCCAAAAAACTGTGGTTATAACGTTGCCGGCCGATTTCACCGTCTTTGCCTTCTTCGGACCCGTTCGCTTTCAAAAAACACACTGTTTTGATTACTCCTTTGTCTCTGGAGTGTATTAGCGTATCCATGTTTCATCCACAGTTATGAATTGATGCAGAAACTCCTCAGAATTGCGACGAAAAAGTGCCGAAACAGCTTCAGAGTCGACCACATGATTACGTTTATTCTCCACTGAGAGCAAACTCATCTTGCCGAAATTCATTTCACACCCAATTTTTTGTGCAAAATTGAAAATATTGTACCTTGCGATATGCCTGTGACCTCAACTATTTTGCGCACTTGTGTGCGATGGACGCTTGTGTGATGTGGCCACTGGACGTCCCGAACTATATTTATATTTTGTGGATGTATGGCCACGTTTAAACTCATTTACCTAATTATAAACACTTCCAAGCACAGGGGCAGACGTGTCATGAACTTCACCCAACTCAGTTTTGATCTATTTCGGTGTTAAGCCTTTTAAACATAACTGTTTAATCACCATTCGAAACTCCACTTTTTTAACATTTTTCTAAATAAACAAAAGTTTCTTGCTCCAATCGAAAAATAAAACCATGTAATGAATATAACTGAAAAAGTCTCAGTTAGCACACAGCTAAGGGGAATAATGATGCTTACTAAAAACAAACCGTTTCCGATGCTACGAGCGCCATCTCTTAGATTTTCTAACAACTTATTGAATGACCATCGTAATAATCTAAATATACTGGGAAATAAAATAAGTGTAAAACTTAGTGTAAATACATATATTTGAGTGAAACTGAAAATATACTCACCGCAGAGCATGTCTTGAATACTAATACATTTCTAACAGGTGATTTTTGTATCCGAACATCCGATAGGGGTCGCTGTAAAACGGACTGTAAATATTCACGCCTCTAGTGTCAAAATTATTCAGTATAGTCTGGCAAATTATCATGGAATGTTTAACATCAGAGCAGGGCTGCAAATTGTGGAAATATATTATCAAAATCGGTGTTCTGTGTCCCAAACTTATAGAGTCGCATTATCGACAAATTCTGAATGCATTTCACGCTGTTCGATATTAAAATAAAAACAGCACATAAAACTCTGCTTTCCAAAAAAAATATCTCCGCTGATGCTGGCAGTGTTGATGAAGATTATCAATATGTCGCCGTTCGCTGGAAGTTAGGCTTTGTTATTCAACTATGTAGAAAATTTTACATAAACATCTTCAACAAGATCCAGCTTGTCCTAGAACTCAAGCCACAAGAACATCATTTGCGTCGTACGTTTGGTGAATGGGCTCAAAATCTACTGCAACTTGACACAGAATTTAACCGCAATTTTTTTTCAGCAATAAAGCTCATTTTTGACTAAATGGTTAGCTTAATAAACAAAATTGCCATATTTGGAGAGAAAATGATCCACTAATTACCGTGGATTGTACGCCGGTGGCATCATTAAGCCGTATTTCTTTTAAAATTAAGCTGGAAAATACTTTACCGTTAATTTATTAAATAAATTAATTTAATAAATTAAATCTTTGGCGCATGTCGGTAAACCACCAACTATTGACGCTTTGGAAGCCAACATGACTCGAACAAATGCAAACATAAGACCCCAAATGTCAATACAGATATTATGGCGGTTGGTTCAAAAATTAAAAAATCAAGTGGAAAAAATAATTTCAGATTTTATATTAATTTTTCCTTTGTTCTGTCTATGATCACGCTTCTTGTGACTTCTATAGTCTAACATGCATAATATCATTCGTGGTAACGAAATAGGCCGTGGGTTGCCGAAGCGCACCGATTAAAGAACAAGTGCTTTAGGCACAGACAAGTTTGTGCCGCTACTGTTTTCTTTACTATCGCTTGCGAAAAATAAAGATAGCAGTGCATCCCTTCTCTAGTAACCGGAAGATTAAACGCATTTATAACGTCATATCTTGGGCGCTGCCCCATTCTCAATAGTCAGGTATTTTTCGCCATCGCGCTGATCGACTTTTCGAGTGGTTGCAAAGGGACTGTTTTGAACGATTATAATAGTGAAGATGAATTCAGTGCAATGTATGAATAGAAAGAATGTCACATCCTAAGCGTTGACGTCAGTGATGGGCGGAGCTTATCGAACCTTTCCAAAGAAAATGTCCATTGAAATTCTCATAAGAGAATTTTTGTTAGTCATTTTCTTCTTTTTACAAGTTTAATAGGCAATTTCTCTCACAGTTTCGTAATCCTCAAAGTACACATTTACATATTACATTTAACATATTTGCATTGCTCGTAAAATGTTTTTATTCGGACGTTTTCTTGTGTGGAAGTAAATTTAAGGTTATGTTACTTTGTCCTTTATGATTGTCAATTTCTTTTTTTTTTTCTAGGATATTCAGGTATATTTTGTTGAATTTATTATTGGTAGTTTGATTTTTTACAAAATCTGTTATATAAATTGTATTGACAATATTGGTGTTTCAGTTTTAGTTGAACATTGTGATGTGTTTTGTGCCAGACTGTAAACATTACAGTGAACAAAAAAAAAATTTAGATTTTTTACATTTCCTGTCTATTCAACTGAGCGAAAAAAGGGTTAAATCTTGTAAGGTAATATAAAATATTTATAAGATGCCATGGACGTAAAAAACTGATTGTGTAATTTCTAGGCAACAAGATCGGGAACCCTAAAAATATTCACTGGTCTGTAGTTGCCATTTTGTCAACAATGTTAGAAAAAATGGTCCCAAGATATTTGATTTTAATATTAAAAGGAAATTTGCGTTTGAATTTCCGAAGAAATGGCATGATATTTAAATATATATGGTATAATATGTCCATATATTTGTAGAATTGCTGACTGTTTTGTGTACCATCCCTATGACGACTGTGGAAAGCGAAATATGTTTTTCTACGCTCAAATTAATCAAAACATTTCTAAGAAACAATATAGGCCAGGAACGAGTGTGCGTGTTAGCAATGCTATCTATTGAAAAAAATAACTTGTGAAGTCAATTTCAAATTTTAATGATCGAGCCATCGACCACTTTGCTGCTCAGAAATTTAGGAGGATAGACTTCAACTACAAACATATTTAATGGTCATGGTCCTATGGTGAGTTTAGCAAAATTTTATTATCTGGGTACCTATTTGAAAATTTGACGTCTGACAGTTACACTCGTATTTTTACACAGCGAAGTGTGTATGACACTAAGAAATGTAAAATTTTTGGTTGAAACGCATTTCCCTATCCCCACGAATCGCCATTGTAAGCGAAATATTGTATATGTGTCCGAACTTTCAATAAGAGCCACTGTCAAACAAACTGTGAGTTTGTGCGCAAATCTGTAAAAAGTGTATCTCAATAGTCTCGCAAATCATCATAGAAAGTTCATCATAGAAAGCAACAATGATTATTTATTTCCGAATTTGAATGGTATTGATCTGAAGAAGATATGGTTCTAAAAGGATGGCTTCACATATGCTACAGCCAACGCAATGATTGATTTATTGAGGGAACAATTCGGTGAGAAAATTATTTAGAGGAACTGCCCTGTTAATTGGCCATCAAGGTCATATGATTTAACTTTGGATTATTTTCTTTGAGGTTACCTTAAATCTTTGGTCTATGCCGATAAACCTGCCACTATTGACGATTTGGAAGCTAACATAACTGGGACAATTGCGGACATAAGACCCCATTTCGAAGTTGTTTTCGAACAATAATTCCATTGAATGTTGTTTTACATAAGATATATAGTTTCAAAGCACTAATTTGGTTATTGTTTTATTTGAATGTAAAGTTCGAACGCACTAAAAAATCACCCTTTATTATATTAGTTGTAAAAAATCATGGTTGATAGCCTCGTATATGAAAAACAAGGGCTAACCTATTCTAAATGATAATTTAATATACTTACACCAATTCCAGACTGTATTAGGTGCATTCAGCGGTTGTTTTCGTTTCCTCCATGGAAAATTGCAACATTGAAAACGTGTCTGGGGACGGTGCATGCAATTTTCCGTGCAAATAAAATTGGATCACGTTTGAACTATCGTAAAATTTTATTTGAGCAATAAACAGGACAGTAGAGGTCAAAAGTAAAACCTAATCTAAAGTTTACTGTTTGAAGCGTTCAAACGCACGGAATAGCAATATGACTTGCGATTGCTCCGTCAAGAAATTACGCGTCGCTGAAGTGGTTTTATTAGATCGGCATGGAGATTTATGCGAATCGTAACTTTTTATTGTATTACTGGCATTTAAACAGCTACTGTCTACTGTCTCTAAGGGAGTTTCGAGGATTTTCCTTTAAACCTGAGTGCCTTGCTTGATTTGTAAAAGAAAATCTCCAACTCATTATTCAGTCGCGTTCATATTAAAATGGAATATAAGTGGATTCATTTTAAATTATCTAGTTATGTAATAAAACTACATATACACAGTATGTTAGAGTATTACATCATGCTGGATGCTCTGCAAATAGTTTGGTATTTAGATTTAATATCTGATAAGGTAACTCTTTTTAAAATGTTGTAACAAGATTTTCATTTGTTTCGTATAACAGGTATATATTTCACATCACCACTTAGAACTTGTTAAATGAGAATAACAATTTATTTTTGGATAATAACTAACAACTTGTATTAATAAATCTAAGATGAATCAAAAGGGTTGTCCAATAAGAGTGTCAGAACTTTAAAATAAGGCACAATGTCAAGCACAAGTGACAATCTAGTAATCTTAATTTTAATTTAAAGAACAAATAATGGTATTATGTTCTGAAGATAATGTCATTCGGACATTCGGTTTATTTTGGTGGAATACATTCTGGAAACTCGATTTTCGATTACTATTTCACACAGATCGTGTGATCTATTTTCAATGGTGGCCGGAGTGTTTCGTTTATGGTCAAGAATTGTTGAGGTTTATTTTTTTTAAAAACCAACGATTTACCATAACCCCACAAAAAATAAACCGAAGGCGTGAGATCGCATGATCTTGGTGGACAGTTGACATTAGCATTTCGCGAAATAACGTGCCCAGGAAATTTTTCTTGCAATAGATCGACTGTCTGGTAAGATAAGTCGCACTTTCTTGTTGAAAGAAAATATTGTTTATGTCCACATTTATCAGTTCAGACCAAAGATATTCTGTTAGATTATTCCAATAGGGTTCACCATTAACGGTAACATGATTTCCATTCATCGTCTTCAATAAAAATAAGATAGTTTTATTCCTTCAGCGCAACAATCGCATAAGTTCAATTCTTCTATTGGAACCTTCGGTGTGAAACACTAAACTAGAAGAGATTTACCACTAAACACCAAATCACTTCACTAACCATGTTCAGGAGATCAAGAGATGATTAAATCATCTCCTGATGATGCTAACATGGTTAGTGCGTCGATATGTTTTTAAAAAAAATATTTGGTGTTTAGTGGTAAATCTCTTCGAGTTTAATCGCATAAGTGACTCTCTGATGATGCAGAGTAATGTAGTAGTAATGCAGTAAGTCAGCAATGTGCTTCGGCGAAAAAGACCATTTATAATAAATACGAATAATTTCCAGATGCTGTTGAATCGGGTTCTTTTATATAAGTGCTATGAGTGCGAAGTATGAGTCTGTTCGTTCGAGCCTGTAACGTTTCGAAGTTTTGACGCTCTTATTGGAAAACTCTTTATATATCAAAAATTCATCAGTTTAAAACTACAATATGTGATACTATTAACATTAAATAGGCAACATATTTTAATTTGGGGAAGAATTTTATGTTGAATATTATTAATTGATCATCCATGGAGCGTCTGCTGGAAGTTGAAAACACTTAACATTGTAGGCTTGCTTATTCTCTGTGTTGTTACAGAAAGGGGTTAAGATATTAACGTTTTATAGCTGTAGATAAAATATGGATTCACCATTATTCGCCAAAGATGAAACTACAATCCGACGGGGGTCGGAGTCCGCTAAGGTGAAACTACGCGAAGAAAAGCGAAAAAAAATCCATCTACAGGATAAAATAATGGCTAGAATTTTCTGGAATTCCTGTTGTGTGGTTTTCATAAACTGCGAGGAAAAAACTGCACTTTCACCGAAGAGTTTGTGCTTCATTAGTAGATCAAGTGAAGGATAAATATGGGATAAATATTTATTTTATCTGAAATAATATTCAATGGCATTAATGTTTGAAAACAATTTGGAAAAAATGTCCGCAGCGGCCTCTTCTGACAAAGCGAAATCTGTCAATTCAATTTACGACCACTTTTTCAGTCAATTGGGGCTTTATATCCGCAATTATTCTAGTTATGTTGCCTTTCAAGGTATCAACAGTTGCTGGGTAATCGGCATAGACCAAAAATTTAACATAACCTCAAAGAAAATAACCTAAAAGGGTTAAATCACATGACCTTAGAGGTCAATTATCAGATCTGAATCTCACCGAATCGTTTCTCAATAAATCGACTGTTGCTTTGGCTGTATGACATGTGAATCCGCCCTGTTAGAACCATCTTTTCTATAGATCAATACCATTCAAATTCGGAATTAAATAATCCACGTAGTCCAAAAAATTAATTAATTAAAAAGATAAATAAATAACAAATCCCAAATTCCTGCGAACGGCGACAAATTGATAAATTTGAATCTTCATCAACAATGCCAGCAACAGGACGATTTTTTATTCGGAACGTACAGATTTTTTGTCTTTTTTTTGTTTTAATATGCAAATTGCAAATCAAGCAGTGTGAAATGCGTTAGGAATATGTCGATAATTCGGCAAACACATAACGAAGTGCTCTATAAGTTTGACGCACAGAACAATGATTTTGATAATAAATTTCGACAATTTGCAAGTGTTGTTCTGATATTAAACTACACCTAAACTTACGAATGCTAGTAACAGGTCATTTAAATAAAGCGTTTTTTTTTAATTCTTGAATAAAACACAGGTGGCGTTGTGAATTTGCTTAGGTCTAGACTCATTTCAGAAGTGTAATGTATGACATTACACTTCTATAAAAATGAATTCGTACACAATACAACAAAGCGTTTACTGAACCCCCATTTATAAAAATGGGGGTTCAGTAAAAAATATTTTTAGATAATTACCTGATATTTACGGTTTACACAATCATCCATCTGAAACCATTATTAATCGAATTGTTAAAAAATTTCAAGAAACTGGTTGGGTGAAAGATAAAAGAAGAGCAATATATAGTCACAGCGGTCGTCCATAAAAGCATATTGATTTGGTACGTGAAAGTGTTGCTGAAGACCCGGAAATTTCCATTAGTCGACGTTCACAACAATTTGGACTCAGTAAATCAACAACATGGCGTATTTTACTGGATCATTCAAAACATCGTGCATTTATCAACTGAGATGATTTTTCTCTAAAAATCATCTTTTCAAATGAAGCACATTTTGAAAGTGGTTCCTATGTTAATAAACCACGATTGATTCATGAGAAACATTTACATCCTAAAAGAGGCATTGTTCGATATGCATTATGGTTAGGAGGTGTAATTGGACCGTATTTATTCTAGAATACTTTTGGTGACAATCCACAATCGATTCCTGAACTAAAAGAGGAGTTATTGGTGAGATAGAGCCACGGTTATGTCAAAATGTTGACAAAAAAGTGGACATCTGTGAAGCTGCAAGAGGTGGTTAATTGGCAGATAATGTTTTTCGTGTTTAAATGTCATACACTTTTTCAAATGTCATACACGTTTTATTCAAGAATTAAAAAAAAACAATTTGAAAGACCTTGTATAACATGCAAGAGTAAAATAACCTGCAGAACTATTGTAATTTAAAATGTTAAATATTCTCTTTGAAGATAATAGAAACATTGTAAGGAAATTGCAGTAAAAATTATTTAAATAACGTAATTACTATTATTTTATTTCAGAGAAAAAAGATAATCTTTTTAGGATGTTTTGTTAAATAATATAGCATTTAATATTCTCTCAAACAAAGCTCTAAAGATTGATTTTCAAATCCGAATAATCCAATAAATTCAGTATTCTATTACTGGCATTTCAGTCAGTATTCAGTGAGTCCAGCAAGGGGCCAATAATGGGCCAGTTTTTCCCGATACAAAACGTACACCCTCCATCATAAATCATACGTTTGGAATTGCGCAATTATACTGCTACAGTGTTAAACATTGTTATTATTTGCCAGCAAACAAACTCGTCACTTGCGAACCTAGGTCAGAAATGACTTCATTTCATGTGAAGTGACGTGATTATGTCGTACCTTCGATTTAAAACAATTATTGGCCGGCGGATATTACGTTGGTCGATTCGCTAACAGATACATGACAGCGTGTCAGATAGTCGAACGTATTAATCGTCTCTTGGGTTTAAATCGGTTCACGTTTTGATGATAATTGCTTTGGAAACCAAACGTAATTTTCCAAAAAATAAAATTTAGATTCAGTGATTTGACCGATTCAATCTTTGAATTACATCGATTTGCCTTAGTGTGACTATAATAGAGTAATCTTAATTCAAAAATGGATAAATAAATTCAGTTCAGTCACATTCAGTTATGAGAATCGTCGTTATACAAGGGTTGCTATTTATGTTTCTAGAATTGGCAACAATGGTGTTCCTAGGCGCCATCTGACATATACATTGTAAAGTTTGACCCTATTGACTGTATACGTACTTAGAACGTTTTCCTATACCGACGATATTTGTCTTGTTTAGTTTAGTTCCAAAAAATGGAATTAACTCGTGAGAATTTTCATGCGATGATTTACTATGATTTTCGACCTGGATTATCTCAACAACAATGCATCGATCAACTCATTTCAGCTTCTGGCGATGAAGCACCATCTAAAACCTCTCTATATCACTGGTTTAGTGAATTTAATCATGCCCGTCGTTCGCTCATGGGCCAATTTAAAGAATATCATCAAAATCGGTTGTTGTGCTAGAAAACATCGATACTGTGCGCAAAGTGATAAAGCAACTTCATCATGTGATATACCGCGAGATTAAGGCATCCCTAGGCATTAGTATGAACATTTAGCGGTGAAAAATATTTGTGCGCGTTGGATTCCTCATAATTTGACAATAGCTCAAAAAAAGACTCGTGTCAATTGGTGCAAAAAATGCCCAAAAAAGACAATTGTGGTACGTCAAAAGCCGAGACCTACCTAGGTGACGCATCTTGAATTTAAGAGTATGAGCCCGAAAGTAAACAGCAATCGAAAGTATGGGTCTTTCAAAATGAGCCAAACCCAACAAAAGTTGTTCGCCCAAGAAGCTGGTCGAAGCAAATGGTCGCCTGTTTTTTTTGGGATAAATGGGTATGTGGCTACAGTGCCAGTAGATAATCGTAGAACGATCAATTCTGAATGGTACATAACTATTTGTTTGCCAGAAGTCCTTGAAGAAAAATAAATAACCAGCGACGCAAGGTCATTCTTCACCATAATAACGCGAGCTCTCACACATTGGACAGAACAACTCAATATTTGATCGATCAAAACATCGAATTGATGGGCCATCCGCCGTACACTCCTGATTTGGCATCCAATTTTCGATGCCAGAAGAAGCGGTGGAAGCGTTTAAAATGCATGTTTTGGAGGTACCTCAATCGGAATGGAAAAATACTACGAAAATTGGTTCAAACGTATGCAAAAGTGTATCGATCATCGCGGAGAATATTTTGAAAAACAATAAAACTATTTTCGATGATAAATATTTATTTATTTTTTATTATTTCGGATACGTAAAGAGCAAGCCTCGCATTTATAAAAATAAATGTAAGAGTGTCAGTACTTTAGAAACGTAATAGCAGCAACACTATTTGAAATGTAAATGTCACACATATAATGTTGTGTTCAGTATATCGTGTCAATTCAACATGGGAATATTCATAAAGAAAAATAATCTATCCCGACGAAGCGCACTTCTGGCTTACTGGGAGTGTGATAAAAAATAACTGCATGATTTGAGCCAACTCAAGTGATTCAGGAATTGTCTCTTCATTCCCAGAGAGATCACTGTTTGATGCGGTTTTTCGGTTGAAGAAGTGAGAGGACCTTATTTTTTTAAGACGATGATGGAAATCGTTTTACTATTAACGGTGAAAGATACAGGAATATGCTAACAAAATCTATTTGTCCTGAACTGATAAATGTGGATATAAACAATGTTTTATTTCAACAAGACTGGATGCGTTAATTCGCGATATGGTAATGTGAACTGGCCACCAAGATCATGCGATCTGATGACCTTGGATTATTTTGTGGGGTTATGTTAAATCCCTGGTTAGAAATAAACTTTGAACAATTCTTGATCATAAATGAAACATTCAGGCCACCATTAAAAATATACCATTCGATATGTGTTAAAGAGTAATCGAAAATTGGGCCTTCAGAATGCATTCTACCAGACAAAGCAGAGGGGGACATTTGAACGACATTATTTTCGGAACTTAATGCCAATATTTGTTCTTCAAGATAAAATATTAATTACTGGATTATCACTTGTAGTTATCATTGTGCCACATTTTGAATTTCTGACACTCTTATTGGCCTACCCCTTAAAATGAATTTTGCATTCAATGAAATGGTTACATTAAATGGAATTTTTTTGTAATTCAATTTAACATTTTGGTTTAGTTGGTTGGTAACATTTTACTGGATTTTAGGTAGATTTACTGTATAAATTTAAATAAAAGAAAATGTGTGTGAAAATTTCTGAGCATCTTCTTATACTACGCTAGATAAAAAGTTCGCGGAGGGGAAATAATAAAACAAGTTTATAGTTGAAAAAATGACTATTCTTTCGTATATTCTCCCTCAAGCTCAATACATTTTTTCCAGCGGTTCTCCAATTCATTATTCCATAATATTATTCATCATTCCATCTCTGAAGTGATTTTTTTAAAGTCCTTCAAAAGCTCATCTATAGCTGCTATAACTTCTTCATTTAATGAAAAACGCTCGCCACGTAGGCATTTTTTGAGGTTTGGGAACAGATGAAAGTCGGATATACTCCATCAAAAGCGAGTTAGTTATTATGTATTATTGTGCAAAAAACATATTTTTTGTCAGCTTTGAATATTTCGAATTTTGTACCAGAAAAAGATGTTTTGCGGGGAGGTTTAATAATCTCCTTGCTGAAAGTTATCCATTGTTGGTTGAAGCCTATGGTGAACATGCTCTAATCTAAAAAAACTTGTGAAAGATGGTTTAAACGCTTTAAAAGTGGTGATTTTTATATTAAAGTCAAGGAGCATCCAGGACAGTCGAAAAAGTTTAAAGATGCATATTTGCAAGCATTATTAGATGAAGACTCAACTTATACGTTGAAATAATTGGCACAAGCGTTAAATGTTGCTCAATCCCCCATTTTCGAACTTTTACATGCATTGGAAAAGATCCAGAAGAAAGGAAAATTAGTTCTATATGAATTTTAATTAAGAAACGTTGAAAGGCGAAAAACTACTTGTGAAATTTTGGTTGCCAGACAGAAAAGAAAAGGTTTTAGCATCGAGTTGAGACAGGTGATGAAAAATGGATCTCTTTTGACAACCAAAATCGCAAAAAATCATTGGTAGATACAGGCCAGCCTTCAACATCACAACCAGTAAACAATAAACATGAAAAGAAGGCTGTGTATTTTGTGGGATAGTAGGGGAGCTGTGACAATTGATAAAATTGAACCGAGCATTGAAGCAAAAACGATCAGAATACGCCCAGACACGATAAAATTATTTTTCGACATGACAATGTTCGGCCCCATGTTGCAAAATGTGCTAAAACTGTTTGAAAAACCTTAAATGGGACGCCCTACCCTATCCGCCGTATTCACCGGGCTTAGCCCCTTCAGACTACCACTTATTTCGGATTTTCAGAACAACACGGAAATTTTTACGAAGAAGTGAAAATTGGACTTGATGAATGGCCTCAAAAAACAACACGGTTTTTTGGAGCAAGGTTTTTTCTTTGATGAGAAAGATGGGAAAAAGTAATAGCTAACGATGGCCACTACTTTGATTATTAAGGTAATTTATTTGGTTTTGGAAAAAAACGCTCAAATTTTGCAAATTTATTAATCGAAACACAGATTAATAATAGTCTATGTAAAAAACAATTAACTTCTATTCACTTTATCAAATTATACGAGGATGGACTGAAAACTCATATATTTTTTATATGAAGTATTGTATTTTTTCATCGAAAATCGATAAAAATAATAGCTCAATACACTTCGCCTAACGATTTTCCAACATTTTTTACGCCTTACAAAAACTCCGACTTGTTAAGCTCTGCCGAATGGTCCTCTGTTTTGGAGATGATCTCTTCATTTGATGTGAATTTCTTTCCAGTCAGCCATTTCTTCAAATTAATAAGGTGGTAGCGGTACCAAGTTGTAGCACAAATTGACCCATTTCACGTTGCAACGGTAGACAAAAGGGCAGGCGCATTGTCGTGATGAAATGTCACTTTCTTCTTCACCAAATGAGGAAGTTATTATCAAGTCTTATCAAGAAATTTGGCGAATAACAATAACCGTGATCGTCTTTTCCCTTTTCAAATACTTGATGAATACGAATTGCGAATTCCAGAAAACAGTGGCCGTGATCTTTTCGGCAAAGCGCCTTTGCCTTCGGTGGGGCACGTTCATCTGATAAAGCCCACTATTTTGATTGTTCCTTCGTTCCTGGCGTGTAGGCGTAGTGATCAATTCCACTTTCACTAACTGTTATAAATTGCCGCAGAAAAAGTCTAGGTCGGATTTAATCATCATCTATTAATGTTGTTAGAGTTGGGGAAACATATATCTTGGCAAATTAGTGAGTTGGTGTTTTGTGAAAAATATCTTCGAGTTAAGCATTAGTTTATAGTAGTTGGTCATATAAATCTACCTACTTAAAACTACATTGTTTTTTTGCAATATTAAATTCAGCTATGATCATAAAATAATATGACTTTTATTTTAAATATTCGCGGGCTTTACGTTTCGCTACAACCATTTGTTTTTTAAGTATAACTGTCTTAAATATCTGGCAGGACCTTGATATCATTTCGCTTGTTAAATTAAGAATTTTTAGCGTCATTTGCAATTGCTAAACATTTTTGTGGGAGATTTTTTAAATGTATACATTTTCCCAGCAAAGAATTTGCATTAAATTGTGTCTAAAAAACTAAATTTTTTGTACTAATGTATTAAAAAGGTTAGAAAATTATTATGGCGACGTTAAATGGTGCTTAACGTTGACGTTAAATTACTTTAGTAATAGTAGAAATGCAGTTGAAGATGAATCTAGTGCAGGAGAACCATACACATCAGTCAGTGAAGGAAATATTACTAAAATCAAAAATGTTATACTGAGTTACCGTCGATTAATTGGTACAAAATTCAAACTTTTTTTGTCACACGAAAACGTCTGTCTACTTTAGATAGATCTTTATTTTGATAGTGCTATGGCCACCTAACAAGAAAATATATATTAAAAAAAATTAGGTTAATGTCAGGTTTGTGACATTCAAATATATATATATATATAAAAAAAGTACGAAAATACACTTACACTTATACAATTATCCACTTAAACACAATATTAATGATTTTCGTGAGTACTTAGCTTCCGGTAGATCCCTTTTCAATCCCTAGCAGTAATCAACTAACATCCCAGAACTCCATTTCCCTTGATATCGCATCTCTATAAGGGAAATATCTTGGTGGAATCCCTCGCCGTGTTCGTCACTCACAGCACACAGGTTTTCGGCGAAAAAACTCAATTGTGAGTCCAGGATAATTATCTTCAAGGACATATTGCAGCCCAAAGCTTTATAATAAATCAAAAGTTCATGAATTAAATCATTACAATTTTCTGCCGGGTTTTTCAAGATCATTCAGTTTTTGCTGAAAGCAGCTATCCTTCATTAGTTCATTTATTTGAAGAACTAAAAATATCCCCTCTTTAATTTTTGCGTTGCTAAATTTGGGGAATTTCTCTATTAGATGTAAAAATCCACTACCATTTTTGTCCATCGCTTTTACAAAATTTTATATGAGGCCGAGTTTTATATGCAAGGGTGGTAAAAGTACATCTTCAGAATTCACTAGAGGTGTACTTTTAAGATTCTTCTGTCCTGGAAAAATTGACTTAAGCTTGGGCCACTCTCTATTTATATAGGGATTTTTTCTATCTCTACTAATCCATTCGCAAATAAAACAGCATTGTTTTTTGTAACCAAGCTGCAGTTCAAGCATATTAGAAGATGTGGCTACAGATACTGAAGGAAGTATGTTTGTGATGTGTGGTAGCACTGCTTTCTAACTAGTTTTTGATGAATCAATGAACAATTGTCAGTGACTTGAATCGTAATAAAAATTTAACAGATTCATTTATGCATGAATATCATTACAATAGAACAAATCATCTGTTTGAGAAAAATAAGGTTCCAATTCATCATCGCGATGGCGAAAATAGGAAATTTTTGTACAGCGAGAATATTTTGTATAGCGAGTAGATTTTAATCGTTTTTTTCCAGCGAGCATTTAATCCAGCCGTTTAATCTAGATCACAAAAGCTCCGCCTGTTTTTTAGATCATTTGTGTCAATAAGTGTCATCTTGTGTCAATAATTGTGGTTCTTTCGAAGTACTTGATTCATAAGTTGGATATCACTTTGTTTAGTTATCGTCTTGACTAGCAGCAGCTTCTCGAGTTTCTAATAGCGTTGGAGGTATCGGCACTGACAATGATACTATGTAGGATTGGTGTTTTTGTAGATTACAGATCTAGGTACAAATAATGTTTGGTTAATAATGGTGTGAAATTTCGAAGCTGAGAGGTAAAAGTTAATTCTTCACACACATAACAAAAACTATCCAGATGACTTAAACAGTTTCGTGGCATATTTAATATTTTGGCATATTTCCTACTTACTAGCTACTAATTTCAAAAATTAGTTATGTTATTCAAACATAAACACGCATATGAGGTGAAATTGAATATGTAGCAGAGTAGATAAGTACAATCAAATATCATTATAAAATTCATGTGACAAAAACAGTGTTTATCAGTGCTATTAGAGGCTATTCGAAAGAAACCGTTCAGATTTGTGACAAAGCAATTCATGTTCTTTGCATTCCGATAAAGCACCTTCGAACAAACGTAATAATAATTCGTTAAAAATCAAAGAAATGTTATTCCACAAACACCATATTCAGCATATATGACCCCCTGTACCTTTTACATGTTCCCTCAGTTAAAGAAACCACTTCGTGGTCGCCGTTTCGTGTCCATAGAAACTATCTAAGAGAGTTCGATCTATGTTTTGAAGGAAATATCAGAAGATGAGTACAAAAATTGACTGGTACAGGCTGATTGGAAAAACGTTGCAAGGAGAATTTTGCCCTAATAGCCGATTATTTTTACGGAGCCAAAATAAACTTGGACGAATAAATAAATACTTTGTGTTTGATATAAAAAATCAAAAAAATGTACTTTTTTATCATAGTCGTATTTATGTCCTCTTCATATTATACGTTCAGTTCTAGTTTTGCGTGATTCATGGCATATTTTGTATGTAAGCGTGGCTCGGGCGTTTTCAATTAGTTTTGTTCGTTTTACTATGATCTTTATATAAGCAGATTTTTCTACATTAATAACATGTTAATTTAATATAGAGAATGTACTGTTAATTCAGTGATTGGATTATGTATACCGTTGCTAAATTGATTCAGATCCGGAAACCTATTTGATTCAAATAAAAAATTAAATGAATATATGCTGAAATTTCATTTGTTTTAACAAATTTGCAAATGTACGTTAATTAACTTTATAGTTCTATACGAATCCAATATGATAATGCGGGGGCTAGTGTTGAAATTAATTACGAACAAGCTTTGCATATCCTGTATTTTGGATTAATGGAACAACACAATTTTAATACCCTACGTTTGTTAAACCCCAGTTTGGTTTCTAGGTAGGATATTTGCAGTTAATTAGCTGACGATATTGGAATACAAAGGGGTAAACAAGCATTCATATTTCTGTGAAAATAGAAGATGAACGTTACTTGAAATCGTAAAGCTGCTTTTGGTGGTGGAATGTTTGAGTGCATTATTTTATGCCTTTATATACTGGTCAAAAAAACGTGCAACAGCCAGTATACATATTAAGATCAAACTGAAAATTACTAACTGTATAGCACATCTTTAAAGTTAAAACTGATACACATTTTGGTTGTGTATCTTAACGTTTTTATTATTTCATATACGATTATTTCATATTTTTTACCGTTACATCATTGAACACGGAGAAAGTCTCTTTTTCGTGATTTTTTCGAATGAGTTCCTTCCAGGCACTCTTGCATGATACTCCAGCAGTAATCAGCCATCATGTGTTCATCCTATCGACCCTGGTACCTTTCTTCCATATTTTTTAGGTTCTGATAAAATCGTTCTCCTTGTTCCTCACTGTAAGAGCCAAGGTTGTCCGGAAATTTATCCAAATTATTGTGGCGGTAGTGAACTTTTATGCTCATCTTACATCCAAGCTTTCTGAAATTTTCCACAATGTTTTGCACCAATTCGCGATCATTTTCGGACTAATTATGTGGGATATTTTTTACATTGACGAAAGAAAACCATGCTAAAGATTCTATATCATTCATTGAATGCACGAAATTGTTACCTTTCATCAAAAACCTAATTTGCGATCCATCGAAAATGACAGCCTTAAGTTTCTCCTTGCTCAAACAAGGAAATTTCCTCGATATATAATTAAACCACGAACTGTTGTACAATTCTTTGACATACTGATTCATTAGTCCCAATTTTATGTGCAATAATTATTTTCTCTCTAGTAACTAACGCTATATTTATGATATTTTGTTTCCCAATTGTCAAGTCTTTTCTTTCAGGCCATTGTTTTAATCCAATGCTTGCTTTTAGCTCTGCTATCCCACAAACAGAGAAAACATGTAAATTTCGTGTAGCCGCTTTGTTGACCCCAATAAAAAGTTTACCATTTTTAAATGAATGCATATAACCTACTTGTGATTATGGTATTTTAGTTTTGCCAATACAAGAGATATTGCTTCATACTCATCCTTTACTTTAGTGGAATAAGCAATGGGAAATGCACCATGATTATTATTGCCATTGCGTAGCAAAACACATTTTGGACCACCGATATCATTACAAAAAACAACATCATTTTCGGAGTAAAAAAACGGAAGGAGTTCTTTTCGAGTATGATAACATGTAATTTTAGTAACTGGAGAACACAGTTCTGATCTTTCTTTTAAAAGGTCGAGTTCTCTGGTAAAGTCACTTGAGGCGTCTTGAGTAAAAGTGGGGGTTTTGACGACGTAGCTTCAAAATTGTCCTTTCTTCACTAGTACAAGCTTGGCTATTTTCAGATGTACATTATGTATCTGAAACATCAAACAGGCCAAGAAAAGTTGGAACATAGATGTCTTCTGAATGGGAAACAGGTTTTTTAGCAGATATCAGATCGGGATAGGTTATTTTTTTTGTGGTTAATTACATGGTATTATGCCTTGATTAAGCAAAAATAAATCATCGTAGTAACTTTTTGGTTCCCTCCAAATCATAGGCACACCAAACTTCAATGAACTTCTTGTACCATTCGTGCATTGCCTTAAATGTTCAATATACATTTTGCAAACATTGTTTCGAATCCATGGTTTATCAACGTCTTTGATTTTCAAGTTAAATTAAGCGAAATACGCATTCTGCCCAAATTCAGATACAGGTTTTCGAAACATTTTCATCGTATACTCGCCACAAACGTAACAAAAAGTATTCGGATCATTGAAACACGATCGTTTTGGCGATGACATCTTCCAGGCTTTATTTACTAACTTTTTTAATTGAACAAACAACAAAAATAATCAAGCTAAACTACAACTGAGAAGGAAATATTATCAATGTGAGTAGATTAAAAACTATACATACTGTTGATAATTTAATGTTTCTAAGATTCTGAGATTCAATGTGTTGCTAAACACTATACATTAAAATAACGATTATTACTACAGATTGTTTTTGTTTTGGATTATAAACAAAATATCAAAAGTCTATACTTTAAGTCTGTCAAGGATTCACAAAATTTAGGGACACTTCACTGAAATTTACAAATATATGTCTTTACATGCAAGGCACTGAAATATTCCAAATATTTTATCAAGATAAATTATAATTTATCGAGACAAATACAATGGATCCCAAAAATATTGGCGAGATCCTATTTAAAAAATCATTCTAAATTCACAGTTCCAATTTATCAAAAAAAAAAAATATGTATAATTTTTCTTCGCGTATATTTTACCGTTCTTATCTCCTTTTGACTTCTTATATAACAAAGTTTGGAAATCATCCGTTTACTTCTAAAATTTTAAGAAAAAACGTAAATATTATTTTTATACACATCAAAAATATTCTCACACACCAACAAAAAATTAATCTAAATTAAGTAGTAATTACGATAAGCGAAAATCTTCAAAATGGGTACTACAAATAGAAATTGGCAGACTGTTGTAGAAGAAACATTTTAAAATGGGTAGTATACCAATTTTTTTACGAACATTAGTTCTGAAAATAGGCAATTAGTGCTACTTCGTTATGAAAGAGGAAATTCCTACCAAAAAAATTGGGCAAATGTTTGAGTTATGTAAAAGTACGACTGGAGATATCGTGCAACACTACAAAAATCAGGACAGATTTTTTTCCGAAGAAGCAAACAGGTCATCTGAAATTAAATAAATGAAAAAAAAAACCCACGCGTTATTTTAAAATAAGTACATAAAAACCCTAAAATTAGTACACCTAAGCTCAAAACATTGGTGCAAAACCATTATCAAAAAGTAGTTAACACAGAAACAATACGCCGTTGTATAAGAAAATATGGATATCAGGAACTTGTCGTCTGGAAAAAGTCTTGATTAAATAAGAAAAATATTAAAACTCGACTGGATTTTGCTAAGGAGTACGTTTTGAAGCCTGGAAATTATTGGAACGACGTTATTTTCTGTGATGAGTTAAAATTCAATATTTTTGGCTCAGATGACCGTCAAATGGTATGGCGAAGGGTTAATGAAAAACTCAACATCGAAAATCTTTGTTCAAATGTTAAACACGGTGGGGAATCGGTAATGGTTTGGGGGGTGTATATCCTCAGAGGGGGTTGGTAACTTAATGTTTGTTGACGGTATAATAAACAAACACATTTATTTAAATATTTTAAAGCAAAATATGAGAGTAAGTACGGAAAACATAAACATTACAAACACATTTAAGTTTTATCAAGACAACGACCATAAAGATAGTGCGGGTATAGTTCGCGAATGGCTATCATACAACTGCCCAAAAGTAAGTAAAACGCCACCACAGTCACTTGACCTTAATTTCATTGAAAGCGTTTGGCATTATGCGGAAACTAATATAAGGAAGCATGTAATTACTAATAAAAAAACTTTGAAGAATAAGTTATTAGAGGAATAGAATAAAATCCACGTAAATTATTTTAAAAAATTGATGGTATCCATGCCAAAAAGTTTAGAAAATATGATTAAACTTAAAGGTAGTCATATCAAATATTAATTAAAAGCTAAGTTTTTTATACACATTTTTTTGTTGATATTAATTAATGTCGGAACATTTTTGTGACTAAATGTATAAATCGATCTCATTTATTGACGTATTTACTATTAATATGGATTTATAATTATTTAATTCTTACATTACAATTGTATTAGAATTGTTTATTAATTTTCCTAATAAAAACTTTTTTAATACATTTTTTTTATTTTCAAAGCACATTAAGCACACTTATAGCAATATAACAATAAACCATCTTGGTGCTTTACTTTTGTTTGTTTTCTGTTTTTTAATTTATACAATTTTAAGTTAAATTAATTTATAATTAATAAAATATATAAAAACATTCACCACCCATACATGCAGCAGATATTCCCCTTCAATCACAAACCAAGTTAACTATACATCCGGACACCTTTTTCTCTTAACCTCAAATTGGTACTTACATTCAGCTTAGAGTTTTTTGTCACTGTCACGTACTCTAATATGCATTACTATTACAGATTAAATTTAAACATGCGGTACAATATTAAAATAAACGAAAATAATGTTGAAGAGGCACGTTTGAAAAACATCTACTGAAAGTAATTTGCCGATTATCACAGGACGAATGCAAACATTTTATCGGACGGAATTTATAGGTTTTTGCAGACACGAGAGAAAAATTGTGTATGTATATACCAAAGATATCGGAAAAATAATGTTACTTTTGGATGTTTTCAATTATATTGAAATTAGATAGGGCTTATTGTATATATTCGTTCTCTTAACACTAGTTTTTTTTATATTTCAATCATTTTTCGAAATATTTTTTTTTATAATTAGGTTGAGATGCTAAAACTGTAACACTCAAAATTATCTTCGGTATCTCTTTGTGTGCTCTACCAAAGCCATAGAATTTTCTTTTAAAAGATAATTGCTTTGATCGCTCCTATGTTGTTTTAGCCTTTGTCGGAAATACCTTCCAGTTTGTCCAATAGAGTATTTTTTGTAATTAAAGCAAGGAATATTTTCACTATTTAATACTTTTTAATATCTTCTAAATATCTTTTTAATAACTATCTTTGATACGTTACTTATATACGGTATTTAGCAGTAGATTTTAGGAGAATTGCAATTAGCTGTATTTATGAGATCAAACCTCTAGATTAATACCATTCAAATTCAGAATTAAATAATCCAGGTAGTCGAATAACAAAGCCCAACTTACTCCGAACGGGGACGAAATGATAAATGTGGATCTTCATCAACACTGCCAGCAACAGCGGAGATATTTTCTTCGAAACGTACATTTTTTTTGTCTTGTTTTTGTTTTAATATCGAGCAGCGTGAAATGCTTTCGGAATGTCTCGATAATTGGGCGAATACATCACGAAGTTCAAATTCACAAAGCGCTCTATAAGTTTGGCCCACATAACACTGATTTTAATAATATGTTACGACAATCTTATAGCATTGCTCTGATGTTAAACGTTCCATGATGATTTGTCAGACCATTGAGATACAGATTTACAGACTTGTTTGCAAACTCACAGTTCGTTTGACAATAGCTCGGACATACTACATAAATCACCCTTTACAATGTGGTTTTCTATTTGAAGAAGGCACTCAGTTCCGAAAAAATTGCCATACAATTTTTTAAACATAGTGAAAATATATAGATAAGACTTAATTCTTTATTAAAGTATATATACTTATAGTCATTAGTCAGCAACAATTATATATATATATATATATATATATATATATATATATATATATATATATATATATATATATATATATATATATATATATATATAAATTGTTGCTGACTAATCAGGAGCAAATATACCAATTCTAAATGGAGAGCGTTATTCAAAATAAAATTTGGTTCCATTCCTAATATTTTTAAGATAAATTTGGCACGATATGAGAACTTTAGAATAAACTCAAAATAGTTGAATTCAGTTTAAAAAATTCATACTGACCAATAAGGAGCACACTTACTAAATCTAAGTACAGAGCCGCAATTTAGAATGAAATTTGATTTGTTGTGATATAATGAAATGCCGATTAAATTGGATTTTGCATGACATGCGCGCTTTAGAATGATTTCAATATAGCTGTTTTAACTTTCAAAAATTCATACTAACTAATAAAGACAAAAATGCCAATTGTTTGATAGAAAAGAGTGTTTTTTACTATTCAATTTCAATAAACATTATGAAATCGAAAGTAATAGAATTCATCGATAATGTTTATTTTTCCAAATTATTTCTATTTATTCAAAATACATTCCTTCCACATCAATACACCTCTGAGCATGTTCAACCAATACTAGGATATATTTTTTATGTCGTTTTTCGGAATCCTCTCAATGATTCTTGACAAGGCTTCTTGGACTTGTGTGACAATGTGATAAAACGTTCATTTCATAGCTAGTTTGTGTTTCGGGGACAGAAAATAGTTACACGGAGATAAATCAGGCGAGTACGGAGAATGTTGATGCACACACAGGCTTATTTTTCAATAAAAATTCACGAATAGCGACGATCCTGAGAGAAGGTGCATTATCGTGAAACAAAAATCAATGTCCTGTCAATCGATATTTGGTCCTCACTCAAACGATTCTCTTCCACAAATGCCCCATAACACCCAGATAATATTTCACGCATTTTTTCCACCAAATCATCGCGATTTTTGTTTTTTGGCCGGCCTGGCTTTAGGTCGCCTTCCAAAGCATCCGAACCCTCCTGGAATCGCTTATACCACTCTAACACACGTGTGTAAACTTTTTTCATCAATTCAAGTGTTTCTGTAAAAGTTTTACCGAATTTAAAACAAAATTTAATTTTAGCTCTTTGTTCTATCGTGTTTTTGAGATGACAAAAAATACTGTCACTTTAAGCGCTGTAATTTGACCGTTGGTCGATTCTAATGATGGTGGTGTCGTTTTATAGAGGAGATATACATCTTTCAGATTATATATTATTTCAATAAATGGTTTTAGTAGTTTTTTTTTAATTAAAAAGTTCCGTTATTTTTCCGACATATTGTGTATTAGTTGTATGCTTTGAAAGCCTAGGGTCATGAATTCGAAAAATATATTTGAGACAGGTGGAAAAGTTTAATAATAATCAGTAATTAATAATAATGAGTATTTTGTGAGGTTCTTGATAAATTGATCTGACTGATCTAAATTAGTGACATCGAAATTATTTTTTGTTATATTCTAAATGAAAATTAGTGTTTTCTTTATGAAATTGTGACTTTAACCTTGTTTTAGTGATTTAAAAGTCTAGTTATCACGTTGTAGTTTCGCAGAAAACTCAACCTGGCTAGAAACTTGCTGCAAAATCTTACGTATAACAGATAAAAAGACAAATACTGCTTTAACATAAACATCACATTCGACTAAATGTACTGAGTAACAATGCGTATTCCGAACTAATTGGTGGAAAATCGAAAACATGCCCTATCTCCGTGCAGTAATTCAGAAACAAAAAGGCAAGCGTATCTCTCCATCCACCAAATAAATATATTCAAAGTGTTCCTCGTTATAGATTCGACCGTAACAGGACTATAATTACAATTCCAGTTCGTTGCTTAATTTCGAATGGCCGGAAATGCCTGGCAGGCCTGAAAGTTTACGTTAATATTCAACGTCCAGTTAGAAACTACAAACAAAAGGTTCATCTCATTTGAGAGCGACTACGACCTTCCTTTCGGACAGTCAGTAATTTATAACATAAGGATGTCTGAGATTAAAAGGAGAGAGAATTATCTCCGAGAGCAGAAAAATCTATCACATGCAAATTTAGTCGTATATATGTGTAAAGTGATGTCGTTTTGCTTACTTCAGTCTTTACATTCTAATATGTAATAAATATTTAAAAATGTAGCTATAATAAGGCTCTATTTGAGATAACTCTTACCCAATCTAAATCATCTATGAAATAAATATTAGGCACAAATTGATTATTTGTATCCACCAATTTTAAAAGTATATTTGAATTGGTTAGAATATATCAGTTCACATCGATGAATTGAAACAGAGAAGAGGTTCCAGAGAGTGCTCAGAGGAGGAAGTGCAAGAACAGGAAGAGTATTCATAGGGCTATCGAAGGAGTAAAAATATTCTTCGGACGACTATGGTTCGGTTTTTTCTTTATTTCACCGTGAAATAACCCTGGAGGTTCTTCGTTCAAAGATAAAAATGCAGGGATGTTTAGTGAAGTTAAACTTATAGTGAAAATGGTATGAAGGGGGTCTTAAGTAACTATATTTTTTAGGCAGTCGAAGTGTGATCAGCAAATAAGATATAGTTGATACTAGGGTGCAACAAAAGTATTTGCGTTTTTGAGGTACTCAGTTATTCACTTCAGTCCATGAGAGATGATTCTATAGCTATTTGGCACCATTCCTATGTCGCGCAAATGCAGATTAACGGTAATGTAAGATACTCTTGAGACTCTGATTCTTTTGAAAGTCTCCTAGTGCTATCATCAAGATTCATGCCTCCCTCCTGAAGCTTTTGGAACCAAAGCTAAGCTGCTGAACGCTTTTATATCAGATATAATTTCCGATAATTCTTTGTCTCTTTCTTGAAGCTGTAAATTAAGTTAATTCAATCTCTCTGTAATGTCTACCAGAAATCCAAAATCTTCAAGCCAGGTTGAGTTTTCCCGTTCAGGAATGGGTTTATCGCGTTGTTTAAAAAATTCAACTAGAGTAGGACTCAACTAGATCATTAAAACGTTTGGGTACTTTTCCTACTCAATCATCGGACTTTAGAGTTAAGAAGTAAATCTTAGTATTGACAGTCTATTTCATCGGTCAGTTCTTTGAACAATCTTCTCTGTGAAGACTCAGCAATTTTAATTACTACTTTTATAACGTCGTTTATATTCTCATAACATTTTTTATAACGTCGTTTAGTTTCAAAAACTCCCCGTATAATGCTTGTTGATGGATAATGCAGTGATAAGAGAGAAATTGCGGAAAGGTCATCCTTTCGACATAATGCCACAAGACCCTTTTCGGAATCCAACATAGCTGGAGCTACATCTCTTGTCAAACCTACTATTTTAAATATTAGAATTTTCTTTTCTTGTCGTTTTCTAACGAAAACAGCCATCTGGGCGGTATCAACCACATCTGTGCAACTTGATTCATCAAGTTGAAGCGAAAAATAATTACAGTTATCTGTAAGTCACGTGTTAACTGCAAAAAAAACAATACTACTAATTACTACTCACACTATCTCATTTTTATTTTTAAAGTTGGTGAATAATGAATCAGCGGCTTCTAAAAATGCATGTTTTATTATTTCTCTTTCTTCGGAAGACTTCTTATTTTGTACAATTGTCTGCGACTCGCGATAGGAAGCTTCAGTTGGAGTCTTATTTTTGTCAAATACTATTAAAAATGTTTTATCTCTACTTTTCTCTGTCTAACGGTAGAATGTTCTATCGCGCTTTTCAATATTTGCCTTTTTAGCATAGGATACAGAAGCGTCAACAACAAACACACACTTTAACTTTTAATTTCTGTAAAGAAGTATTGTTGTTCCCATTCAGAATGGAAATGGTAAGTCTTCACTTTTTTACTACTGCTGTCATACTTGTAATTGTAATTGTAACGTAACTGAACCCTGAACGAGGCGTCGTCGCACTGGTCTATCAATATATCTCGTTAAAAGTAGCCGAGATCCTTCCTTAATGATCGTTGATCGCTACTCGCTACAATTTTCTCGGCAGTATCGCGAATTCTAGCTTGGTGACGTCAGCGGTTGATCTTTGGCGCCTACGATGCGCTGATCAAGCCGTAATTCGTAACAGTATTATAATTTCGATATTTTCGTTTATAAAGATTATGAGTCTGAGGATTGTTTATAGACGTGAGCTACCGATATTGTCCACGCGAGCTACCGGTAGCTCGCGAAAGACGGGTTGGCGACTCCTGCCCTAGAATATTTAAGTTCAACCAATTCGAATTTCATTATTAAATTTAATGTTGTTTTCCCAGAATGAAAAAAGGTTTAGACATTTTTCCAATAAAATGCTAAACTTAAACTATTAAAAGCTATTACAAAACACTACGCATTTTCAAAGCAACAAACACTACAATTACGGGCATTTCTAAATCGTTTAATTATAAATAGTTGATCTAAAACGGTCCTGTTACAACTCGTAAAATTTTAGACCTTTGGCTCGAAAATAGAAAGAAGAACATTGTCGCTATTACTGTTTTAAGTAATATGAAGGAATTAAAGCTTTCTCAAGTACAGTCCGGGAATGGTTGACAAAAGATAATTTTATTGACATCATCCAACAATAAAGTCACATTTGACTGAAAACAAAGAAGAGAAAGTGTTTGGGATATATTAACCTACATACAAATATGACTTTTCGAGGCATGACAGACATATCATTCATTATCATGTAATTTTTCTTAATCATTTTTTATGATTATTTTCATGTTTTACAGATTTGCTCCTCTGACGAGCCAATGTTTCAAATCTTGCAGGATGAAAGCTAATTTGTGCGAATACTTTTGGAGAAAAAATTATTGGTCTGTAATATCGACATCGTTGAGGACCCAATGTTCCCACTAGATAGGAATATATATTTATGCACGATTTAGTCCCTTGTCACAAAATCGGAATTCTAATGATATTCCTGACTAATAAATATCCAGGTTCCGCCTTAGCTAGGAAATTCACAGGACTTGAACGCAATAGAAAATTTGTGGGAACTGACGAAGATAAGAAATAAAAGGAAAATTGATACACGTTCAACATTATTGTCTATGATTAAAATAAAATGTAAAAAATGTACATTGAGGGTATGCCCCGACATCTCGAAACTGTATTTTCGGCAAAGGGTGCCATTATTCAATTTATTCAGAAAAATAGATAGAGACTGAATCATCTCCGGAAGATACTAACATGGTTAGCGAAACACTGATCGAGTAGTTAAATCAAGTGGTTTGGTGTTTAGTGGTAAATCTCTTCAAGTTTAGTGTTTCACACAGGAGGTTCCAGTGAAAGAATTGACGGAATAATTTATTAATAATCTAACGATGATATTTAATATATATTTTATATGACAAAACAATTTGTACCATCCTTCCAGTGGCGGCTCATGAGGGAGGGCGTTGGGGCGCTGTCCCTCCAGCATTTATCACAGCAAATAATTTTGCAAAACAAAACACCATATTTTATTTCCGTTCTGTTTCTTTTCTTTAATTAATTTTCCTGGTTCACCTCCTGTATAGGGTTTCAATAGCACGAAAAGTAAAAAGGAGGGAGGGGAAAGCAAAAAAATCTCCAGCAGCACTATTTTCTTTTACGCCCTCCCACTTTAAAAACCCACGAGCCGTCACTGCACCCTTCAGTAATTCGTAATTTTCAGCTGACCTTAAAAGAGTAAAATTCACATTTTATTCTTTTAAGTTATCGAGTATCGTTTTCCAAATCAAAAAATCCAAAGTCATGCTAAAAACGTTAAACATTCAGGTCACCGAATTTACTAATTAACAGTACCTAGTCGGAATTAACTAAAGGAAACTCGGAATCATGTCCTATCGTTCTTCAATAATTTAGACATAAAAAGGGAGGCGTATTTCCCATCCACCAAATAAATATATTCAAAGTCTTCCTCGTTAGACGTTCGACCGTAACGGGGCTGCCATTACAATTCCAGTCCATTGCTGAATTTCGAATGGTAGGAAATGCCTCGCAGGCCTGAAAGTTTACGTTAATATTCAACGTCCAGCTGGAAACTACAAACGAAAAGCTCCCCGCATGTGGGAATGACCGCGACCTCATATATTGTGGTGTAATTTTTATGCGACAGGGTTGCGTGTGTACTCTTGTATAAGGAAAAAACATATTTCCTCAATTGCGAGAAGAGATTTATTATACGGTCAGTAATTTATAGTGTTTTGAATGTGGGATTTTTTTTAAGTAAGTTTTTCTGGATAATATTTTTCAGGATTAATAATCCAAACATGCACATGTATTTATTTAAACTATTTTTTGCTTGGATTCAGGGTTCATATTTAATAAATTATTAATTAAAATTATAATTAATTCATTCAGTTCACTAAACTTGAAGAGATTTACCACTAAACACCAAATCACTTTTTTTGAACTGCTCGACGCACCTTTCGCTAACCATGTTAGCATCATCAGGAGATGATTTAATCTCAAGAGATTAATCTCAAGTGGTGTTTAGTGGTAAATCTCTTCAAGTTTAGTGAAACACACCAAAGGTTTTAATAGAAGATTTGATCATTCAGTTCAGTAAATGGAATATTTTATGAGCGCTAATAATAACAAAAATCTTCCACATTATCAGGAAGTATGAATTTCGAGCAAAAACAGTTAATTTTCAATGATTCTTTACATAATTTTGAACAAAAAATTTTCTTAAAACATGTATCCAAAATTCAACTATTTCAGCCTAAAAACGGTCAGAAATGTTTGATATTTTTGTACAAATTGACAAAGTCATACCCAAATATTTATTTCAACACCCAATATAATATTTCAATACCCAATCATCATCATCAGCCCATGTCAGTCCACTGCAGGATGAAGGCCTCTTCAGCATGCTTCCATCTCTCACGGTTCTGAGCTTGCTTCTGCCATTCTGGTCCAATATATTTAATGATGTCATCAGTCCATCGTATTTTCGGTCTTCTCCATGGACGTTTGTGATCAAGCGGTATTCAGTCCCAGTATCGTCTTGGTTCATCTTTTGTCGCATCGCCTCACTACATAGCCTGCTTACTTCCATTTCAATTCCTTTACTCTTCGAATTATGTAATTCACTTTTGTTTGTTTTCTGATCCACATCCTGAACGATTTCATACGTTCCCGAATAAATTTAGTTTGTATTATTACAAAAAAAGAAAACTCACACATTATTATCATTTAATGTCATTGTTGAGATTACTGGCACTAATTTTACATATCATAACACGTTTTAAACGATTCACGTCACATTAAAACATACATGATTAATTGCTGTATTAAATTAAATGTTCAGAATACATTTCGGATCTAAAAACAAAACTAACACGCACTGACATAGAGTGAAATCAATTTTTGTGGTCATTTTGAAATTAAATTAATTGTCATTTTTTTTGTCTCGCCTAGTCAGTTAGGCGCGAGGTCAAAATTGATTTTTACATCGATTTTGACTGATTTGTATGGTATGATTCTTCATTATAAAAAAATGTTTTAACAATGTTCATTACTTTAATTCCAGTTTATTCGTTATATAATTACCAATTAATACTTGGCAAGCAAGCTTTAACACACATTTGTTTAAAATCTTAATTTTTATCGTAGTTTTGCGCTGGGTTAATAATGTCGCAATTTTTTTCGCGGGAACTCTTAGGTTTTTAACCCTTGTTATAAGGAACTTTGTTCTATAACATGATAATACAAATCATTTGGATAGATTTACGAAAGCTATTTCCCTTACAACCATAAAATCACATCGTTTTCTTAGAGGATCAGATCTAATGACTATGGTCATTAGGATTACATTTTAATCCATACTCACTGCCCTCGCATATTCAATTCTCGCAGTGTAAATCAAGTTGTTTCACTTAGAACGACCATCTGATAAGATGCCCCTTACTTTCATACATACGCCTGCCTTTTCGGTTGATAAAGAGACAACGCAGCGGTTGACACATGTGTACGATATTTATTAAATATGTTTCCTTAGATGGCATGATGCGAAGTTTAGCGCATTTATTGTGACGATCGAGCAAAGCCGAGTTTTGGCAAAATCTGAAAAATGAACAAAATTGATGTTCGAGCTATTAAAAATAATTTTAAATGGTTTAATATTGACTGAAGGTATGCGAACCTTTTGACATTGTAAACATCTCGATAGATCTTGATGACTATATTTTACACGATGTTTTGAATTTGAAAAAGCATTGCGTTTGATTGGTTCGAGCAAAAACATATCCTAATGAACACGTCTCAAGAGTGTCAAGACTTATTTAAACAGGATACTTCAAAAATACTAGATGGAACATTACGCATATTACGTAGAAGTTACTATTACGCACCAAAGTGGAAGCAGCAGTGAAAAGAGTGCGTGGGAATAGGTGAAAGTGCACCAAAGAAAGCGAAAATGGTTACATCTGTTGAAAAAGCCATGGCTACAGTTTTCTGGGATTCCTATGGTGTGGTGCTTATAGACAACTAGACAAAAGGGAGAACTATCCCCGAGTTATATTACGCTTTACTACTAGACTAATTGTCTCGAATTGTTTAGTACTATTTCGATAAAACGTTTATATCTGGCTAAAAGAAAAGTGCTCTATCATCACTACGCCAACATTGATATCTCGGTATGTGTGTTTCAGCATGCACCATATTCACTGGATTTTTGAACCCAGAGATTATTTTCTCTTTTTAATCTAGAAAAATGGCTCGTTGGACGAAGATTCACCTGAAATAATGAGGTTAAAGCTGAAACATTTCAAGTATTTTGCAGATTTGAATAAATCGAATCATACTAAGTGTATTAAAAAGCTAGAACGTTGTTATTATCATATTATTAATGCTTGTTGCATAGATGCTTACAAAAATTAAAACCAAGGTCGTATAACCAGGAAAAATGTGCCATTTATCAGCTTTTTAGTAAAGTTAATTTACATATAAAGTGAAAATACACAGTGGACTTCTGGAGAATATTGAAAATATTCAAAAAACAAGGAAAACATTTTTCCTGTACTCCACGTCACTCCACGTAAAATTCTCAATCCTTCAGTCGCCATCAACGACGGCTTAAGGCCAGAAACCGGTCTCGGGAGATGCTTGTTGGCATTTGATGGCGACTTAAGGATTGAGAATTTTACGTGGAGCACAGAAAAAAATGTTTTCTTGTTTTTTGAATATTTTTAATATTCTCCACTAGTCCACTGTATAACCTCATGCATATAGGGTCTGGGTTTGGGTCCGAACAGTTTCACAAAGTAGTACTGTTCCGAACCATCAGAGGGCGTGAGGTGAATTTCAATGTTGCTTTCATACGATTTGGCTATTTAATATGGCCGTTTAATATAGCCCGACTGATGACGGCTTTAAGGCTAGAAACCGATTTCGGGAGATGCTTGTTGGCGTTTGTTGGCGACTGAAGGATTGATAATTTTACGTGAAGCACAGAAAATATGTTTTCCTTGTTTTCTGAATATTTTTACATATAAAAGGCTATAAGGGATTTAAATTAAGCGCCGTTTTCAACGACTTAACATTGAATATCTCGCATGTGTCAGTTAGTGACCCGGCAATTTAATTACGTATCTTTTACACAATTCAATCAGAAGCATTCGTACAGTGAGGACGTATTTCCTGCGCTCCCATTGGTTAATGTGTTCTGATACTATCCAAGTGCAGCTACACGTGGCATCTAATAAAGAATATTCTGGAATTAGGTTGTTTCTTTAGAAACGGCCTATTTTCCCAAAGTTTTTAGTGCGGATTATATCGCTTTAGTGCGATACGAGTGAAGTGGAGAGTGTTGGGATTATTTTCGACAGGTTTTCCTCGACGATCCTGGCCGGTAAGTGATAGGATAGTCTTTGGGCATAAATCAAGCATAAATAATATCTTAAGGCATTTAAATTTTCATTACAGCGCCTTATGCGCTGCTTTTGTGTATTTATATTGCATTTTATATTTTACTGTGTACATTGTTTGGCATAAATGGCTTTCGTGTTGCCGGGTCCGTCCAACGGACCCGATGACGTCATCATGGCCCTTCAGGCTGAATTAGCGCAGGCCCGTAGCGACAATCACGGGTTAAACGAGACTATTTTCGAGCTAAAGGAGCTCGTTAAACAGCTCAGAGACCAGGTGGCTTCGCTAAATGCGAAAGTAGACAAAATGGAAAGGACAGAGACCGCCCGCACCAACGGGACGGAAAATTCTCCCCAAAAAGAGACCGCCACCACCAAAGGGTCGGCAAAAATATTAAAAAAGGATACTGGCCGCACCAACGGGCCGGCGCCTAAACAAGATAAAGAGGCGGCCTGCGACAATCAGCAGGAGAGAAAGACAACAACCGCTGGCGACGGGAAACTGAGCGAGGCCGATTTCCCTCCATTAAAATCGCCAAAAGGAGCCAAAACAGTGAATAAACTTCCCGTGGTTTCCAGAATGGAACAGGAAGGAAGTGAAGCTGAAGCAGTCTCCAATGGCGGAGACTCTTCAGACAGTGATTTCGAGGTCAGCACCGGCAGAAAAAGGCGCTGCACCAAGCGAAATAGGCCGTCCTCCGAGGAAGAGAGGCAGCCAGAACAGGCAATGAAGAAAAGACCCGTCGGAGAGGCGGGCCCTAGCGCAAAACCACCCCCGGTAGCCAAAGAGGCCACCACCAAGAAAATACCGGCAGCGAAGACTGAAAAAGTCCCGCCGGTGATACTACGCAGCAAAGCGCAGTACATGAAGGTAATGACCTTCATCTTAAAAGAGAAAATCGGCACTGACAAGGCGCTGAATCGCCCTGAAGGGGTCAAAATTCAGCCTAGATCGTCAACCGATTATAGGAAATTGACGGCGTTCTTGGATGGGGAAAAAATTCCCTATCACACGTTCTGCTCAAAGGACGAAAAGCAGCTCCATGTCTTGCTCCGCAACATCGTGGAAACGGTCACGGAGGACGAGGTCAGAGAAGAGCTCGTCGAACTAGGGTTCACTCCATCCAAAGTTCAGAGATGGAGAAATAACAAGGGACCACTAGCCATGGTACACGTCATCCTCCCCAAGACACAAAAGGGGATATATAATCTAAAGTATCTGGTGCACCAGAAAATCAAAGTCGAGAGCGTAAAATCTAACGGTGAGACCTCGCAGTGTTTCAACTGCCAGGTCTATGGACACACGGCCAAGAAGTGCCACGCCCCACCAAAATGCATGAGGTGCTCGATGAACCACGCCTCAAAAGACTGCAAAAAGCCGAGGAACACTCCGGCTAAATGCGTTAACTGCGGTGGTCCCCACCCAGCAAACGCGAAAACTTGTCCCAGGAAACCTCCGAACAGGTTGGAGGGCAAGAAAACACAGGAAGCCGCTCCGGTAAAAACTCCGCCGAAGATTCCACCCCCTACATTCGTCTGGGGGACTCAAACAAACAGGAAAACCCCGGTCGAGGCGACGGTCGCCCCGACACAGGCCACTCTCCCAAAAATCCAGTTGCCGGACTTCTCCGCAATGATGGAGAACATGATGCGTCAGATGGCTGCCATGGTACAGCAGCAACTGAACGCAGCTTTAGCCATGTATCAAACCGCCAATGAACAATAAAGATTCATTGCGCGTTGTCACTTGGAATTCCAACTCCCTCAGCGGGAAAAAGTTGGAATTAACGGCGTTTCTAGAAGACCACGGCATCGACGTAGCCCTGATTCAGGAAACTTTCCTCAAGCCGAGCCAACGGTTCGGCGTGAGGAACTTTTGCTGCTATAGGGAGGACCGCCTCGGCGGAGCGAAGGGTGGTCTGATGATTCTCGTCAGGAGAGGAATCAGACACAACCTTTTGCCCCCGACGGGCTTTACTTCCTCAGAGGTGATGTCGGTCCAAGTGGCTCTAGAAGGTAGTCCAGTAAACCTATCTTCATGGTACCAGAGATCCTGCAACAACTTCGATTCAGGTGAAGTGAGCAGGTTCCTGACTAACAACACTCCATTCATCATTGGAGGGGACTATAACGCTCATAACCAAGTGTGGGGTTCGAGATGGATAAACAAGAGGGGCACTGACCTGTTATCTATGGCGGATAGATACGGGCTGAACCTGCTTGTCCCGGACGAACCATCCCGTCTCGACAGCTTCTTAGATTTCTTCATCGTGAGAAATCTAACGAATCATTGCACCGTCCAGGTTGTTCACGAGCTTACGTCGGATCATTACCCGGTCATTCTAACCATAGGTACCAAGGTGGACACCTTCCCACCGCGAAAGGTATCTAACATCAGTTGGAGCAAATTCCAAGAGCATTTGCAAAACAGCGGGCCCAACCCGCGCATTGATAACGTTCAGCAGCTAGAGGATGCGGTCGAGAAACTAACTAAAGATATATTAGAAGCCACGAAAGTGGCGACTAGCTTCAAGACGGACCCTTCTCGGACCACCTTAGACATTCCGTCCGAGGTAAAAGAGAAGATCCGTCTGAAAAACCGACTATACAGACGCTATCGACTGACTGGCGACCCTGAGCTCGGGCGACGTGCAAACGAAGCCAAAAGGGAGTCCCTACGGGCTCTCGAAGAGTTCAGGATCGACAGATGGGACGATTTTCTAGCGTCAATCGACAGGGCCGATCGACCGATTTGGAAAACGGCCAATCTCTTGGTGGGAAAGGCGAGAGCGCCGATTCCTCCCCTGAGGACGGGTGATACTCACGCCGTCACGGGGGCGGAAAAAGCGGAGCTCTTCGCCGTGACCTACCAAAAGCAGATGACCTCTCTTCGGCCTTCAGCCGAAAAGAGGACTAAAGTTGAACAGTTCAGGAAAGAAATTCTATCTTACCAAGGAACTCCTAATCCCGGCTACTTGATCAGCCAAATAGTCTCGCCGAAGATAATACACGATATTATCCGAGGTTTGAAATCTAGAAAAGTTCCTGGTCGCGACCGTATCTCTCCGATGCAGCTGAAACGGCTACCAAACAAGCAGATAGCTCAGTTGGCAAATATTGTCAACGCTTCTTTCAGACTTCAGCACTTTCCAGCCATATGGAAACAGGCCCAAATCATAGTAATCCTGAAAAAAGGAAAAAGCCCAAGAGAGCCAAGTAGCTATAGACCCATTAGCTTGCTTAGCGCACTCGGCAAGGTCGTCGAGAGGGCGATTTTACGCGCTCTCAACTTCGTTCTTGCCGACAAGAACATACTGCCGGACGAACAGCTCGGTTTCCGAAGGGGGCATGCGGCCGTCCACCAGGCGGCACGGCTCTCGACGGAAATCAGGCAGGGTTTCGGTGGTAGGCGCCACACGGGAGCCGTCTTCTTAGACCTCTCGCAAGCCTTCGACAGAGTCTGGCATCTCGGACTCATAGTCAAGATGCTCAGGCTGGGTATACCAACAGACCTAGTCAAGCTACTGGCATCGTTCCTGACTGGACGCACCTTCCAAGTGCTCGTCGATGGTACTTTGTCTTCAGTCCAGCGAATCGAAGCGGGAGTACCGCAAGGATCCCCTCTTGCCCCAGTAATCTTCAACGTCTACATGGCGGACTTTCCCAAAATTCCGCATGTAAAGACTGCTTTCTATGCTGACGATACCGCTTTTTATACGTCAGCCACCGGGACCTGGCTGATCACATCCAGGCTCCAAAGGCAGACGTTAAAAGCCCTAAAATGGCTAGCCTATTGGAGGCTAGCAATAAATCGCAGCAAAACCCAGGCTGTCCTCTTCACAAGAAGACAGCCGATAATCAGACAGAATATCCTCATCTACGGAGTCCCCATCAAATGGGCCAGAACGGCACACTACCTGGGCCTTGAGTTCGACAAGGCCCTCACGTGGGTGCCGCACCTAAAGAAGGTAACCGGGAAAGCAAGAGCCATGGCTCGTCTGCTTTACCCCCTAATGAACGGCAAAAGTAAGCTCTCGCTGAACATCCGAATAACCTTGTATAAAATCATGGTCCGATCCGTCCTCACCTACGGATCTCAGGCCTGGTTTCCGTACCTCCCCCCAACGTCGATTGCAATTCTGCAATCGTTCCAGTCACGTGTTCTTCGCACGTTAGTAGGTGCCCCATGGTTTGTAAGGAATGCGCAAATCCACCGGGAAACTGACATACCAGTGATTCAGACATTCCTGTCCAGACTTCTGGACAAATTCCTAGCGACGGCGTCCCTTTCGGACAATCCGCTAATCAGAGCCACGGCAGCTTCATTGCCGGCCGTTGCCCCAGTATGACCATCCTCTTCGGTCATCACCTCCATGCCTAAAGGACGGCAGCTAAAACCCTTCGAACAAGCGACATTGTCGTGACGTTCGAAAAAATCAGTGAATACAAGTCAGGGCCTTCGGGTCAACTTAACCTCCAGGACAAGAAGAAGAAGAAGTATCTTTTACGACGGAGGAACGTGTTAGAATTATGCAAACTTGATAAAGTTAGAAATAATGCAGAATTTGCAATAAAATTTTGTTTTCTGACCACATTATAGGTTATGCGAACATGTACAATTGTAGGATTTGTGGAAGTGAAAATCCTGTAGTAATTGCAGTAGACCCATAACATCTTCTTCGAGAAACAGTGAGGTGTGCATTGTGGGTTGAAGGGGATCTAGGGAATTTTTTTATGAAAATTGCGATGGTGAAACAATAAATGTTAATGGCGAATGCTACCGCAATATATTAAGAAACTTTTAATGGCCCCAATTGGCCAATATACACCTTAACATTATGCCTTTTCAACAAGATGGCGCCATGTGTCATACGCTGAGGGAAACTTTGGATTTGTTTCGGGTACGTTTTCCCGGCTGCCTCATTTATCGAAACTCTGATATTCAGTGACCTGAAAGATCATGCATTCTAACCCCCCTCGACCGTTTCCTGTGGTGGCTTTCTCAAGAACAAAGTTTATTCTTACAATGCCATGTCTCTACTTTTTGATAAAGTAAACAAGCACGCTATTTTTCTAAAAATCCTGGTTTTATTTAAAAAGGAAATCCCGAAGTACCTACTGGAACACTCTATTTAAATAAATATATACAAAAAAATCATATTAATATATAAGAGATTACATATTTAATTTAGAATAGTTGTGTCTGGTGTGCTATATATTAAGAGATACGATGTAGAACTGTTTAGATTCAGATAGAACAATAGAACAAAAAAGCAACACCAGGTAATTGGCCGTAGGGTTATCTCTAGCCTGTACCGGCAATATAGAGAACGATAGACCAAGCCTCGGTCATATCTGTGTCCAATTAAAGCTGGACCCGAATGCGACGGCTATCGAGGAGAATTAATCTCCATTTGAATCTTTATGGACTGTCGTCCGCCATTACGGCTTCCAAAATGGCTGTTTTGTCGACGGTGCGACGGTTTATATTCCGGATATTTCATTCGGAATGACAGAAAAGTGTTTTATTTCTTTTCGAAATGGCGCAGAGACAAGGAATAAAAATAAAAGTAGGATCGTTTATATGTTAGTTATTATTTTATTGATTAAAAATCATTGAATTTTGTTTCGCGTATTTCAGGACACGGCAGAGAAACGGATGGTTATATAAACGCAGTAACTAATCAAATAATTTTATTTAAAGAAATAGAAATATAAGCAAACTAAGATTTACATTTAAATTTCCACTGTATTTAAAATTACATGTATAACAGTTGTTTCGACATAGTGTGCCTTTTTCAAATAGGAACTATAATAAACTAACGTTAGTTTAAGATTAGTTTAATATAGTTCGTATTTAAAAAAGACACCGTGTGTCGAAACAATTATTATACATATAATTTCAAATATAGTTCAACACTAGATATAAATCTTAATTTGTTTATTTAAAATGAATTTCCATCAAGTATCAGCTATATCAGTTAAATAAATTAGAAATAACCCCCGTTACAGATGAAACAATATTTTACTAATTGAAATATAATTTTGAAAGATAACCAACGCCTCTTCGTAAACAGTCTTCCAATCTAAACCGCACATCACTTCTTATACTGCGCAACATTTCTACTGGAATTTCTTATTGAATTCTGAGTTTCAGCTCCGAAATATTTTATGTCTACTTTTGCTTTCCAAATAACATCACAAATAATCGCTACATTTAGTAAAATTTCGCTTAAGCCAAGGAACGTCTCCATATCTAGAGATGATATCATTGGGAAATAACTGTTTAACAGAATTTACCGATATCCTAACAGTGTGAGCAGTCTTGAGGGAAAACATGCGTTATCATTCTTCTTCTACTTCTTGTGGTCTTACCGCCTGTCAATAAGCTTTGACCTCCTTCAAACTTTGGCTACCTCCAGAACAATTCCCAGGCAATCCCCCTTGCCTGTTTTCTTCAGTTTATCTCCTAACATTGTCCTGCTATCATGTCTTGGGCCTATCTCTCTTTCTGTTACCAACTATTTATCCTTCCATGATTCTCCTTGATATTCGGCTTTTTGACATTCTCGCCGTGACCACATCGGTGGTTAGATCTGTATAAACGTTTTGTAACTATTGATTAAATCAGGATTCATCACTACGCATCAGAAACGAGAGAAAAGTCAAAATAGACGGTTTTATCCATCGAATGAAATGAAATGGCAAGAAAATGTTATGGCAACTATTTTCTGGAATTCGCCAGGCATTATCTTTATCGACTATTTAGAAAAGTACATGAACGTATTACGCGGCATTATCAGTTAAAGTTTATGAAGAGTTGATAAAAAAACGCCCCTATTTAGCAAAGAAAAAAAGTGTAATTTCATTACGTTTCATTAAAATACACTCATCTATTCGTCCACCGTTGCCACAATGAAATTGGTCAATTTGCACTACGAATTTGATGTCTCATGTACCCTATTCTGCAGATTTAGCCTCTTCCGACTTCTTTCCGTTTCTAAACATGATAAAATGGCTGGCTGGAGAGAAATTTACATTACATGAAAAGATCATCGCAGAAACAGATAACTATTTTTGTAGATTTTGACAAGTCGTACTTTTTGAAAGAGGTAAAATAGTTATTTTATATTATATATAGTTATATTTATATTACTAAAAAAATATAAATCATCATATATCATATCAAAATGGTTTCTTCAAAAGAATGTTATTTGTTATGATGACTTAATTGAATACTTCCTTTAAATCTTCATTCATATATTAGGCATTGAATCTGGTCTGTGTAATAAGATATAGCACTCATTTTAATTTTTGTATCTTTGAAATAATACAGCCAAAAATAACATTTTAACTCATCATTTAAATTGTCCTCATGAAATAATTACCTCTAGAGCATAACTCCAACATTAAGACTAAGGTGATCCAAGTTTGAGCAAATGCTGTAATCAGTTTGAAGCACTGGTTACGATACAATGTCATCTCTTAAGAAAAAAAAAATTTACGTTTACTTAAGAAGTTATATTTAAGAGATTCATCTCAACGAACCACTGTTACTTCATTTCTGAGTAATATGGATTTTTTTTATGTATAAAGTAATTCCAGGAAATATTAACAAGTATTATTTTCCATCTTCAGTATTTTTTAGGCCATTATTTAGTACCTACCATGTTTATGTACATAAATTTTAGCGATACATCCTAGCGTGATAATATATTCAGAATATCCGGAAACTAGTTTTAACGCCTTACACATATATGTTACTTATAAGCTATTTAACTGCCTCTTCTCTCTAGCGTCTATCTCTTCGTCTATCTCTTTTATAACATATTAAGTGCTGCATCTTCTCAGTTCCGAATTATTTTATTTTATTTATTTTTTTTAAATTTACCTGAATGGAACACCAATTTCTACTTCTAGGTTTAAAATCAAAACCCAGCACTTCATATTCTTAGCAATTTCTTAAAGCCTTCATTGATCTATCTGTTTAATTCATTTCAAGATTTTGACTCACCCAGAAACCTTTATTAAGTAATATACTAAGGTGTAAGATACTGTTTCTAAGGTACTTATTTATAATTCACTGTTTAAATAATTTTTACCTGGATATTAATCCTGCAGATATAGGCCATCATTTTCGATGACCTCAACCCATCTTAGAGCCAGTAACTCTATTCGTCTTCTGTACAACGATGAGCCTGTTTTTAAAATATCGGCATCCAGAGACCGTGGATGACCTTCTTCTATATTTAAGATTGATGTCGTCCTCCCAAAACTTTTTGAACCAGAGCTGAGCTGTGCGAATTGATACGATACCTTTCTCTCTATACTTTGCAAATCTCATGAGTGACTGACTCTACTCGTGAACTCGTGAGCTTTGAAGCCTTTTTAAAAATGATTAAAATTACCTAAAAAGTGCCCTAATTCCCTAACCGCGCCACTTATTTTACTCGTTTCAAGGTTTTTGTTAAAAACCATCGACTAAATATTTTGCAGTGGAATCACCTTAATAGTGAAGAGGAATTGTTTATATGTCCGATCAAAAAAGTTGAAATCAGATGAAATATTTGAGGAGTGAAGTATAGTCCTTTGACTTGAAAATCAGATTATGTCCAATATATTAGCCGTGCACAGAAGAATTTCTATTTTAGGTAGGGATTTGGAGGTTGTGGATCACACTGTGGATATATCTTGGACAGAGGATTTCAATGGAGAGGGATGACGCCAGAGAGGTATGCGTGTTAAATGTGTCTGGCAGGCATTTGATCGGTTCAACATAGTGTTTAAGAACAAACCCCCAATTTGCCTGAAAAGAAGAGCCTTTGATCCGTGCGTCCTACCCGTCATAACATGCGGAACTGAAACCAGGACAATTACATCGTAATCAGATCAAAAACTTCGTGTAGCACAGAGAAGAATGGAAAGGTATATTCTTGGAATTACAAGATTAGATAGAAAGCCAAGCACATAGAACAGAGAACAAATGAAGATATGTGGCATCACTGGAAGTGTAAACGAATTAAAATGGAGGTGCGCGAATGGATATAGCGAGGCGATCGAACGTCAGGTGGACCAAGGCCAGTCTGAAGTGGATACCGCTTGATCGCAAACGACCATGAAGAAGACCGTGGACACGATGGACTGATAACATCGTTAAATACCGACCCGAATGGCAGAGGAACGCTTAGAATCGCGAGAGCTGGAAGCATGCTGAAGAGCCCTTCATCCTGCAGTGGATAGACAAAAGCTGATGATAATGATCATATATACGAGCTGATGATAATGATCATATATACAAAGGAAAAAACCCAAATAAACGGTATTTTTTTATTGTGTCCCAACTTCCGATAGGAATCGCTGCCAAAGAAACTGTAAGTTTGCGCGCAAAAAATCTGTATCTCAATAGTCTGGCAAATCAACATAGAACGTTTAACATCAGAGCTACATTTACAAATTATCGAAATTTATTATCAAAATCAGTGTTTTTTGGCCCAGACTTATAGAGCATTTCGTGAATTTGAACTTCGTGTTGTATTCGTCGAATTATTGACAAAATTCAAACGGATTTCATGCCGCTCGGTATGAAAATAAAAACAAAACAAAAACTGAGCATTCCGAAGAAGTGTTGATGAAAATTGAAATTTATCAATTAACCACCGTTCGCAGGAAGTTGGGCTGTATTATTGGACTACGTAGAATTATTTAATTCTGAATCTGAATGGTATTGATCTGGAGGAGATGTGGTTCCCACGGGACGCCTTCATATTTCATACAACTAACGCAATAATTGATTTATGGAGGGAACAATTCGATGAGAAAATTATTTCAAAGAACGGACCTGTGACGAGACCGAGTTGATAGTGGCCACCAAGGGTATGTGATTTAACGCCTTTAAATTATTTTCTTTGGGGTTATGTTAAATATTTGTTCTTTGCCGATAAACCAGCAACTATTAACGCATTAGAAGCCAAGATAACTCGAACAATTGCGAACATAAAACCCCAATTGCTTGGAAAAGTGGTCAAAAATTAGATTGGCAGAATGCGCTTTGTCAAAAATAGCCATAGCGGACATTTGTCCGAAATTGTTTTCAAACGTTAATGCCATTGAATGTTATTTCACATAAAATAAATAGTTTCAAGATATCTCATTTGGTTGTGTCTTATTGGAATTTTACGTTCGGACCCACAAAAAAAATCACCCTATACTTTTGATAAACCCTAGCATTATAACATTCCACTCGTTAAAAATTCTAACTCACTAAAATCAGTAAATTTATTATCCTTATTGGCGATTAGAACAAATAGTTTTGTTTTCTTTTGCAGAACAGCAATCAAAATAAAAACTGATAGTCATGCACAACCAGAAATCAAAACCGTGCTTAAGGCAAGAAGCGCTAATAGAATTACATTGGAGCGTTCGTTACCGGACCGTTCCTATGGGAGAGATTGTAGATCCCTAAGGATATATTTCCGTCGGAAATTGTAAAATGTAGAAATATTTTATGTAAATATTATGGTCCTGGTCGAGCGAACCTCGAGAAATATGTAACTCGGGCAATTTCGGTAACTATGGCGTCTGTAAATCATCGTGGGGAATTGGGAATTGTTAAATCAGATTTATGTCCACGTAGTTGTTGGTTTAAAGTGATTCGATGTAGTATATTCACTGTCTTTATCTGTCAGTTCGAAAGAGATATTTCGTTGGTGTATTTATGCCTGGAAAGTTCTGAACATTTTAGCGTAAAATATAATACAACTGTCACAATAGTGCAAATAAACTTAAAAATATATTGTCTATTTCCCCAAGCCCGGCACAAATAAAAATCATATGATTCAAAATCTGGGGAATACTGATAAAGAGCATAAAGTTTCTTATTTAACTCCCTCAATCTTTTTCGAATGACGCCACATCGTTAGAATGCACTAGTTTTAGCCTTGTTTGTTGGTAATATTAACAAACTGTATATAAATGCTAAACTTGAAGAGATTTACGACTAAACACCAAAACGCTTTTTTAAACTGCTCGACGTACGTTTTCCTAATCATGTTAGCATAATCAGGATATGATTTAATCTAATAGATTAATATATGATTTAATCTAATAGATCAATATATGATTTAATCTATAGATTAATAATAAATCTAATAGATTAAATCATCTCCTGATGATGCTAACATGGTTAGGAAAACGTGCGTCGAGCAGTTCAAAAAA